>CM067371.1:9281910-9699114 GCA_034401795.1 Chaetoderma sp. LZ-2023a
TACAAATGACATTTTAATTCCCAGACCAGGACCCTCAGGTCAGCAGCAGCAGCAGCTACTACCGAATGATTCTAGCAGTGATGAAGATGATGAAAAATGCTGTGTTTGTGGATTATTCCAGCCAATAGAACTAAAAACTGTGTATCATTAGTATCCACAAAATGGGCTCAATGTGATTATATTGGATGTAACCACTGGACACACCTTAACTATTGCTGCAACACAACTGCGATCCGTAGAAACGATACATTTTATGTCCTCATCATAATTCGGAGGAGTAGCTGTAGGTCTACTAGACACACGAAACCTCTGTATTTATGTTAATAGATCAGTTAGTTTGACAGTTACATATTTCACTTACTTTTAACAGACAAAGTTCTGGAATTCAACAGTTAAAATGTGCCTATTAAAAAGTTTTTACATTTTAAAACCGTACAGAAACACGCACAACAGCGACTTTAAATAAATTTATACTAGAACCGACATCTTTAAGTTAAAAAATTCGTAAAAATAACATAGGGCCTATCTCTATCTTCTCAGTTCAAAACACGATTATTCAGATAGAAAGGAAGCCTGTTACTCATTTTAAAATCAGTCTTGCTAAAATATGTTGCTGTCTATAACAGAATCACCTTACAGCAACACTGTTTTCAAAATTTACACAAATTCCACACAAGGAAATTAGACCCGTCTCTAAATTCGGATTCTCCCCCACTGCTGTTGCCAAAATCGATCCGTTTATATCATCACTGGTGTTGCCGAACGTGGCTCTGCTCAAACACATCAGTTAACCACTGCGTCACAGTCGAAATTCTGGCAATACGTCACCCTCGAAAACACATGACGTAGTACGCAGAAAACGCCATTCGACCAAACAGTGTATACTTACAAGTGTTAAGTTTATTTTTGCGTTTATTGTTATTTTAATTCATGCATTTTTCTGTGAATGATTGATATTTACTAAATTAACGCAATTTGTTGATAAAAGTTCCAGTTTTATATGAAATCGGCGAAAATAAGCCCCTCGAAAACCTATTATCCGATGATAATTATTGAATCATTGGATGGGATTTATAGATAGGTGAATTGTACAGCGCTATTAATTGTTACGTTTTCAGTTATTCTTGCATTTTATTATCTGTATTTATTAGTTATATTTAATATGTTCATTTATGTATTGAATTATTGAAAATAAAATGGTTTGGTGGGACATAATACCTTTAAATACGCCTATGGGCAGCTGGTGTAGGGGCACTACCTCCGGCTTGCCCTGAGGGAGGTGATGTTTGGAAGTTGCCTTAAGATTATACAGGAATTCCCTGTACAGTCTAGGTCGCTGTGATCTAGACTATCACTTACTAAGCAAATTGTAGTTTAGTTTATTTTATTTTTATTTTTATTTGTTTTGAACAAGGGTCGCTGTGACCTTGCGATTACCTATTGAATATTTTGAATAGAGACAGGTATAGCCAGTAGGTGTGTTTTAACTTTTGGCTCCCTTTTCGACGCCGGTCTGGAGCTCTTTCCAGACACCACCTATATGGCTGCAGGCTTTTGTTTCGGTGCTTTTGCACTGAACCATATGTATTTGTGCATTATTTCTTTTACCACGTAAAAAAAATGTTGTAATTGCTTCTGCGCCGTTTTGTTAAGACCAACGTAGTATAATGTTGTAGGTCTGACATGCAGGTTAAATGACACCACAGTCAGACCATGGTTGACCATGGCCACCATTCAAACCATGATCAACCAAGCCAAAACCATAATCTGGCCATGTTCTGTTTGGCCATGGTCAAACCATGGTCTGGCCACCATGGTATGTTTGACCATGCTCAAACCATGGTCTGGCCACGGTCTGTCACCGTTCATCAAACATGGTTTTATCATGAGGAAGTTGTTGATCATGGTCGACCATGGTCTAACTGTGGTGCCATTTAACCTGCATATGGTGATGGTCTTTTATGGTCAATTCATGGCCAAACTATGACTTGATCGGTCATTGTTTGACCATGGTTAGGAAAACAGGGTGGATCATATCCATGCACAGTAACCGTAGCGCAGATGGACGTTGATCCTTCAGCGATTTCTTCTTAATCTTATTTAAGGCTTTCAAAAGATTTATCTCGCAGTTTAGATGAATACCCGAGATGAAGTAATTTCCTGCCAATTGGTCAAACAAGTCACCCGCCTCGGTCATATCCTGATCAACCCTAAGTGGCGAATCGGTTCTGGCTTATCTTGTTTCACATTGAAGTGTGCTTCCTAGAGACTTCTCTTACGAATGTGTCATTCCCTTCTGTGGCGGAACTGGGAGGCTATAAATATCAGTCAACAGTAGTGTATTGGGAGCAGTATCGATAAGAAAGTTCTCTCAGTTATCTCTTGCAATAACCTTGCCACTTAGAATATGACCAACATCATTCCTGTCATACACAACTTCAAGGAGCTCGTGAAGACCAGAATCCGTTATTAAATGTCCAGTTCATCCCAAGAAACTAATTTGTATATGAAGCCCACCTAGTCCCAACAGACTTCAACTCACTACCGTCTGGCTCACGCTGTATTGCCAGCTGGGATTTCTATCACAATTGTTGATTGAATGCTATGACTGATGTGAAATTGTAACCCTTAGACTGTGCACATAAAAATCTCAATGTTGAGTATACACATGTTAAATCACCTGGATGCATGGCAATAATAAGAAGGGATACAACTGGCCTGGGTAATCTTCCTGGTGCAAATTTATTCACGTTTTCAGAGGTGCTCCTATTAAGGAGGGGTTTTCTAATTGTTCTTGAATTGATACTAATGTTGGCTTTACTTAATGTTAATTAATATGCAAACAGTAAAATACACTTAATAAGCAGCAGAATGTCATTATAGTATCTTCCTCAAACTCAGTAATGCATGATATCGGGCAATTTTAGACCGTCTAGGTGAGTTTGACCACCTGATATATAAAATTAATTTTCTGATATTTGCGTTCAACAGATTTTGGTAAACCTTTAATATGTTGCTTATGAGACTTTAGGGAAATACATAGTACTAACAAATTTTTTATTGCAATTTCTCCTGTTATGTTATTATTCCTGGACTATTTATATATGTCTATGCGTATGACGATGTCAAATTATCAGTCCACTTTACCTTTCGTGAGATAAATGCGTCGGCAACCATCTTGGATTATTTTGCCGCCAAAAATGTTTTCTTCTCAAAAACCACTGGGCCAATTCGAATTATATTTGTCACGAAGCATGCTTTGAGCATAGAAACCCAGGTCTGTTCAAAAGAAGCTGATTTGCCTATTTAGTTAGCGGTCATCTTGGATTGGATTGTGCAGTATTTTTAGAAATGCTTTTAAAAATCTTTTCCAAATTGGCTTGGCAGGTTAATGTGAAACTCGAGGAACTTCATTTAGGTCAATAGCTGAAGCAACTTTCTTCAACATGATTGGTCGAATTGGGTGGTGGAAAACTTGGATTTTATGCTATTTTTAGGTACACATTCAAAGATCTTCTCCGAAATCGCTTTGCCAATTGACTTGAAAGTCAGGAAACGTTATCTAGATCAAAGGTTGGAGTGTGTTTGTTCAAGACAACATGATGGTTGATTTACCTAGTTGGATTTACCATATTGGATGACCTAGTTTTCACTGAAATGACTTCTTCGGAACCGGTGAAGGGATCGGGCTGAAATTTTAAAAATATGATAAGGAACGGATGGCCATTCAAGTTTTTCATGGCCATTTGTGTCAGCATGTTAAAAAATGCCCGTCATTGAGCAAGTAAAATCGAGCTTTTGTTTGATGAGGGATTTTGACAGCGGAAGTGCGAAAATATATATCTGCATGTCTGGGAGGTGCGACTAAACACTTTCGAATCTGATTGATGGATCACGTTGTTCAAATACAGCTGATTGGTTAATGTGTTAGGGCCTCTATTTGTAGGCCTTTCTAGTTCCGGTGGCCAACATGGACTTTCAGATGTTTTCTGGGAAATAATATGAAAGCTTTATATACAATAATCTCAATAGCCAATGTTACAGGTAAGTGATGCAAAATGCCGTCTGGTTTCTCAATTACATATTCAATTGTATGTTCAGATTTTGAGAAAGTGCGCTATTTTGATTTCAATAATGAAAATCCCCGATCCCGAGTCGCCATTTTCGACCCACAGCCCATTTACTTATCGACCAGATCTGTTAGGGTGGAGCAACAACGCATGAAGTGCAAGTTAAATACCATAGCCATGCACATGTGCTAAATGACCAGCATATTTGGTTTAGGCATGTGATTTCCTATTGTCATGTATGGTACAGGGACATAGTCACATCGAGACACCAACACGAGGGGACAGGCATAGAGACATACGCACACACGGACACATCGGCCTCAAGAACGGCAACATGAATGCACGCATGTGCTTGACAAAAGCCACACCTAGACACGCACACTTAGCAACACGATTACGGAATACGCTCAAATGATGGACACGCCCAGTGACACGTGACAAACTAGAACGGACACACTGATAACCTCAGGACAGTCAATGGACAAACATAAACATTATAGTAGTAATCGTCACGCCCACAATGAAACAAGTAGTTATTAGTAGGACAGGACGCTTGATAAATATAACTCATGAAATCCGATTTATTTATGCTGTAACATATTGCTATACGATTGTATTATATATGGTAATTATTAATTAGTTAACTTAGTTAATTATACACTTAGGTCATATTCACGCTCAGACACGCCATCACCTAATACACACAGATTGTTAACATAACGACAGAATCATATTTAAGAGTGGACGAATGTTAACGACGGACAGTTACTTACTCGGACGAATATCGACAGCGGAGACTCGGACCGCTAGTGACAGCTAGTGAGTAATGAGATTGTCAGCTATATAGTTAGCTGGCTGGTCAGTTAGAGAGAACTTAAGGTTAACTTTGTTATGTTTTATTAGAATACTTCTCTCGTAGGGATCGATTGGACTTAAGTAGAATAGGTTTAGAATAGATAGGCGACACGTGACTAGAATTGGGCATTATATGTGTAAGCTATATAATTAAGAAAGTTTGGTAAATGAGTCATCAATAGAATACAGCATTGTGTTATCCATTCCATCTATCTCCGCTAGAAGAAGGATCACGGGCGGTACGCCAGTTTGGACGGTATTGACCGAAGCACCCATATAGAACCACCCTCTTGTCTAACAAAAACCCCAGTACCATACATGTCCTTGTCCTAAATGATCAACATATTTGGTTTAGGCAGGTGATTTCTCATTGCTATGACCTTGTCCTAAATGACCAGCATATTTGGTGTAGGCAGGTGATTTCTTATTGCTATGTCCTTGTCCTAAATGACCAGCATATTTGGTTTAGGCAGGTGATTTCTTATTTCTATGACCTTGTCCTAAAGGACCAGCATATTTGGTTTAGGCAGGTGATTTCTTATTGTTATGTCCTTGTCCTAAATGACCAGCATATTTGGTTTAGGCAGGTGATTTCATATTGCTATGTCCTTGTCCTAAATGACCAGCATATTTGGTTTAGGCAGGTGATTTCTCATTGCTATGACCTTGTCCTAAATGACCAGCATATTTGGTGTAGGCAGGTGATTTCTTATTGCTATGTCCTTGTCCTAAATGACCAGCATATTTGGTTTAGGCAGGTGATTTCTTATTTCTATGACCTTGTCCTAAAGGACCAGCATATTTGGTTTAGGCAGGTGATTTCTTATTGCTATGTCCTTGTCCTAAATGACCAGCCTATTTGGTTTAGACAGGTAATTTCTCAAGCAGGTTTAACCGCCTGAATGCTGCATATGGACAGACAATATGTTCCCGGGGATATATCTCTGGAGTAGATGCATATTTTCAAATTGTTGGTGCATAAGCCACCAACAACCTTCAATCAGATAGTCTTCAAAATAGTAATCAAGTCCATGAGTTATGAGAGTTATTTCCTATGGAAGTTATTGTCCGGTCACTTCTAGCACTGAGGCAGTTAACTGTCTATTGTTTCAGCGATGAGTGTCAGTGTGGACAGCCACGCCAATGGCATACAGATAAAGGCATTACAACAGATAGGGACAGTGATGAGGAGGAGAAATGGATATCAGACCAACACACTCATTCAGTACCCTGTACTTCATTTGGTGAAATTCGCTTCCAGGGATTCGGTAATGACCCATTGAGTTCACCTGTAAGTAAAGCTAACACATATGCACCTCATCAGTTATTAATTACACGTGTATGCAACCATTAAAATGCAGAGGGAACCAGTTCCAGCTATGCCCCGCCCATTTCCAGATATGCCCCCTCCATTTGCAGATATACCCCGCTCATTTGGTGCTGTGCACCGCTAATTTCAGCTTTACCCCGACAATTTCTAGCTAAGCAACACACACTTTTTCCGCGGATTGGAATAGATCTATATACTTTGATTCCAGAATTACCAGAATCCCAACTTAAAGGTAAGATATTAACTATTTTGAAACTAATTTGACTGTGTGATGTAGTTCACCTATGGCCAGTCAAATTAGTTTCAAAATATTTATTAAATAGTAAAGACATACAACCCATACAATTGACGGATATTTCAATGTTCATGACGGAGCGACATGCGTCACTTCGTATTGTGACGTTAGCCTACTTGTGACATATTTGAACATGCCGTCATATACTTTAGTGGCAGATCCGGTCCATCCAATGGATGCAGAATGAATGAGTCTGCATAAACTGCCAGTAATCGCACTCGCAGAGAATTGAGTTCAAGGGAGGTAATTCCGTATGGAACCAAACGCAAACGCATGGATTACCTATCCTTATAGCTTATTCGCTAATAAAGACTGTGGCCATTCTGACATATAGGGAACATGCCGATTTCATCGTCGTGTCGTTTGAAGTCGTGACGCCATTTTCATTACTTCCCTGCGGCGGCGATCTACTGCTGCTGCCGCCGACGTCACCACTATGCAACATACATATCGGCCTAAATCTTATGTCAAACATACGCGACGCGCACGACAAGACGCTAGAAGACATCGCCTATTCTTATCGCTCACCGACCATAGATTTACAATGTACAGTTAATACATCTGTGATGCGAACCAAACACGTCGCCCCCACATCAACGACACATAAGCAAACTCAAATTCGGAGCGCTCTTTTTCCTTGCCACTGCGATGAAATAACCAGCTATCCAATCACAAACACTTGTTTTCATGTCAAGGCAAGCACTTCTGTGCTCGCGTGCATGCGTGGGTGCGTGCTTGCGTGCGTAAATGCTGCTGATGCTGCTGATACTACTACTACTACTTTTTTTTTTTTTTGAAAATCCGACGCTGACGCAGTCGGATACACTTCACGGAGGAACTCCTTTAAAAAGGCTTGCAAACCCCCATAAAAAACGGTTGAAATAGCAGGCTTTATTAATAGAATAACAATACAAACCTAACATGTCAAAACAGTGCAAGCTAAAATGCTCTATTATCATATACCACAACCGTGGCATAACTACATAGAAAACATAATTAATAAAGAGCTGATAACATAACATAATTCGACAAAGACATTGCTATTTGCACACCGTGTAGTAGTAGGCACAAATGGCGAGCAAAGCTAACCAACAACTGGTAAAGTGACTCATCAATAATTAGCAGTAAGCTACTGCTAATCATTGATGCCATTGAGCCGATTCATGACCGGCAGGCTAAGTAGATCGTATGTAGTTTAACGTAACACCATATAGTAGTAGGCCCAAATGGCGAGTGCAGCTCACCAACAAGTGGCGAGGTGACTCGTCAATAAGTAACAAAAAGTCACTCATTGACGCCAGTTAGCCGATTCTTAAATGCCCAACGGACGTAGTAGCCTTTATATAATATAATGCACAAAGCAAAAGTATACAAACTATGACTACTTAGATGGCGCTTTGGGTTCACATTCTAAATTTACTTCATTGTAAGTTTTTGCAAATTACCCTGGAACAAATACACCTACAGTAAATATTTACAACAGGAAGTTAATTGTAAGATATCACACTCTGTTAACTTGAAAATCGGATCACCTCCAGAATATTGACATAATGCTCATTTGATATTTAAATATACTGATCCCAAGGTTAGGATATTCGTCAATATTAGAGTCTCCTAAGGCATTAACATTTTTAAAATAAAGGTAATTAAATTTAATTAAAATAGCATTTATCAATATACAGCAAGCAGCGAGTGTGCTAGCTTATACAAGTTCCGATTCTGATATTTTTAGATATCCGTATTCAATTGATACTAGGCCAGTTTTGCACCATACGTCTTTAAATCTACTTTCTCTCCCATGTTCTACTAGCCTGTAAAATTCACAATGAATGCAGTTTATCAACAATGATCGAAATATAGCTTTATGGCTCTCTGATGGTTGTTGCCGGTTTTATCTCTGGCCTCTGAACACCGATGCTTCCATTTGGCCCACACTCCTACGGATAACAGGGTTATTAACAATTCTTTCTCCTTGCTATTAATGATTCGTCCGATAGTTGAGCAATCTTTGAACAAAATTGTTTCAGCCACTAAATTCACATATTTGGTTCCAAATTTAGCAAGGAGCACATTGATATATACCCAAAAGCCTGTAGTTATGCGACACTGAGTAAATAGATGGTCTATCGTTTCCTCCTCAGTATTACATAATAAGCACCAGTCTGTACTTGTTATTTTACACAAGTAAGATGGCCGACCCATAGCCTTCGATGGAGTAATCGCCATGCCAGGTCCTGTGCATTTCCTGGTAGACAAGGTAGATGTATTGCTTTCCAGGCATTTTTCCAGTTCTTTGGCGTGCATCCTAAATTGTTCCAATGCCTAACCACAATAGGAGTTTGTCTCCGACTATGCATTAGAATTCTATACCAGTCTCTAGATGCCATGTTGTATTTTATATGTTCTGACATAAATACTAATGTTGGTTGCAACATATCAATGTTGCCACGTGCTTTCGGCAATTTGAACCATACAGCAGGTATTGCATTCTTTATTCTAACAAATAAGCGCTGAGCATCAATATGGCTCATTGATGTTATTCTTGCTACATCTTGCATCGCAATCCATTTACGAGATTTCGGATTTACCAAGTCACGTAAATATTGAATACCATTTTTGGCCACAGAGGGCAAATATAATACATCATCATTATCACGAATCAACTCATTGCCCCAAAGACGTTGCTCTAAGGCATCTTCCCAACAATTGGGTTGTGGCATTGATCGTGTAAATACTTTTAAGGCTTCGAGCTGTTCTTTATATACATTTGGAATCTTTTGATGATTAGGTGGCAGTTTATTGCACATAAATAAACATTCTACTGGAAATGGGTCACCGTACCTTTGGAAAAGTGCCCTTGAAACACTTGACCAAGATGAGTTTGAAGTAAGTAACTTATTCAAGAATTTCAATTTTAAAGAAGCACACTTTGCTGAAACATTAACCAAATCCAGGCCTCCAGCATGCTTTTCATTGGTGAGGATACTAAATGGGCTTTGTCCTCCCATAAGAAGGGGACAAAAGTAACGTGTTGATCTTTGACTCTACTGATTTGGGCATATGAACTACAGAAGCGGTATACCACAGTCCAGATGAAATTAAATTATTAAGGACAAATGTCCTGCCAAAGACAGTTAGGTGACGTCGTTTCCAATTTAGTAATGCACACTTTAGCTTGGATATCCTTTCTTCCCAGTTTAATAATACATTTTTTTCTCTACTAAAGTAAATACCCAAAGTTTTTATGACATCATTTGGGCAGTTAATATCCATCACATTATCAGTTCTGCCCTTCCAATCGCCCAAAAATAATCCCTTAGATTTATCCTTATTGACTTCAAGCCCTGATGCCTTTTGAAAATATGTTAATACTCCATTTAAAATTATAAAATCTGTATTTTTACCCGCAAACACAGTCGTATCATCTGCATATTGGGAAACCTTTAGTGGCCTTTCTACGCCACGTATACATATTCCTTGAAAGTCATTGCGTTGCCTCAATGTGGCCCCCAACGATTCCATAGCTATGACGAATAGAAGCGGGGACAGTGAGCAACCCTGTCTGACACTTCGTTCCAACACTACAGGTTTGGATAGCTGATTGTTTACTAAATAGCAACTTGTTATATCAGTATATAAAATATTGACCCATTTAATAAATCTTGAACCAAAGCCAATATGGTCTAAAGACTTAAACAAGAAATCCCATTCTAGTCTGGCAAACGCCTTCTCGTTATCAAGTGCTATTATTGCTGCTGGGATACAATCCTTTTCAACTAATTGAATAAGGTCCCGTATAAGCAAAGTGTTGTTTAATATTGATCTTCCTGGCACAGAGCAGGTTTGATCATCATGAATGACTTCGCCTAGGACTGCGCCAAGTTTTAATGTTAGTGCCCGAGTAATAATCTTATAATCTACACAGAGTCGGGAGATTGGTCTATAATTCTGTATTTTATTTCTGTCACCCCTCATGTATATAAGCCGAACATATGCTTGGGCCATCGATGTAGGGAGATGCCCTTGCTTAAAAATGCTGGTTGCTATTTCTTCTAATACTGGCCCAAATATGTGCCAGAATGTTTGATAAAATTCAACTGGAAGTCAGTCACATCCAGGAGACCTTTCTAACTTCATACCTTTGAGGGATTTTGTCAAATCATCAATTGTTATTGATTGGTCACAGCTTTCGCGACATGAATCTGGAAGTCTTTTCGTTGTATTAGCTAAAACATCTCTAGTTGCAGTTTCATTGCTTCCCTCAGATTTATACAATGATTTGTAAAATTCGGATACTGTTTCCATCATTTCTGCATTTGAGCACACTGATACTCCATCATTAGTCTTCAGTGAGCGCATTAATTTCTCTATACCTCTTGCTTCTTCCAAGTTACAAAAGTAACGTGTTGGCTTTTCGCCCTCGGTGTGCATTTGTGCTCGTGACCTTATTTTGGCGCCATCAAACTGATATTGCTCTATTTCATTTAGTCTATCTTTTAATTTAACTAATAGTTCGTAATAATTATATTCCGCATCATTAATTTTCTTATTAATTTTACACAACGACCTGAAGCGCCTTTTTACGTTTTCGTATTTCACGTGCTTTCCTAATGGAATACTGCCTTGAAATATATTTCAGGTCTGATTTGGCATCTTCCCACCAGTCTGTTATACATTCATACAAACCTCTTCTTTCATCCCAATGCCTCCAACAACTTTCCACACATTTGCGATAGCAACTATCTCGTAGCAATGCTACATTAAGTTTCCAAAATCCATCTCCTCGTTTGACCCAGTCAGCATTGTCTAATGTGATGGAAAACATAGTGTGATCAGAGAAAGTTACTGGTTTTATGTTAGTTTTACACATGTAACCTTTCAATGAACGTTCTACATAGATCCTGTCTAACCTTGAAGCTAACCTTCCATCAGTTGAAAACCATGTAAATTCCTGGCCTTCTGGATGTGCAATCCGATAAGTGTCTAACAAGCTTTTATTTTCACAAATGTGTTTCAAAATATTATGCGATGTGTCATTAAAATTAGACCTAGAGTTTCTGTCTTTAGCCTCGTCTAATATGCAATTAAAGTCACCGCCCATAATTAGGTTTTCAGGCGTTCTGTCTTGAATTATTGTGGAAACATCTTTTAGAAATTCACGGCGCAATTGATGAGAGGTAGGTGCATAAAGGCACATCAAATTTAAACTTGTGTTTAGTACATCAATTGATACACAAATCCATCGTCCATTTGTATCTGATGACGACGATATAACGTCAACATAGTTGAGACAGCGGGGCGTGATAAGAATGGCCACTCCGGCACTATTATCTTGTGATAAAGAAAAAAAAATCGGCCCTTTTGAAATATCTTTGAGAGATTCATACACTTCATTTTTTTGAGTTTTGGTCTCTTGTAGAAAGGCAATATCACCTCTCTTATTTGCTAATTCTTCAAGCAAGTGGCGCTGCTTGAATTCGGAATTTAATCCTCTGCAATTGATGGTGCAGATAATCATAATTTGCAAAATGATGTTTACATCCGCCATCATTAGATTAATTTGATTTGTTTTTTTTAGCTCGTTTCTTAGACCATTTACCTAATTTTCCTGCGAATTCAATATTTCCTAGTTCTACCACAGACACATATTCATATTTGGAAATATCAGAATCATGGCGCAGTATACGATATTTCACGCCTCTCGCCGTTACATATGGCACTAACACTTCACCCCCTTCTGATCGGTACATTACCAGTTCATCTTTCATCTGTGAACTCTGTGTTTCAATGGACACATCTGATTCTGCAACTGACATTGTATCATCATCCATATCATTTACTTCAATCTCAGATTCTGAGCTATTGTCTTCTTTATGACGCTTATTGCTACTTAAGTAACATTTGGCAGGAGCATCATTTACCTTATCTTCAAGCTGACTTAAATCAAGTGGGCTTAGAGGAAAATCGACTGAACTGTCTGTTTTCTGAGTCCTAAACTTATCCTGTCATAATTTTAATTCATCTTCTAAGGAATTGTAAACTGGCTCTTCTATAAGATCACCATTTTCCTGCGTGTCTTTTACAGCAACGTTTGGCTCCACTGCATTTTGAGTATTTTCTTGACTTAAGGTTATACCCACCTCTAATACATGAATTTCATCAACTGTTACTTTAACAGGATTTGATGATTTGTTTATGTCATTTACAGTGGCATGAACCACAACAACAGCTTCTGTAGCGGTTGCTTCAGAAGCATTTGACTCAGTTGCATCCTTTAATGGGGGATTATCTCCTGATACTGAGGGCTTGTTTTGATTTTTTGGACAGCGCCATTTAAAATGGTCAACTGAACCACAGAGCAAACATTTGTTTCGATTGGGACAATCTGTTGCCAAATGGTCAGTACTTAGGCAGATCCGGCATTCTTTAATTTGCCCTCTATACCATAAGGGCAGGACAAAGCTGCCATCAAGCGTCAATCTGCTTGGTAAAGGGCTATCCACTTTATCAAACCAGATACGTCTTACACCGTTTTCTAGCGTTCTGTCAAAGGGATACGTTTCCCGTTCAATTTTTGCACTTTGCCATACTTCTTGAGTTCACTCATGATTCTGTCATCTGGAATTTCTAGTGGAACTTTCATCTTCACTAGCAACCTATCTGACTCGATTTCCTCTACGTTACAAACTTCACCTTTTACAATAAGAACATCTTCCAGAAGCTTTTCCTTGACTCCCTCATTTGACACTGTCACATTCCATACAGTTTTAGTAACATTGATAAGCCCCTGCAAAGTATCAGGTCCCGTGCCAACGACGTGTTTTAACCCATGATACACGTCGATAGCCGTGACACCCCACCCCTTAGTTGTTATTTTAAAGCTTATGGTACGCTTATAGGCTGCCATGGTGGTTTATCAAGGGAGGAACCCCATACTACTACAATATATAATAAATATATACTTATATAACACCAGGACGTCAGGGAAAGAGCTAAACACTAAATATATAGTGTCCCCTTTTGAAACCCTGACGTCTACCAACAAATATACGAATAGAGAGTACAGTCGTATATTTGTTAGTTTGAACCACTTTCTAAGTGGTTCACTAACACCTAGCCGATTAAAGTATACTAACAAATATATGAATAGATAGTACAGTCATATACTTGTTAGTCTGTTCGAGTTGACCGGGGACAGCCAACTGACTATAAGGATTTTTATAGTTAAAAGAACTAGGCGTGTGCTTAAAAATGACAAAGGAATTAAATCCACTCACTCAAGCGATCTTGCCAAATACAATGTGCTAGCCTACGAACTATAGAAATAGCAGACTGGCGCGGGGAGAAATGTATTGCATTGACCACAGTAAGAGGAGCCTTATTAATGGCGGAAACCGCCAGCTAAGAGGAATGCCTTTGGAAAATGGAGACACAAAATGCGCTCCAACCAAGACAAGAATTTACAAATTAAACACAAAGTTTGAAAGGAAATACTAATACGAAATATATGTATAAAATTTATCTACAAAATCGTGCTAGAAACTAGCAAATTCGGGAAGCAATTGCAGAGCTAAATAAACGCGTACGTTCACTTCGACTACTACTACTACTACTACTACTACTACTACTACTATTACTACCACTACCACTACTACTACTACTACTACTACTACTACTACTACTACTACTACTACTACTACTACCACTACTACTACTACTACTACTACTACTACTACTACTACTACTACTACTACTACTACTACCACTACTACTACTGCTACTACCACTAACACTACTACTACTACTACTACTACTACTACTACTACTACTACTACTACTACTATTACTTTTTTTTTTTTTTTTTTTTGAAAAACCGACGCTGACGCAGTCGGACACACTTCACGGAGGAACTCCTTTAAAAAGGCTTGCAAACCCCCAGAAAAAAACCTGGTGAACTAGTAATGTTGATTAATATTACACCAAAAACAATGATAAATAATGAGCATTAATACAATCTATAAATACATATGGCTTAAAAAGTATAGATACAAAACAATATGCTGATAAAGCTCCGATAGCAAAACAAAACTTAACAAAGACATTACTATTCAACCCAGGTGTAGTAGTAGACCCGTGTGGCGAGTGAAACTATCCAACAAATGAAAAGTGCCTCGTCAATCTATGACAAATAAGTCAATCATTGACGCCAGTGGGCTGATTCTCTAAAGATCAGCGGGCGTAGTAGCATTTGGGTAGTATAATACATATAGTCGGCAGAAAAATTCCAGAAAAATTGATGGCCCTCTTGTTTACATTTTCAATTTACTTTATCGTAAGGTTTTGTAAATTACCATTCAATCCATGTGTGGTAGTAGACCCGTGTGGCGAGTGCAACTATTCAACAAATGAAAAGTGACTCGTCAATCAATGACAAATAAGTCAATCATTGACGCCAGTGGGCTGAGTCTTAAAGATCAGCGGGCGTAGTAGCATTCAGGTAGCATAACATATATAGTCAGCAGGAAAATTACAGAAAAATAGATGGAAATAGATGGCGCTCTTGTTTCCATTTTTGATTTACTTTGTTGTAAGGTTTTGTAAATTACCCGGGAACAAATAACCCTATAAACCTCTGTGCAAATTCCTAAAATTACCTGGGACAATTTTATAATTCAATGGCAAATTACTTTATCGATTGAGTATTAAATTACCCCAGTCTGTTTATTTCTTAACATGAATTACTAAAATGAATTACATGACACAGATTAATTAAAAGACACAGATAAATCAGCTGTAGTAATTAAATGATTTAAGCTAGTGCAGGCTCATTTATTTTTACAGCTCCCAACTCTATTGAAACTATGTTTGTTTTGCACCATATGTCCTTGAATACTTTTTCTTTACCATGCTGCTTTAATCTAAAATATTCGCAAGGAATATGATTCAGCAGCAATGACCGAAATATTGCCTTTATTGCTCTATTGTGATTGCCCATAGATGGATTTTTCGTCTGTGCACACCGATGTTTCCAAATGGCCCAAACACCTATGGTTAGTATTGTTATTAAAATAGTCCTTTCAGACTTTATGATATTTACACCGCTTGATCCAAATTCTCTAAATAAGACTACATGCGTGTCTAGAACAATGGGCTTCGCTCCAAATTTTGCCAAGATTTGGCTGATATAGTCCCAAAATTGTGACGATATTGGACATTCCGCAAATAAATGCTCGATTGTTTCCTCGTCTGTTTGACATAAGTAACACCTATCAGAAGTCGTAATATTGCACTTGTATGTCAAGTGTCCCACCCATAGCCGTCGATGTAGTAATCGCCACAATAAATCACGAGCCATATTTGGTATGGATGGAGAATGTAAGATTTTCCATACATTTTTCCAACTGGATGGTTTATAGCTTGAGTCATCCCATCTCCTAATTGCTATGGGAGGTGTTACTTGTTTTCGTCTCATAATATGGTACCATTCCTTGGATCTCATCTTGTATTTTAACATCTCATCATCAAGAACTAATGCGGGTTGTGGAGTCAAACTATTATTATTTACATTTGGCAGACGAAACCATTCAATTGGTACAGCATGTTTTATTTTATTTAGCAACCGCTGGACATCTATGTGCCTCATATGTGTTTTTCTAGCTACGTCTTGCATTGAAATCCATCTACGTGTTTGAGGGTGTATCATATCCGATAAATGTTGAATGCCATATTTTGCAAAGGACGGTAGATAAAGTACTGCATTGTTATAACATATATTACTATTGCCCCACAATTGCTGTTCTAGTACTTCCTTCCAGCACGTAGGTGGAGGCATGTATCTGTCAAATATTTCTAACTCCTTAACTTGATCTTTAAACACATCTGGTATCATTTGGCTATTCGGAGGTGGCTTCTTTGAGGTAAAAACATGCTCCGCCAGAAATGGTTCTACAATTCTCTCCATGAGAGCTCGTGAAACACATGCCCACGTCTCATCTGATGTAATAAGATCATCCAAAAATTTTAACCTTAAAGAAACACATTTCACTTTAATATCAATTAAATCAAGTCCTCCTTCTAACTTAGCATTATTGAGTACACGATGGGAAACTAAATGATTCTTTTCTTCCCATATGAATGACAATATCAACTCATTAACCTCCTTTTCTACATGTTTTGGCATGTGTACAACAGATGCTGTATACCATAGCCCAGATAATGCCAAGTTGTTGACAACAAACACTCTACCAAAGATTGAAAGACGACGACGCTTCCAATTTGCTAATATTCTCTTAAGCTTAGATACTCGTTCATTCCAATTTTGAATTGTATTCGGTTTCCTGCCAAAATAGATGCCTAAAATCTTAATGGTATCATTAGACCAATTGATTTCAAGTGGCTGGTCATTCCGCTCTTTCCATGGCCCCAGAAATAATCCTTTGGATTTTCCTTTATTGATTTTCAAACCAGATGCATTTTGGAACTTTTCTAGTACGTGGTTTAAAATTGCAAAATCATTGTTTGAACTGGTAAACACAGTTGTGTCATCAGCATATTGTGACAGCTTAAGTGGTCTTTCTATGCCACGAATACATATGCCTTGAAAGTTATTATTTTGCCTCAATGCTATGCCAAGTGATTCCATCACAATAACAAATAATAATGGCGATAGGGAACACCCCTGTCTAACCCCACGTTCTAAGACAATTTCTCTGGATAATTGATTGTTCACTAAATAGCTACTCTTGATATCCGTATATAAAATCTTTACCCATTTAATAAAGTTTGAGCCTAACCCAAACGATTGCAAAGAATTAAAAAGAAAATCCCATTCCACACGGTCAAATGCCTTTTCATTGTCCAAGGCAATCACAGCTGAAGGGATGCTATCCTTCTCAACCAATTGTATAAGGTCTCTTATTACCATGGTATTGGTTAGAATTGTCCTCCTGGGTACAGCACATGTCTGCTCTGTTCCAATGATTTCTCCTAAAACACTACCTAGTTTCAATGTTAATGCTCTGGATATTATTTTGTAGTCTACACATAGTAGAGAAATTGGTCTGTAGTTCTGAATTAGACGTCTGTCATTTCCTTTATATATTAGCCTTACGTATGCCCTAGCCATAGTTGGTGGTAAATGGCCTTTCTCAAAAATTTCAGTGCCTAATTCTTCCATTATTGGACATACAAGGTGCCAAAACGTTTGGTAAAATTCAACTGGAAGGCCATCACACCCCGGTGATTTTTCTAGTTTCATACCTTTAAGGGATTTAGTTAAATCTTCTAGTGTTAAGGGTTGATCACAAAATTCACTGCCTGTGTCTGACACCTTTTTGTCTATATTTGCTAACAAATCCAATTTTGCATCTTCATCAATTCCCTCTGACTTGTACAATGACTCATAGTAATTGCATACAATAGTACTCATTTCATTGTTGGTAAAGACGGTTGAACCATCCGGCATGTTTAATGAGCACATCACCTTATCTATTGCCCGTGCTTTTTCTAATGCGCAAAAATATCGGGTTGGCTTTTCCCCTTCTGCGTGCATCTGGGCTCTTGCTCTAATTTTTGCACCCTCAAACTCATATTGTTCTATATCTCTTATTTTACTTTTAATTTTAACCAGTAATTCATAATAATTCTCTTCACCATTATTTACTTTAGCATTAATTTTCATCAGTGATCGATGAAGTGTTTTCTTGCGTTTGCGTATTTCCTGTGCTTTTCTAATAGCATACTTTCGGGAAACATACTTTAAATCCAGTTTAACATCCTCCCACCATTGCAATGTGCTCTTATATGATGCTTTCCTATTAATCCAATGTTGCCAACAACTCTCTATATTATTCTTATAAAATTCTTCTCCCAACAGTGTTGTGTTTAATTTCCAAAACCCGACCCCTTTTGTTACCCAGTCAGCATTGGCAAAGGTTACACAAACCATGTTATGATCGGAGAATGCAACTGGCTTAATATTAACATCTCTCCAGTACCCTGTTAACAAACTATTCACATAAATTCTGTCGATCCTTGAACCAACTTTACCATCTACCGAAAAACATGTAAGATCTTTACCATGAGGTTTTGATATTCTATAGGTGTCCACTAAATTTTCATTATCACATATTTCTTTTAAGAGTCTATGTGATGTATCAGTATAAGTTGAAGTTGCATTCCTGTCATTTTCTTTGTCTAAGACACAATTAAAGTCACCACCCATTACTAAGTTTTCAGTGATGTTATCTAGTGCTGTTTTAGACATCTCCTTAAAAAAATTACGACGTAGTTGATGAGATGTAGGTGCATATATACACAGCAACGTGATACGTGTTTGTTGTATATCTAGCGTGACTCTCACCCAGCGACCATTTGCACCTGATACTGAAGAGATAATATTTACATAGGCTGAACAACGAGGGAGTATAACAATTGCTACGCCTGCACTATTATCTTGAGATAACGAATAAAATATTCTGGATCCAGAAATCTTTTCTAAATTATCGTATAATTCTGACTTCTGAATTTTTGTTTCCTGTATCAAAGCAATGTCAATCTGCTCATTTTTAAGAGTCTCTAGTAAGTGACGTTGCTTTATGTCACTATTTAAGCCTCTACAATTGAGTGTGCAAATTAGCATAAAAGGTAATAAAATGCTGTGTAAAACCGCCATTATTAAGCTAACTAGATTTTGTTTTTTTCGACCCTCTCTTAGACCATTTACCTATTTTACTCACAAACGCTGCATTACTTAGCTCAACTTTTTCCAAATGCTTATATTTTAATATATCTGAATCATGACGCAGATGCCTATATTTAACACCATTTGCCGTCACATATGGAACTAACACCTCTCCTGCCTCTGACCTGTACATGACCATTTCATCAGGTGATTTAGAACTCTGTGTTTGAATGGATATATCAGATTCAGCGACTGACATATTATCGTCTTCTATATCACTTTCCTCTATTTCTGATTCAGAACTCTCTCCATCTTTCTGTCGCTTTGTTCCACTCAATCGATCCGAGACACCAATTACTTTCTCTATATTATTTAAATCGTCTAGATTGAGTGTACTCAGTGGAAAATCAAAGTTAGTTTCAGTATCTTGCGACCTGAATTTTACTTGTCCTAAATTAAAACTCTCTTCCAGAGGGTATTTATCATCATCTTCAACTTGTGTGGAACTAGCCTCTCTCTCATCAAACTTGGATTGACTTGTTACTGGAGTAAGACTTAGCCCCTCATCTAGAACCTCTATTTCATCGCCTGCAACTACAGCGATTGGATTCTTAGTTTTTTCCCCATGCTTCTCATTAACATGGACTTCAGCTACAATCTCAGCAACTACTGGTTCGATGACATTTTCCTTAGCAACGTGCTTCCCATTAGTATGGATTTCAGCTACAATCTCAGCAGCTACCGGTTCTATGACATTCTCTTTAGAGACAACTTGCTCTGCACTTTTATCAGCACCCTTTTTGACATATTTGTTCTGCGGGCATCGCCACTTAAAATGATCAGATGATCCACAAACTAGACATTTGTTTTTGTTAGGGCAATCTGTTGCAAGATGTTCTGTGCTTAAGCAGATTCTACACTCCTTGATTTGCCCCCTGTACCATAATGGCAAGATAAATCGACCATCTATGGTGACCTTGCTTGGGAGAGGTTGTTCTACCTTTTCAAACCAAATTCTTCTGATGCCATTTTCTAAGGTTCGATCAAATGGATAGGTATCGTGTTCTACTTTGTCCACTTTGCCATACTTGGTCAATTCAATGATAACCCGTTCATCTGGGATCTCTAATGGAACCTTCATCTTGACTAATAGACGATCAGAATCTATTTCCTCCACATTACACACCTCACCCTTCACGACAAGGACCTCGTCGAGCAACTTTTCCTTCACACTTTCATTAACTACGGTGACATTCCATACAGATTTGGAAACATTAACGAGACCATGAAGGACCCGTGGCCCTGCCCCAACTACATCCTTCAACCCATGATACACCTCAATTGCCGAAACACCCCAAGCCTTTGTCGTGATTTTAAGACTCAGGGTACGCTTATATGAGGTTGCCATGGTGTTTTATAAAAAGCAGAACCCCATACTACTACAATATATAATACAAATATATAACACCAAGACGTCGGGGAAAGAGCTAAACACTAAATAAATAGTGTCCCCTTTTGAAACCCTGACGTCTACCAACAAGTATACGAATAGAGAGTACAGTCGTATACTTGGTAGTTTGAACCACTTTCTAAGTGGTTCACTAACACCTAGCCGATTAAAGTATGCTAACAAATATATGATTAAATAGTCAAGTCATATATTTGTTAGTCTGTTCGAGTTGACCGGGGACAGCCAACTGACTATAAGGATTTATATAGTTAAAGAACTAGGCTTGTGCTTACAAATGACAAAGGAATTAAATCCACTCACTCAAGCGATCTTGCCAAATATAATGCGCTAGCCTACGAACTATAGAAATAGCAGACTGGCGCAGCGAGAAATGTATTGCATTGACCACAGTAAGAGGAGCCCTACTAAATGGCGGAAACCGCCAGCTAAGAGGAATGCCTTTAGAAAATGGAGACACAAAATGCGCTCCAACCAAGACAAGAATTTACAACTTAAACATAAAGTTTGAAAGGAAATACTAATACGAAATATATGTATAAAATTTATCTACAAAATCGCGCTAGAAACTAGCAAATTCGGGCAGCAATTGCAGAGCTAAATAAACGCGTGCGTTCACTTCGACTACTACTACTATTACTACTACTACTACTACTACTACTACTACTTTTTTTTTCTTTTTTTTTTTGGTAACACGATCCATTGATCGTGTGGAAATCCATAATACCCAAAAATAAACTGACTGAAAGAACATTAAACATATAATATATCAAAGAGAACAAACGATTATATCAGTCATGTGTATAAATAAACAATAAATATACGGTGGTCAAACGATTAATTTAAAAATTCAAAACAGCTAAATATGTCCCTTTAAAAATTCCAAGTAACTAGCTCAACAACATTCCATTACATTTATAAAAGCTCACGCGAGCATAGGCTGTGAAACAGCCACAGCGCTCGGACGTATTTAACACACACAGTCAATCGGGAACAAATTAATCAATAATCAACGCCCCGCAGGATAATCTATAAAAAGTAAACACTAAGATATTACACCGAGCTCAGTGAAGTGACAATGTAACCTACATAGTTGAAGAGGGTTGAAACTTAACAAACGATTTCAAACAATACAATTTACCTTGAAAATGAGATTCCATAATTATTCCGGGACAAACACAATTATATATATACATGCTAAGTATTTCCAATCTATTATTAGGAAGCAGTACATTGAATGTTAAATTTATTTTAGTCGAAAGCAATTAACTTTTGGATTCGGATTCTAAAATTACCCCGGAACAAACATTATTAATAACAACATTATACACGAGCGAGCCAAGGTCACACCTCCGTCTGATGTGGAGATACTGGTCGCCATAGAGGAAGGAGCGCCAGCTCGTAGAACTAAAGAACTCCTGACTCGGATACTCTACCGGAGGTTTGACAGCACCCAGGGCAAAGTACTACCCAACCTACCTGTGGCCCCAACCAACAGTCCTGTGATTCTAGCTCTCCAAAGGCCGAGGATCGACCCCAAAGATCTACTAATGGTCTGGAAGTGGGGTGCTATATTTAGACTCCATAGCCAGGAAGAGCGAGGGATGCTGGATAGCATCCAGTCTGAAGCAAATAACTACCTCAGGGAGGCGGTCAGTGATACTTTAGCAGAAGGTACTCAGGAGGGGTTCACTGTTGGTGGCAAGGAGGCTGTAGAGCACATCTTCAACGAAAAAGGGCGCAGGAGATTGGCCAGGGATCTGGCAGCATTTCTGATATTCCCAGCTAATAACTACTAGGACTACCTCATCAAATCCACTCGCAGGCACGATGCTAGGAGCTCATGGGGAAAGTGGGTCTTCCGTGAGAGGTACCAGATGAAGAGAGTCCCAGCAAGGACCCTCAGTGGGTAGAGTTTCAGCGACAGTTTAATCTTAAGCCACATGCTTCTGACAAAACTGACGAAGTTCCTCAAGCTTCTGACAAAGTTCCTCAAGCTTCTGACGAAGGTCCTCAAGCATCTGACGAAGTAGCGGAGACCACAGATGATGTTCCACAGCATTCTGATGAATGAAAAACAAGTTGCAGCAGCTGCAACAGGCTATCAGCGATGACACGTAGAGCAGGCTAGTTTCCTGGCTGGATTCGGCTTGTAGGTGAAGGTCTGTGCCTTTTCCAGGGATGGCTTGAAGTGTGACAGCTCACCTTTCTCCTTGTTGCTGAAGATGAAGTGGTACAGATCAGCTGCCCTCTGTACACCTGCGATAAAGTCCCCTTTGGTCCTCTTGAGGGTTAGACTGTCGGTTATGGTCTCGAGCAGGGCACGTGCACACTTGGAGCTGAAGTATAGCAACCAGGCATTGTGGTGGATGTCCGGTGAGATCTCGTGGGTGTACTTCTGAAAGAGGATGAATCCAGCTATCGTTGTGTGCCTGATGTGCCTGGTGATGTTGCTGAGGTAGGTGACTGTCTTCTGGTCCATTGCAGCGTCATCGATAACTAGAACAAGTGGTTCTGTCAGTCGGGCTGCCAGCAGCTTCTCCATCAGTGCTTGCAGGTTTTGCGTCTTGGTGATTGGGCCATTGTACCATTGATCATTACTGTCAACCGCCTCAGTGGCAGAGTCAGACACCAGAAGGATGTATTGAGAGAGTAGATGTTCGGCCAGGAGAGCCTGCAGCAAGATGTTTTTCCCGTGTCCTGACTGGGCAATGATCAGCACCACCTGACCAGCATCAGCCGGCCTACTGTCGAATGGTACATACATGCGTGCGGAGGATGGTTAGCCCTTGGTCGGCGGTAGCCTCGTCTATATCTGGGTGACTGAACGGCAGTGCTTCCTGCACTAGCTTTTTCGCCTGCAGAGTGGGGAATCTTGCACCTCCGGCGGATACGAAGGATGCGATGGAGGCATCAAGTATGAAATCCCAGCGGCAGCTGAGAAGATAGTGTAAAGGGCCTATGTCAGCATACGCAGTGTCTAGTACATCCAGTATCTGTAGGATTCATGCACGAGAAGCCATGACTATCCTGTGGTCTTAAACGGTAAGCCAAAGAACCCTGACTTCTTCACCTCTGGTAGCTGGAGGCTGGTGGTAGCACCTTTTTGCCATCGAAAGTGATATGGCTCAGGACGAGGGTGCCTATCTTGAGATTCTCTCCATCCTGTCGGAATGAGCTCTGTGGTTTCAGGAGATACTTAACCAGGTCCTGTGCATAGGACTCAGCCATAACCTTGATGGCTCCAGCCTCATCGACTCCGAGCATACCTCGCATCGTCGCCCTCTCCTTGATGTCCATCCCCTTGTATACAGTCTTGGCCTTGTTAATGGCCTCTTGTCCTACCGTATTAGTGTTCCCGATGAGATCTCGGGCTAAGATGGTACCTCGGATCTCCCGCGGGTCTCCCTTCTCATCGAAGTCTAGGAAGGAGATAGGGGCAACAGTGTCGTCTGAACCGAGGCATGCCTCGCCCAAGTGAGCAAGACCGCCTAGCTCTTTGCTTTCTAGGTCTGTGAGTGACAGAGTCATAGTGCTAGATACAGACGGCTTACGCCTACTAGTCAAACCCCCAGTGAAATAGTTGGGCATAGGAGGACCACACAGTCGGCCAAGGGAATACGTAGGAGTGCTCAGGGTACTGGCCCTCTCTGCAGGGGCACACCTTGTGGGGGGTCCACCATTCCTGGGCATTGGCAATCCTCAGTCCGCGTGCTCGACTATGGGATACACACCGCACTTGAGCACGCCATGCCTCATATGCTGCAGGGGTCTCGTGATCCATCTCTCACTATTGAGACGTTTTAAACATAGGCGACGATGAATCTCAGCCATTGCACTCGTTGCTAGCCGTAGAACTGCTGCCTCCATCAGTGTAACACGTTCACCCATGATCTTGGCGGCAACAGTGTAGGAGGCACCACTAAGGGCAATCTTAGGGATGGGGTGAGTTATTCCGAGACAGTGCCCTGCCACCCCACTCACCACTGTAGAGAGGACAGCCACAGTGGCGGCAAGAGGACCTCATTTCCACCTGTCATCGTCAGCATGGTCGCATTCGCCGCCACGTTACTGGCGACATGGACTGCCATATGATTTGCTTTGCTCTGTAACTTCTGTGTCTTGGTTCGCAGCAGGTTCTCCACCTTCTGAAGACTGGCCTGGCTCTCGGGCAGTTGCTTCACGATCTGTACCGTTGACGTCATTGTTTAAGCACTGAGTATATAATGCTGTTAAACGTCTGCGTCCCATGTCGAGAGAGCTAATAAGATCTTCCCAGTCTGCATCTGCCAGGTGGAAGGGTTGGTACGCAGGAATATTCATCTATCTATTGCGACATCTTAAACATGTTTCGGGCTCATGCTATGCGAGAAGTACTCTGATGTCTTCCGGAGGGAGTTGAAGGACTACAAGAAGAAGACACCAGATGAGCTCGCCCAGCTCTTCGGTGTTGAGCTGACAGAGGAGCTGACAGCTGTGAAGCGCTATCTAGGATTTGGTAAGGGACAGATCTGCTTCCTCGAATACCTCATCATGGGCGGGAGTATCATCGAGCAGCTCCTGTGAGCTAAAGGTTTCTACAAGGATCGGGAGTATCTGTCAGATGTGTTCCAGCAGTGGCAGACCGCCATGGCCTCGCCGGACTCAGAGCTGAACAAGGCTCTGCGATACTACCATCTGGAAAAGGATGCGCGGCAGAACCGTCCAGCCTTTGGATGTGCATGTTGGCAATGGGTATAGGGGATGTAGGGCATGCCAAGCTGGTTCAGTGTCTCACCGTGGTCCCCCACTGCTACTGTAGATAGTCAGGATAGTCTTATAGATGATTTGCTAGTGGTGGAGTAGGCTGATCCCGAGCGCCACAATAGCTCAGCCTGACAACACTCATAGAGCAACCACGGGAAGCGGTGTCATGTCAACTGGCTGCAGTGTTGGGGTCGGAACGCCTAGAGCTGCCGTGTCGACTGACTGTAGTGTCATGGTCAGAATGACTGTATGGCCCATACTACACGTTGGGGCGTTGATTTCAGTGTTGAAGCCGAGGTGGACACTGGGGGAACTCCCCTCGACTATCATGTTGGTATAGCGCCTGATGAACATGGCCTGGACCTCTTCTCCGCTTACACCATCTATGGAATGCCGCAGCTGGGTCTGTGCTGTGAGGAGGCAGCAGCACAGTGCTTCCAGGCATATGTTGATCCGAACGATCCCTGCTGGTGTGAGACCTGAGGTGGTGTGTGGGACAAAGTACTTCCACACATCTGGATAGTCTGGATCGAATGATAATGTCACTGTCTTCCGATGGCCTACTCGTCAGGGTGTTCGATAGGGGAATCCTGAGTAGTCACAACTTGGGTCACCGTACATAACCCCTAGACCGCTGTTGTCACCACCATGCCACCGATAGTCTGGGTGAGCGCAGAACTCTCTCTGTAGTCTGCTGGCCACTGAGACCCTATGACTGTTGAGCTGTGGGTCGAAGGCAGTTGTATCAGGGAGGCTTGAACCCAGCTCATGGAGGATTCGTCACGCCGTGAAGTACACATGGAATCTGAGACAGCTGGCGATGAGCACAGCTTCAGGAGTACCAGAATAGGAGTGAAGCAGGGTGGAACTTACTCCACATCCTGCCGTGGCACACCACACAGCAAAGTTCAGCTGCTGATTCCAGTATGAGAGGCTTGGAGCAGCCATCCGAGTATGAGCTTGATTCGCATCCTTAATGGTGATGGGTCGGTTGGTCAGCAGTCGTGGGTTGACGGAGAAGCTGGTTCGGGACCGTCCATCCACTGTAATTGAGAATGGTGTTAGCTCTGGAATCTCATCCAGTAGACCTTACAGGCCAGTCAATGGTGTACCCAGGAGGGGCGGGTGGCTCCAGATGACTGTCGTGAGGTTCAGTGGGAAGGCCATCTATACTGGTGTTCTTAAAGCTACCATACATGCAGCACACTATTTGTAAACGTCTCGACTCCAGAGACTAGCGAGGCGCCCTCGCCGTAACATCTAGTTTTTTAACTCCTCCCCGCTGGACCCTTTGAGGTATTGATGTCGCACTTTAGGTTTATCCATGCAGTACAGGGCTTGCACCTTCAATATATGGTGGTACTCGTCATCGGTGACCTGGCCATCCTCGAGAGACTTGCTGACAGACTCGTCGATAGTCCGTAGCATACTCTGTGCCAGTGTCACGTACTTAGCATGCTTCTCCGGGATTCTGCCGCAACCCCACTCCCAAGCCCATGCCCAAGACTGTGGCGGCTAGTGTCACACCACCCAGCGGGATGGCGACGATGGCACCGACCGCTGTATTGAGAGTGGCCACAGCTGCCACCCCAGCTCTGGCTCCAATCACACCTGCAGCAGTGGTTGTACGAGTGAGTACGTTGTAGGCTGTCTTATATCGCCTGCGCGTTCTGCTGTAATTTTCTGCCTCACGGATGAGATTCTGCCTGATAGTATCTGTCTGCTGGAGTCGCCAGCCATGGATGGTACCGCCCTCGTCAGCCATCAGGGAGGGGTATAATTCTGGTTACTTCCGCCACTCTGCTTTTGCCATAGTATATCTGGAGGCTTAAACGGCATCACCTGCAGAATCTGCTCATGAGTCATAGAAGGGTTCATTTTGGAGAGCTTGGCGAACCATGCCAGCTTGCTGGTGTCGAGACAGATGTCTCTTAGACAGTGGTCATCCAGCACTATGTTGGGTGCCAGTAGATTTCTGAAACGTGATATCTGGAACTTCCCCTTATGACCAAGATAGTAGGTCCGCCGCTGGATGGCTTTCGTGGTCTTACACTTCTGTGCCATCTCCTCTTCCCACGGTATAACATCTGGCTCATCCTCATCTGTGCCATCGTCGTAGACATCTGGCTCATCGTCATCTGTCATCCCGCTTACTCTCTTCCAGGAGGGCCTGCCAGTATCGGGAACCTTCACTGTTCCTTCATCTCCTTGCAATGCTCACGTTCTGTTGATACCAGCTCTCCCACTGTGGTCGCTCTCCTTCTTGTTGCTGTGCGAGCATCTGTTTGTTTAAGGCCTTTATCTGTGCAGGGGTCATGACGGGGCAACCCCGTAGCTGGCTCTTTATTCACTCGGCAAAGGTCAGATATTCCTGGTGTGATATCATGTCAGGTCAATGAGTAATAAGAGGGTAACCTCTAAATGGGCATCCGATATCCCATCCATGCTGGCATATATGTTAATGGAAGGGCTGTCAAACAGGTGATTTACAGCTGTGAACAGGCTAAGACTGATAGCTTTCCATAGGTTGCTGTTGGCATCTGGGAGATACTCTATCATGTTCCAGCCGACTTCTACCAGTGAGCTGCTGTGTGCCCTGCCCGGAGGTTGATGTAGCACATCGGCGTGTATATATGTTGTGGCCCGCTGGGACACCTCGAAGAGGACCCTTTCTATACGGTACTGTACCACCTGTCTCCCCTCTAGAGAGGGTGAGATTACGTTCTCACCACCGGAGAGCAGCAGTCGGACAATCGCCATGGTTATATCTCCTGTTTAAACCCCTCCTATAGAGTTCTATGTAACCCATATTTTCTCACTCGACTGGTCTTGCTGACCTGGCAGATGTGTACGCAGTTGATGCTGCCAAGGTAGAAGAGACCGATGGCAAGTCATTCGCCCTACAGTACGAAGCAAACTCAAAGGCATTCTCCCTCCACCCCATTGGTGGTGATGGGGTGGAGCTTCTCACAGACCTCAAGGATGTTTCGAAGGAGCGCCTGGGTCGCAACATAGATGGCCACAGGATCATGTCCCGGTACGATTTCCCGAAGAGGAAGTACATCCTCGAGCCGTTGATGGAGCTCTCGGATGCAGAGGTGGCAGACATCAACACCCTATATAACGACCTCAGCTTTCATCTGGTCAAACACTATTCGAGCGGCGCCCCGCCGATGTTCCATGATGATCTGCTATTGACCCTAGCAAAAAACCTGCAGTTCATATTTGAGAAAAATGAAGTGTGGTACTGCGCTGGACCTGGGGGTGACTGGCAAACATGGTTACCATTATATAGGCCTCCCGCAGTCATTGACATAGAGGTTACTCCCCTCTCCACGGTTGTGAAAAAGGATGGAACAGTTCGAAAGCTCTACAATCGGGGATCATCCTTCCTCACCCACATAGGTGACGTTTCTCCCTGACGAGGGATGGTCACCGGATCGGGATTACATGTGGAAGGCTCCTGCTGCGTCGTCCATTCAATGGACCAGAAGAAGCTGTTAACCTCCAGGGTGGCATCCTACAGGTAGATGGTGTGTCACATGTCTCCAAAGCCAAGGGTGCTGCTAACTGCTTCAGAGAGTCAGACTCACTAGCCTGCAAACGACTCGTATAGTCCTAGAGCTACGTTTCTTTGCCGGCGGTAGAGTGAAGCAGCTAGCCCCTGCCCCTGAGGGGATGAAGATCACTATCGATCCGGATGGAACAGGGCTCGATCTGACACAGATAGTTCTCGAGGGGGTCACTCTGTTCAATTTAACTCTTCATATATAGCCATGATTCTCATCATACTACACGTGCTGGCGTCTACAGCAGTGGCACAGGGCGCTGAGACTGCCATGATATTGGATGCCAAGTGGGCCCACTTCCGGGATGACCCCCAGTACAATCCCAGGAGCGACCCATTGCGTAGAATCCTTTACGACAGCTTTCACCCACGTGAGGAGATCGAGTCTGTCTGCCACTTCTATGGAGTCGAGAGGGTAGGATGTGGTTGTCTGCTGGAGAGCCCTGCTCCGCACCAGATTCTCTGTGCAACATGTGAACATGCCAGACTCTGCCGTGGTGCAAATGCTAATCACTTTAGCATCCTCCCAGGTGAGCGTTGTCAAGGTAGATGGAAGACACTATATGTGGTCCCATCATGCCAATGCGACTCTGGCAGAGACTACGTGTTTGTCTGAGCCTACACACAACATGGAGAGAGAGAGAGAGGGAGGCCGTCCCTTCTGGTGTGAATGATCACAACGCGATCAGTGGTGTATATCACTGTGGAGGCTTGTCTCTAAATGGGCGTTCAGACCCTGTTAGTAGTAGTGTCGGGATGATACTACCTCCCTCAACTGGCAGCCGTTCGGCGATCCGTGGTGGCCCCCACCGCCCTCCCAATCCCTGGGGCCTATTTCTAGAGGCCTACACCACCCACCTGTCTCAACAACCCTGGGGGCTCCATCTAGAGGCATACCCCAACCACATCTCTCAACAGCCTATGCCCCAGGGATTGAGAGGGAGGTGGGGGCCACGGATCGCCGAACGGGCGGCCAGTTGAGAGAGGTGGTATCATTTTAATTCCGACACTACTACTAGTCGGCTCATGACATCTGCCACAACATGTTAGACAAAATTGTCCAGGTTGCGCTCTCATCGGGCTACCAATCTTCCCAATTTAAAGAAAATCTAATGTTCAATAACTTGGCAATACAACATTCATTACTGAAAATCGTAAAACCATCACAACATAGCCAAGAAATCTGGCCATCATGTCTGCCAGAATATGTGAGCCAAAATTTCGAAAATGTGGATCGATTGGCGGCTCCTCAGCCTACAGATTTCCCAAATTTAAGGAAAATCTAATTTTCAGTTACTTGACAATACGACATTCATTCACCAGCACAGAGAGCCTTGGAATTCGCCCTACTCAGAGCTAGCAAATACAGAGCCAGGAGAGGACGTCATTGCATAAATATCTTAAGCGTGCAACGAGGTGACCTCAAGAAAGCAGGATTATGTACACTCAAGTCAAGAGTGGACCTGAGGAATCTAATGATTTTGGCTGAGGACAAGACACAGTGGGCAAAGGCGAAGAAGGACTGATTGCAGCTGTAGGATGTTTCTACTACTACAGCCGCAGAATACAGTAATCATACATACCACTTTCATTACTGAACATTGTAAAAAAATCACAACATAGCCAGGAAATCGGGCAATCATGACTGCCGACACATTTGAGCTCAAAGTATTATTATTTTATTATTATTATTATTATTATTATTATTATATTCGCAGATATATTTTCCTAATTCGAGTCGAGTATAATCTGGTTATCCTATTATAGGTCCCCAGTGAAGGGGACGCCATAAAATGACGAGTAGCAAGGGAAGTAGGGCGATTCTAACAATACCTGTAATTTTCGTGAATGTCCCGAATGTTTCGAATGTGAATATCATGCGTGGTCCAGACCTGGGGAAGTCATGGAACGTGGTGTATATACTGCCCATTCAAGAATGAAGCTGAGTGTCAGGCCATCCTTCAGTCATTGGTAGGTGCTGTGTCGCCCTCACTATCAGAAAGGCCTGGAACTAGATGGCTACTGTGAAGAGCTCGGGCTGACATTTGGGTAGCCAGTTGCCACGAGGCCCACCTCGAGGCGATACGTCATTTTTATCGACGACTATCTGTAGTTGCTTAGCCATGGTTAACAGCACATCATCATGTGACATCAGTCGGGTATGCTTCATAGTATGTTCTATGACATGCAAGCTGAGGTCAGCATACAAGGTATTGGCATCTTCCAACTTGTCCTCTAACTGCTTTATCACAAGCTCAAAAATGACCTTGTTCTGTCGGAAGTCATAGTGGAACACAATCTTGGCACCATCCCTGTCTCAGATCGGTGAGTAGCTTAACACCATCACCGCCGATTGGATGAAGGGAGTCTGCCCATGCTGCATGGAGAATGACTTGCCATTACGTTCCTTAACCTTGACGGTGTTAACATCATATACATCTACTAGATCAGTGAGCAAATATTGGCTCCATCCTATATGGGAGGGTTTAAACAGGAGGATAAAATTATGCCAATCATACGTCTGGTGAGAACGTGATCATGCAATCTCTAGTGAGTAGATGTGTGGTACAGTACCGAGTGGTCCTCTTCAAGGAAGCTTCTTGGCGGTCCACCACCTACATATACGTCGGGGTGTTACATCCACCTCTGGACAGAGCCTATCACTGCTCACAGGTCGTGATAGATCTGTGCGTGCTAGAGTATCTGCTAGGGGCCAACAGCAACTTGTGGAAAGCAATCAGTCCCAACACGATTATGGGCGAAATGCCATTGGGATGTATCGGGTCGGGCATAATCATATTGGTGTGGCCCTGGATTTAACCAACTCCTCATCTACTGTGATCACGCCCTCCTCCTCCTCCGCCTCTCCATGTACGTGTAGAAGAAATCTGAAAAACCTGAATTAAAGGCTTTGTTTAATTGTATAACTCAACCAGAAAGTGTGCAACCAGCGTTAATGTTGCTATCGCCATATGGTTTACATCACATGGTTAGGGTTTTCATAGAGTTAGCAAAGGATGTATTTAACAAGATTCAACACACTTTAAAATACAAAATTCTTTTTTTTATTTTAGACCTGGAAAAAAGTATATGATTCAAGGAAAATTATACAGCGCCATATGTTTAAATTATTATTAATTTTTTTATATGAATTTAAACAAAATCTTGTTTTACAGACACTATATTAGCTGTGACTGAATGAAATGTGATTAATGTTCACAAGAGTAAAATGTAATGCTCCTGAACCGTTTTTCAGGAGCTGCACACACCAACGACCCACCATTATGGTGTTTTAAATTAGGTCTAATCCGTGGAGCACACGCACGTCCACTCAGTAGGCCATTCAGATATCGTCTACTTTGTGAACTCGAGAGGTGATTGATGACGTCACTCAGCAATCATCAGGAATATCCGCTGGTGTGCCGATGATGCAGTATGGCCCGCACCACACTCGTCCGCGTTATATTTTAGTTTTCTCACATTTTAATTGTGGGCTAAATCAAGGTTGCAGTTGAGAGATAGCAGATGGTAAGAGATCTAAACAGTATCACCACAGTCAAGCCTCAGAAATCAGATGTTACACTGGACACAAGGAAGAGAGTGAGGTGAACAACATGTCAACTGCCATCTGTCTTCCATCCACCACCCATCAACTGTTGCTTTAAACAGTATCTCATCCTACTTTGCTTGTTTGATTTTAAACATATTTGCTTGGTAGTAAGCCTCAGAACCTCAATTCAGAATTTTGATTGGTCAGATTTTTGGACGAACATCTAAAGGATTCGTTAGAATGCTACTCCTCCTACTGGTAATCAATTTCCCGATTACAATGAAACTTGGGTGGAATGACCGTATGGTACTGTGTAGTAGGCTAATGAAAATATTGATTGGTAAATTCTTTTCGGCAGCCATCTTGTATTATCTGACTAGTTTCCAGAAATCCTTTAAACCGTATGTTCTCATAAACCGCTTGGCAGATTTCAATCAAATTTGGATAAAATGGCACTAGGCTCCAGGACTTCTATTCAGAGCTTTGATTGGTCAATTTAGTTTTCTGGCGGCTATCTTGGATTTCCTGGAAGATTTTCCAGAAATGTTTTAAAATGCTACTCCTTGGATTTCAAGGAAGCTCAGTTGGAGTGATTCTAAAATAGTAGACTACTTTTGGTGGCCATCTAAGCCCTGTGAGTATATGCATGATGTGCGGATAGATATGCACATTATTGCTGCTAAATATACGCAAAATCACTGATATCAGTCAAGGTGCCTATTAAAAGAATTATTGTATACTATATCTTCGTTATGGTACCAGCACCCGTAAAGTAGTCTTCGTGAGGTGACGCTCTCTGCATTCATTTATAAAGTCACTTAAATCATTAAAACAGAAAACAAAAATGCCAGGAAAATTCTCTGTGCAGACTTCAACCTTTCGGACATTCGTTTGGAAAACTTGAGTACCACATCTGCGGCAAAGGATGTTGCCCTCTATAATGACTTGCTTGCGTTAGCTAAAAATCAGCTATTCGAACCGATGGTTCAGGAAACAACATGGCTCGCAAACATCTTAACCCTTTTACTTTACAAACAGACCAGGTATCTTTACCAAATGCATAGCAGGACAAGGAATCAGTGGCCATGACCATCTGATACTTATCGACATTGATGTCAGAGCAAGGATAAAAACCAACAAGGCCGAAATATCTACAAATACAATAAAGCAAATTGAGACCAGATTAGGAAAGATATTCCCAATTTAGAAGAAGAACTCTACACATGCCCTCCACGCCAACGATCAGTCACGGAAACCACTTCAAAAGTGCCATCTTCATCATAGCAGACTACAACATCTCCAAGAAAATTGTGAGAGGTAAACAATATCACCTCCCTTGGACCACCAAGAAGACACAATGCCAAACCAGACAACAGAATCATGTTCATGCCAAGGCAAATGACTCCCAGTGAACATGAGTGGAACTACTTCAGAGGCCTGTGCAAGTCGGCACAGAAGTCATTATAATATCACTACTGGCAGTACATTGGCAATCAATTATATCCTGTAGGTGATCTGAACCACCTGGTGCTATTCCAGTAAATCAAAGCAAAACAGCAAGATTCTTGCCAAGTGTCCAGTCTGAAAGCTAATGGCAAAGTGGCTGTGAGCCCTAAAGAAAAGGCATCAGTACGCAAGTATTCATTTACATCTGTTTTTATAAGAGAGAACCTGCAGTCAATCAGATTAATCCAAATAAAACCACAGATCCAGACCAGATATCAGCAAGGCTCCTCAAAGACACCGGACCACAAATAAGCAGAACACTAGCTTTCATATTCCAGCAGTCCTTAGAACAAGGTACAGTCCCCCAGGAATGGAAAAAAGCACAAGCCGTCCCAATGTTAAAAATTGTGAGCAGTCGACGCCAAGTAATAACCGTCTTGTGAATCTATCCAGTATGTGTTGCAAACTATCTGAAAATATCATCCTATCATGCATCATGCACCATTGTGATAACCTGGACATCATTACGCCTCTCCAACATGGATTCAGATGAAACCATAATTGTGAATCGCAGCTATACATCCCTACAACTTAAAACATAGCAAGAGTCCTTGACGAATCAGGCCCAGCGGGTGCAGCCATCATAGGCTGTTCCAAAGCCTTTGACACAGTTCCACATCAGAGACTCATAAATAAACTAAAATACTATGGTGTCAGAGGTCACACAGAATTAGTGGGGTATTATGTGTTGCCCACCCGCGCACCCGCCATTCACTATCCTCCCACCTGGGAGGAGCTTGAATGGGCGGGTGGGTGGGCAGGCGGCAGAATGGTTTCCGGATGATAACTCCATTATCCTTTATCGGATTGCATTAAAACTTCACAGGGTGATTGGACTAGATCTGGAGAAGAAACCTATCTGGCTGCCAGTCACTGGCGGTCCTCTTGAACATTGCTTTCAGCGCGATAACTCCATTTCTGTTTAGCTTAGTCCTTTGAGCCTTCATAGCATGACTGGACTAGGTCTAAGGAAGAAATTGTTATTATCTGATAGCGTTCATTCATTGGTTTGTCATCATGGCGGGGTATTATGCACCGTTTGCGGAGCTCTTGTCTACTTTTCATAAGTGGCATTCCTGACAACGTGAGCTCTCATGTAGCATCGTACTAAAACACACGACGACCATGAAATCCTACAGATGGACCTTGCCTTATTTGTCAAGTAGCAAATGAGTGGAAGATGTCCTTCAACGTTGACAAGCATTACATAATAAGCTTCAGTAACATCAATACGTGTACAAGTAACTACAAGTACAACATGGGAGGAGGTCAACTTACCACACCCAAAACTAACTCATACATAATTGTTCAGGTGCAAAACCACCTCAACCGGGCTACTCATGTAAACCAAAATGCCGCCGCCTGGCCCTGGGTTCCATATTGAGAAATGTAATGTCCTGCGCAAAAGGTGCCAAATGGAGGGCATATATAACAATACCCTAAGGTATAGATGTTCAGTCTGGAGCCCGCATCATGCAGTACACTCAGACACACTTGAGGCTAAACAAAAAAGAGTAAGACGATTCGTACTGGAAACATAGACGAGGCGACCCAGCTTCCAGAACCAGTAGTGTCTTAAACATGGTAAATAAATTTAGATGCTTAAAGAATGGCGAGAATACTATTCCCTGCTGCTTCTCTATAAAATGTATTGGTAGATGTCCCACCAGACTTCCATCCGAAGTCACTATCTAGGTGAACAAGGGGACAGCAACACCATTTTCAGCAACCTAGGACACACAAGATGGTCCTTAATCACAGCTTCCTCCCATGCACAATAACAGTGTGGAACAGCTTAACACATGATGTTACCATTGCTCCTGACCTTGATAAAGCCTAATTCACGGCAGGGGTTAAAGCGACCCGCCATTGAACGGGCACAAATTGGCTGTAAATATGTATATACAATTTTGAAATCGACATGTATATGCAACATTTTGAGAAAGCTTCCCGATCCGCACATGCCACCAAACGTATTGAATCATTTCCCGAAGAGGGCATATCAATTATCAAACAGAAGAAGACGACACACATTCAGGAAAGGTGGTGGGTGATAAAGTAATTATGTGTGATATCGCTGAAAGAAACTTTTATGACCCTGACATTCGCACATTCCGTACTTGTGGCCTGAATGGGTAGGACATCAGAGGCGGCCAGACAAGTGTTCATACCGTGTTTCTGAGTGAGAAAGCCTGAGATGCAGCCAGAAACGAGTTCTCATATTATTTCCTTATCCTATCTGTAGTATAGAGTAGCGAAGGTAAAGCCTACCTTCCTGTAAAGACCGCTAGCAGCGGAATTGTGGTGGTGATTGCGGGATGCGACGTTACAGTTTCTATCTACCCATGTTCTATGTGTAGATAGAGGTTATTCCAAGTGAGATGTCGGCGAGTGTGTTCCAAACAGCGGGTGAGCATGTGAAACGCTGCTACAGGAAACAGTCATTGCAATAAATAAGGATGAAGTCATTCCGCGTGTAAGTTAAGGTCGTTGAGTGATTCTTACAGTATAGTAGCAAGATAGAGCAGTATGGATGACAATTTTCTAGATTAACTATTTAACCCCACGTACAATGTAAGTATCAAAAAGGCACGCATGTGGAAATGTCACAAAGTTCCTAATAATACCAATTACATGTACAATCAGAAAGATAAAGAAGCTGTGTGCAATGAAAGCTATCGAAAATTGAACACCGATTGTGCTATCGATGCATATAAGATCATATGATTCACAAGTTTATTCAGAAGTTCATGGGTAAAGAAACACGGCCAGGGTATAGCACTAGAGCGGATTAGCGGTATTATAATCAGTCACACATAACACAATTAGCATTTAATATTTAATATTTAGGCATGGTCCAATGGATCAACATTGTCACATTTAACATTTAACATTTAATATTTAAGACACATCAGTGGATCAACAATTTAACACACAGTTATTTGAGCACAGTTCATGAAACAGCGAAACGAATCAGTACGACTGTGGCAAAAACGATGACGAAACAGCAAAACTGTGACAAAACTATTCAAAGTTTATGTACACGAAAATACACTGAGTCGACTATATGATGATAGAAGTGCTCTTGCAGTCATAAGGTGTTAAAGGTCTCACTCGCGGTTTGCAGTCTGAGCTCTTGATCTTTGTTCGTATTAGTGATTTGATTTGGCTTGCAGAAGCCAGTCTTTCACGTTGCAGTCTAGTTCATGCGTGACGTATTTCATTCTCATGATATGTTCTTGTTCGCTCAGATTCGTTCCTAGGTCTCAGGATGACCGCCGGGACTAGTGGCAGAGCCGATGCCAGAAAAGCTTGTCCGTGGTCAAGGTGCTATAATTCTAGTTTTGGATTAACCCACTAAAATAGCAAGACGGTGTACAACCAGAGTCAGCCCTCTTAGGCGTGTGGCACTGCGTGGCTCAGGAAGTAGTCAAGCAGATGGAGTGGCTCACGAAGTGCTTAATGACCTAAGCCCCAAGGCTTTCCCTGTGTGCAGCTGTTACGTAAAATCTGCTCTTCGTGCTGGTTTCTGTCAACGAGTCTGCATACAAAGGAGTCAGGAGGAGTGACGTCCCTCACTTAATGGACGTGTCTTTGACTAACGCAACCGGCCTTTGGTGTATTAGTCAGCGATTCAGCCTCAGGGTCTGCAAGTAGGAATTCCTGTTTTCTGAGATATCTTCGTCATTATGTGATTAGAAGGATTTACAGATTACTGATATAAGTAGGTAGAAGGGTGACGTTATAGGCGACTGCGCTTATTGGTCGAGAGGGTGAAGCCGTCATCAATATTTGAATTATGCCACGCCTCATTTTTTACTGCCAAAAATACTCGAATCTGATTTGTCGAGAGCGGGAGTCGTTTGTTCTCTTTCGACTAATCAGAGCATTTTTGGCAGAAAAATGGGGATGTGTCCTAATTCAAATATTAATGATGTCATCGCCTTCTCGACCAATCATCGAACTGCCACCTATATCTTCGCTGTTCATTGGCTGTAGAGGTGTAGACATTTGCTGATGATTGACAGGTGTAATGAACGACATGACGATGATTGACAGCGGCAATGAAGTATGAAGTTGTTAGAGGGCGTGGCCAGGTCATGCAACATCTGTAGACCAAGCAGTATGGGTGCTTATTTCATCGCCCAAGCGTTGGCACAATGTGGTCAGACATGTTCACCTCCATTGTAGGGCTAATGACCATGAAAGGGTCATGGTCTAAGTTCTGGGGTATGTCAGGTCACATGACACCTGTAGGCTAATAGGGCTGGAGGCTTACCTTGTAACCCTAGCTTAGGACATGTGACATCACTTATGCTCGTTACAGGGCCCTAATGATACACGAGGAAAGAGTGTGACCTATTGTAGAGTGCGTCCATCTCATCGCCCTGGTTGGTCACGTGATTCTAGCTATGCTCATTGCCAGGCCTAATCAAGTGTGAAAGGGGTGTGGCCTAAGATCTGAGAGGTGTTAGGTCACGTGGCACCTGCATGCCACTAGGCACGGATGCTTATCTCATCGCCCTAGCTTCAGTACAAAGTGTTCAGACATGTTCACCTGCATTGTAGGGCTAATGACCCATGAAAGTGGCGTGGTCTACCTTTTGGGCCAATTCATGTCACGTGACGCCTGTATGCCAATATGCCTGGCTGCTTATCTCGACACCATATCTTATGTCAACGTATTGAACACCAGCTGTTGCACTGCAGGCCTAATGATGCGTGAAAAGGGACATTGTCTAGCAAGCGCCCATCTCGTCGGCCAGGTTGGGTCACGTGATGGTAGCTGGTTTGATTCGTGGTGCTAATGACCTGTGAAAGAGTCTAAGACTGGAGGCAGTGCCTTTTTGTTAGATCTAGTGTAATTGAGGATCGAGGTGTGTAAAAGCATTTTAGGTAGGTCATGTACTGAGGGTATTCGACAAAGCCCATAATCCAATTGCCCATAGTCGAGTCTAACTATACAAAGGTACGGCTCTTAACATGTCCAAATGGCCTCAGGAACTGAGTGTTAAGCTATCTGGAATATAAAAAATTAAGCAAGTTCTTATTATCTGCTAAAAGGCAGGTCTGTATACCATCCATCAGTGCCATGTATAAGTACATAATTGACGAATGTCTCACATATACATACGCTCACAGAGCTATGCCCATTCAAGGGAAATGAATGTTTGTAGCATTTTACAGTGCTTTGTGGTGGGTATTTTTGAAAACATTTCGAGTTTTGACTCAGACATATCGCTTCAAGTTCAAGTTCGCTTTATGAAATAGCATATGCTTGTAGTGGTAGTCGTTTTTATTATTATCAAGCATTAGTTCTAAGAACCCTGTCATTGACGACGCACTGGCACTAGGATATAGCACAGTCGACATTGGAATGTAATTTTTAGCGTTTGGGAGTCGAGTAGTCTACCCACTGACCCACCATTCAGAGGACAAAACTCCTCTTTCACCGGACCAGCTTTCAACCACCCAACTCACAACCAGACGAATTGACTGTAACTGATAGTGTACATTCCAGACATTCATATCTCTAGCTACTGGCATGAATATAGTTTTTATTATTGCCAAGCATTAGTTCTAGGAATCCTGTCATTGACGACGCTCTGGCACTAGGATATATCACAGTCGATAATGGAATTTAATTTTTACATCTTTCAATTATTTACCTGAGCGAGGTTCACACCCAGCCAATTCTATGGCACTGATTCGTCTAGCGTTTGGGAGTCGAGTAGTCTACCCACTTTTTTATTATTGTCAAGCATTAGTTCTAATTTTGACTTGGACATGTAGCTTCAAGTTCAAGTTCACTTTATACCCAGACGATTGCAATAGCATATGCGTGTAGTAGTAGTAGTAGTAGTAGTAGTAGTAGTAGTAGTAGTAGTAGTAGTAGTAGTAGTAGTAGCAGTATCAGTATAAGTGGTAGTAGTAGTAGTAGTAGTAGTAGTAGTCGTAGTAGTAGTAGTAGTAGTAGTAGTAGTAGTAGTAGTAGTAGTAGTAGTAGTAGTAGTTTATTTTTATGTCTGTTTTTTGCTTTGGTTGTGTAGTTTTGTTTAATACCCAGACGATTGCAATAGCATATGCGTGTAGTAGTAGCAGTATAAGTGGTAGTAGTAGTAGTAGTAGTAGTAGTAGTAGTAGTAGTAGTAGTAGTAGTGATAGTAGTAGTAGTAGTAGTAGTAGTAGTAGTAGTAGCAGTAGTAGTAGTAGTAGTAGTAGTAGTAGTAGTAGTAGTAGTAGTAGTAGTAGTAGTAGTAGTAGTAGTAGTAGTAGTAGCTGTAATAACCATGTTTCTTTAACTCTGCTATTAATGCCAATTTTAGACGATTTCTACTGCTCTCTATGATTTATTTTTATGTCTCTTTTTTGCTTTGGTTGTGTAGTTTTGTTTGTTTGAAATTTTGTTGTGCAAAACCGCATTTTGTGATATTTTTCCAGCATTTCCTCCTCGGACTTGCTAGTGGTGGCCATCGTTTGTCACCACATCTTCAGCTTTTTGCGTTTAGTTTTGTATTGTCCTAGTTTAGTTGATACAGGTTCATTGGATTTATTCATTCTATACAGGCTCGTTTACAGTTGGCGTATTTCAAACCTGGTTTCTGCAGCATTATTCTTACCTTCTCACCCTTTTTCGACAGGCTTTCTGTTGAGTGTTGTACTGAGGCTGTCAGGACCCAATGCTTTGAGATATGTCAAGTCGGTATAAGCTTTGATTAACCCTTCACTTGGTAACTAGTGGGTGGAATGTTGGAGATGTTGCCGTATATCATGGCTTAAAAGATGCCATTGGCACTGGGCCCCATGGTTAATTAGCATCAAACATAATGCATGGCATGTCACACTATCTAACGAAATGGCTAAGGAGGCCTGTAACATTCAAGAGGATGATAGTACCAGACTGTTGGTCAAAGTAAACGTTACTTTAGAAATCCCTAATGACTGCATTGCTTCTGAAATGGCCAAATATGGCTTGGTAGTTTCAAGTGAAAATGAAACAGATTTGACAGATCGCTAGATAATGGGAGCAGGTGGACTTGGATGAAAGATATTGTCAAGCCACATCCAAGCACATACAGACCAAACCTGCCCTATTCTGGACAGATATGTTTTAACCAATGATTTTTAATTAGAGGCACACTGCACCTGGTAGAAGAAGACAATATTCCCGGCGCTACCATTGGGTTAGATAGTGAAAAGGCATTTGATAGACTTGAGCGCAATTTCCTTTTCAAATCACTCAGTCACACAGTTACATTTCAAATATATGTAAATATGTTACTTTATTCTGATGTCCAGTGGGCAAATGTGTCCAGGACATTAATCAAACATTTTATAAGGACATTTCCTGCAAAATGCCTCTTTTATGCCACCCACCCCCGCCTAATCATACATGTGTACCTAGGGCGTTTTTGAAGCTGAAATATGCTCTTGATACTTTCATTAAAATAGAAAAGCCACCACAATGGGCCACCGTAGGACAATAATGATATATGTCATGAAAATAAAATGTTGTATTTCCCCTCTATGGCACAGAAAGGCAGCAGATACATTGGCGACATTGTCAATCATATGTCCAGGAAATTGAAATCCATAGCTGAAATTGCACAAATTACTCAGCTAAGGCCAATAGATGCCTTGCGATTATACCAAGCTATACCAAAAGAATGCCTAATGGGCAAATCAGCAATGATGAACCTACTTTGAAACTAAAGTACAATGATAAAGAATGTTCTTGTCACATGATGGCTAGGAATTGCTATTCGTTGCTGAGACAATTGCTGCTTAGCCATCCAAAATGTATAGTGTCATGGGAGCAGCATGGATTCCATATTACAGATTGGACATTGGTATGGAACAATGTACATTTGCCGACTATGCCGAATCCGGCAAAAGATTTGGTATGGCGATTAATTCACTGGAGATTTTCAATTTGGGTTGAACACCTTATGAGTAAGGCAAACATGTGTACCGAGGATGAGAACAAATGCGGAGCTTGCACAAATTCCGAAGAAATGTTAGTGCATCTGTTTACTGATTGTCCTGTGATAGTTCAATTCTGGGTATATGTAGGGAGGACATTATCACACCATCTAAGTGTGCCTAGAATTGATCTACCCACTCATACAATTCTATGTCATGGATTAGAAAACGTTGGCAAAAAAAAAAGGAAAAGAAATATATATTTATTATTATTTTAGCAACATTTTAACACGTGTCATGGGTATTAATATGTGGATGTGATTAGATGGTTAACTTTGAACCACAATCCTGTTTGTAACCTGTATACTTATATTAGTTGGAATTATTATTTGATTGCACACATGCAGTATCAGTGCGTTTCAGTGCATGTGTTTGGGGTGTTGCTGTGTGAAGCAACGACATCTGCTTCATATAGCAATGGCTTCAGCACACATATATGTTCCAAAACTCATCACTAATTAGATTATGAATTTAACAAACTACTATTAGCGTTTGGCTCTGAAACAAGTTAAGCCATATTTTATATGGCAGTTAAATAAATAGTTGATTTATATTCAAATGTTTTTATTACTAATGTTTATTCCGGGGTAATTTTGGAAATTTAAGCCAAATGTAAATTGCATTCGACTAAAATAAAGTTAACCCTTCAATCTACGCCGCTTCCTAATAATAGATTGTTGACACATAATTATGTTTGTACCGGGATACTTATGGAAGCTGTCTTTCAAAGTAATTGTAATGGTATAAATCGTTTGTGAAGTTTCAACCCACTTCAACAATGCAGGTTACATTGTTTAGTTTTTATAAATTATCCTGCGGGACGCTAATTATTAATTAATTTGTTCCAGTTCAACTGTGTCTTAAATACGCCTGATTGATCTATTTATTTCTCTGCCTATGCTCGCCTGGGCGTTTGCAATTGTAATGGTATGTTGTTGAGCTAGTTCCTTGGAATATTTAAAGGGAAACATCAAGCTGTTTTGAATTGTTAGATTAATCGTTTAGCCATCATATATTTATTGTTTATTTATACACATGCCTGATATAATCGTTTGTTCTCTTGGTTTATCCTATGTTTAATGTTCCTTTCAATCAGAATAGTTTCGGATTTCCACAAGATCCATTGATCATGCTATCTAAAAACTTAGTAGTAGTAGTAGCGGTAGTAACAGCATTAGCGAGATAGGGTACATTCATCAATTATGTACTTATACATGGCGGAATTGGATGGTTTACAGCCTTGCCTTTTAAGAGATAATAAGAACTTGCTTACTTTTTTGTTTTCAAGATAACTTAAAGCTTAGTGCCCGAGGTCGTTTAGACATCGTAAGAGCCTTACTTTTGTATTGCCGGGATGAGCGCACACTATGTCATGCCCCTTTTCAAAGGTAATTAGGCCTGCAATGCAACAGCTGGCATTCTATTAGTTGACCTAAGCTAGGGCGACAAGATAAGTGGCCAGGATTATTGGCATACAGGCATCATGTGACCTGACATGCCCCAGAACTTAGACGATGCCCTTTCATGGGTCATTATCCATACAATCTTGATCTGGATCTTGATTAGTTATGGCAAAACATCTAAAGGACATTATTCTCGCCACACATTCATCAAGTAGATGGTTTAGACATGTTTTTCCCTTTGATTGCTTCTGAAAACTTATTTGTAGGATTTGCAGAGTTTTCTCAACTGCTTAGAAGATCCTGTGATAGTTTATTCCAATCCATTATCATACTGGGAATAAAGCTGAATTTAAAGACGTCAGTTCTTGTATACATTTGGTTGAAGTGGCTCTTGTGCATGTTTTGATTTTCTGAATTGGAGTCTGTAGACTATCTAATGATATCTTTGCTTGTTGCTGTAGACCTCTGTAGAACAAAGTAAGGTGGGTTTCTTTCCTTCTGCCTGACAACGGGTTTAGGGTTTCCATTATATTTGTCATACTGCCTGGTTCGTAGCAATAGTTTGAGGTGATAAATCTAGCTGAACGTTTTTGCACATTTTCTAGTTTGTCCTGAAGAGTTTCTTAATGAGGGTCCCAAACTGTAATTACATATTCCAGAACTGGTTTAATCAGTCCCATGTATGCTTGACGTCTGATTTCTTGGGAACAGAATGATACATTTGTTCGCAATAGTGTTAAGCTTCTGTACGATTTGCTGCAGATCTCAGTGATGTGTTTGTTCCATCTTAGGGTATTGGTGATGTTGACGCCCACGTGCTTTACAAATGAAACAAAACTTAGACTGGGTCCTTTTAGTGTGTAGTCAGATTTGCTGGGTTTATTTCTGGTTAGGATCATCATCTTGCATTTTACTGATTGGAAGCGCATTCTCCAAGTAGTAGCCCAGTTACCTAACATGTTTGTCTTTTTGGAGTGCCTCCACAGTCCTTGGGGTCATCAATTTCCCGGTAGCATAGGCAATCATCAGCGAATAGCCTGATCTCTGAGGAAATGTCCTGGACTATATCATTTATGTAGACTGAAAACAATAACGGGCCTAGAATGGTTCCCTGAGGTACTCCAGACACAACGTCAGAAACATTTGATTTGGCACCATTGACTACTACGCCATGTTTGCGACCTGTTAATAATGAGTCAATCCAATTTAGTACATTTTTTGACACACCAGATTTCAATGGTCCATGTGGAACCGTATCAAAAGCCTTTTCAAAGTCGAGAATAAAAATATTCACTCGTTTCCGTTTATCAGTGAATGAAGCCCAACCATTGATGACATTAATTATTTGAGTTTCACAACTGTGAAATGTACGGAAGGCATGTTGTCTTACACCCATTCTCAGGAGACAACAGGCCATTACTAACACCAATTAAAACAGCAGACGTTGAGAAGGCAGTTAAAGCCCTGAAAAAATGGACGTGCATCTGACCCTAATGACATGTGCAATGAACTATTCAAATATGCAAGTGCCATTATCTCAAAACCGATCATGCGCCTACTTAATTCAGCTTTTGTGCACTACTTTCCCATCGACGCTGTAGGCCAAGGCTCCCTTATCGCACTGCCCAAGCCCAAGAAGCCACCTGACCCCCAGCCAATCTGTGGAACATTGTGCTCCTCAACAGCAGACAGAAAATACTATCTAATGTTCCTCTATGCCGCATCCGAGACAGGATCGATGACTTTACTGGAGCATGTAAAAGTGGCTTCAAACGCGGATGCAGCTGTGCTGTGCAGACATTGTATGGGATTAATGGATGCTTGTGTCGGTAGACATGTCCAAACACGGGGATTTCCACGAAATGAGCATTAACATGTCACGAGCCTTCGACACAATCAAACGCACACATATCCTAGAGGTACTACACCAGGCCAGTTGCAATGAACATGAGCTACGGCTAGTGAGACTACTGCTTGCAGACACCAGGCTGAGACTACGGGTCAAGTCAGTGAAGTCTGTAGAGATTGAGACATCAATCAGCTCCCAAGAGGGAGATGCTCTATCTCCGGTGCTCTTCACCTGTTACCTGGTTGCTGCATTGAAATCCGTGCGGGAAAATTCCACAAGACCAAACCTCCTGGTGTCAATACTGGGTATGCTGCTAGAGATGGAATATGCCGACGATGTGGACTTCAGAGACGAGGAAAAGAAACCCCTTAATGAACTTCTCCCAATAGTTGCAAGCACACTAAAAATTGAGAATCTCTATTAATGAATCCAAAACAGAGTTCACCCACATATACTTATCTACAAAGCATGCAACTAAATAAAATGACGACCCACTTCGTGGTGGCGAACCATGGACGAAAAGTGAAATCCTGGGCTCACTGCTTTGCAGTACTGCTGACATTGCTACATACTGTGCCATGGGGAACATAGCTTTCCAGTCCTTCTGGAAGCTATGGATTCGTAGATCAAGGATGCCATTGATAAAAAGGCTACATTTATACAATGCAACCTGCGTATCCTTGATGATGTATAACTGTAACAGCTGGGCAGCTCCAAAGGCAGCTCTAGACAAACTCGATGCCTGCCACCGCAAACACCTATGCACCATCACTGGACACCGATGGCCAGACAGCATAATTTCCAATGATGCACTATACAAGATGTGTAATACGTCGCCACTGTCTGTAAAAGCCGCCCAGCAAAAATGGTCCATATTTGGCCATGTGCTAAGGATGACAGAGGAGACACCAGCCCAGAGAGCCTTGGAATTCGCCCTACTCGGAGGCAGCAAATACAGAGCTTATATCTGCTAAGCATGCCACGAGGTAACCTCAAGAAAGCAGGACTCGGTACACTCAAGTCAAGAATTGACATGAGGAAGCTAAGAATTATGGCTGAGACGCGGTGGGCAACCATGAAGAAGGACTGACTGCAGCTGTCTGATGATTTGACTACCACAGCCGCAGAATACAGTAATCATACGTGTTGTCTGTGAGTTAGGATGCTATTTTGTTCAAGATGGCTCATTAAGTTAGAACAGAGTGCTCCAGTATCTTACAGCAATTGCCTGTGAGGAAATTTTTTTTATAAATGATAAATGTTTGCCGATTTCCATTCTGTTGAGATACCTCCTTTGTCTAAGGACTGTTGGAAAAAATGTGATAATATATCTGACAGTTCTGTTGACAGTTCTTTGAATATTCCCGGATGTAGTTCGTCTGGCCCCATGGCCTTTGCTGTTTTCAAACCATTTAATACTTTCTTAATTCCATTTGGGCTGATAGTGATATTTCCATTTTGCTTGTTTTAGGAATTGAGTATGGTATTTCGCTCAAGGTTGTTTCGGTGAACACGCTAGTAAATTGGCTGTTAAGTGCTTCGGCTTTACTGAGGTCAGCATCCGCGAGAATTCCCATTGCTTTGAGTGGTGGGATTACTTGTTTGTCAGATTTTTGGTTGTTAATATACTTTCAAAGGCGTTTCGAGTCAGCTTTGATGTCACCGATCAAATTGTAGAAATAGTTGATGTGGGAATCCTGAATTTCTTTCTTAATTTGCTTCTGCGGCGCTTTCCAACTACCTTTTAGGTGTAGGCTGCCAGTCTTTTGAAACTGACTGTGTATTTTGTTTCTGCACCTAATCAATGCCCATATCTTGTTGTTTATCCAGGATAATGATTGTTGGGATCGAGATAGCTTACTAGGTACATTTTTTCTAGTGGTTTCATTTAGAAAATTCTTGATTATTTGCCAATTGGTTTCGATATCGCGGCCATTCTCATGACCATTTAATTACTTCTTTCTTGCAAACTCCAATGCAGGTGAACATGTCTGATCACGTTGTACAGAAGCTAGGGCGACGAAATAAGCAGCCGTGCCTATTGGCATACATGTGTCACGTGACCTGACACCTCTCGACCATTAGGCCACGTCCGTTTCACACTTCATTATGTGTGGCAACGAGTGTAGCTAGCATCAGGTGATTGACCAGGGCGACGGGATGGATGCACTCTACATTAGGTCACACCTGTTCTTCACGGGTCATCATGACCAACAATGACGGCGGAAGTCATGTACTCATGTGCAGGATTTCTCGCCTAACTTGGTCAGAAGGTTACTTCATAAGAAAGAGGGAATGTTCATAGAATCCTTACTTTCATATTCTCTTTATATTCTGTTTCTAATTTAACACATGCTCGGAAATGAAATCTTATTAGCTATAAATTGATGTAGATTATAACAATCTACATACGCTAGAAGTTACTTCCTTTTAAAAGTATATGTAGATGATATTCCCTCCCATAGGAATATATGGGAAATCCACAAATATTCTTTAAAAATGTGAGCATCTTTATACTTTGAACATGAATTTATAACCTTTAACAAAAGCTCTAAAATTATTAACACTATGTGTCCGAAAGTATGGGTATCTAAGATTACGAATCTGTAACGATTACAATTTTGTGATAATTCTGTGTTACATCCTTTGGCATTTGATTGTTTGAAATCATAATCAAATCAAAAATATTTGTTAAAAACAGCAATGTGGTAGGCACGTGCGAAAGGACATCACTCTGTGGTTTCTTTACCACACTGACAATTAAAGTCGCTACTGACTCACAGACATTACACCACCCAACCCACCAGTATTTGGATTGGAAGTCGATGGACGTGTTTGGTGGAGTGGTGGGGTGGTGGAATGAATGAATGAATGAATGAATGAATGAATGAATGAATGAATGAATGAATTAATTAATTAATTAATGAATGAATGAGTAGATGGATGGATGGGTGGGTGTGTGGGTGTGTGGGTAGGTGTGTGAGTGGGTGGGTGTGTGGGTGGGTGAATGGATGGGTGGATTATGGATGGATGATGGATGGATGGATGGATGGATGGAGGGAGGGAGGGAGGGGGCGAGGGAGGGAGGGGGGAGGGATGGATGGATGGTTGGATGGATGAATGAATGAATGAATGAGTGAATGAATGAATGAATGAATGAATGAATGAATGAATGAATTAATGAATAAATGAATGAATGAATGAATGAATGAATGGATGATGAAAGAATGAATGGATGAATGAATGAATGAATGAATGAATGAATGAATGAATGAATGAATGAATGAATGAATGAATGAAGGAAGGAAGGAAGGAAGGAATGAATGAATGAATGAATCGACGTTTGGATTTAAAGGAAGATGGGCAGACGAATGGATTGATAGAGACTAAGTCATGTTGACGTAATATCATAGTTTAGTGTCCGACCTTACAAATTTGCTGATAAAACAAAACCGTCTATCAATGAGGGTCGACGTGCTGAAAGTCAATGCCTTATTTTGCCTGTCTATAACGGGGACATTATGGAACATAAAAGAGCGTTTATTAAGGACACATTGTGGATTAATAAAAATTACTATTGGCAGTGCATTTGTGGTGGCCACAGTATCGCAGATTTCTTAAGATACATGGCCTTATGACCACCTATCTTAAAGAGCTACCGACATGTGGCCCTCTAAAATGGATCTATTCTAAACAGTGTCTACCATATACGTATACGAGGGGCCGCTATCTACTGTCATAAAGAGGCGGGGAGGGCGTGAATAGGGTAACCCTTTTTGACTCTACATTTGACCTGACCAGTGACATCGTAATATAAGTTAGCTAATATAGAAAATGTCTCTCCAGGTTAGAAGACGAAGAATTCTTAGTAGGCATGCATCAATGGAAAAGAAAAGAAACGAACTAACCCTTTCATCTCACAAATACCGTACTTTACATTATTTACTATGTAGAAATTTAGTTGCTGAATATTTTGATTCTAATTTGGTTTAACGGTGCCAATTACAGTGAAAGCAAGAACTTATAGTAGAATTGAATTCAAAATATTTTACTTGCTAACCCAATATGAGGTACTGAGATGCCAAGGTTGAAAATGGTTAGACGTGTGTCGTTCTAACTCAGATAGTATTCCGAGTAAGCCTAATACTGCACTGATGACACAGGAAATCGCCCCAAACTGGAAAGGTGTGAAAATGCTGTGTATGTCGTTACGATAACTGGGTAGAGCTGGGGTAGTTCATTGTTGCGAATGCGTCATCAACACCATCATCATGTAGGCCTAATGTTGTAACATAACATGTGCGTTATCAATCATCAGCAATCAACATCATCAATTGTCATCATCGATTCCTATCATTAATCATCATCATAATCAGCAATCAGCATCATATAACTGTGTAATATAATTACATGTATACGTTACCTGTAGCGAGAGATTCGGAGATTCGCGTGCTGGCGTGCTATAGCTAAATATATTTAGGTCGACCCAGCTTTAAGGGTTAATTAGAATGGACATTTTAATTGGCTGTGCAATCCCTTCCAACCTGATCAATCTATTTCATTCTACACGCCGGTGATTGGGTGGTTATACATAAAAAATATATGTATATGTAAATACGAATTTGACTGAAAGTCGCTATTTTCTTAGGCATTGTTGGTTTTCAGTCAACTCTCTGTCAAAATTCTCAGCAAACTAAGTCAGCAACAGCTTCAGTCAAATTAGTTTTCGAAATAATCAACGTACTATTTCTTACATCGTATAAAAGTATATAAAGTTCGTTAAATACTAAAATGTGTAGGTTAAAATACTCTTAATCAATTAAAAATAATTGCATATACTTTTAATATGATGTAAGAAATATTATGCTGAATATTTAAACATTTTTTGACTGGAAGCTGTTGCTGCGATCGGCGGGGTGGGGGGGGGGGTGTGGTATGCAGTTTTCTGTCAAATTCCTGTCAAGTTACTTTTAAAATATTCAATGGTTTTCTAGCGTTTATTTTGAAATTTAGGGTGCTGGGTATACTCCTACCCATTTTCGGAAAAGACGATATATAACTGATAGACACCAAATATCAGGCAGTGTAGACCGTATGGCGGAAAACAAAGGATACCGCTGAAAGTGTGAAGATTCGCATGTCGGTGTTGTTAACGGCCACCTGGTAAGCTACGGGGAAAATGTCAGCGCCACTTAGGTATCTCAGTGAGACCGCGAAAATAGGAACTAGAGGATAACTAGTATGGCAAATTTGCCCTCCCATTGTTGGGAATGTAGGGTCCTGCAACGAGCATAAATGAGGTCACATGACCTAAGCTAGGGCGACGAGATATAGCGGCCAGGCCTATTGGCCTACAGGTGAACATGTCTGGACACGTTGTACCGAAGCTAGGGTGACGAGATAAGCGCCTGTAATCATTGGTCTACAGATGCCACGCGGCCTAGCCACGTCTGCTAACACATTCAAACCCCATTGCGCATAGCAATCATTGTCACGTGCCTCATTACACCTGTCAATCATCGGCACGTGCCTTCTATATCGTCGCCCTTCTACTTAAGTGCATGGAGGCCCCTAATATCCCTGGAGTCGTATTATCAAAAGGTTTACAGATTCCAAATGCGCGACCAGCGTGGAGATATAGCATGCATTACATGATGTGCTGGCTAACTCAACGCCAGCTCTCCACTTAGATCTCGAACGCGTCTAATATCGTGAACAGTGGCCTCTCGTACTAAGCACATGCGCAATGTGCCCTTAGTGACGTCATCGTACATGTTCTATGAGGATACAATTGCCAGTGGTGTGAGCGTTTCAAATCCCACTCGACTTTCAGGCGATCAGATACGAGCAATCAATGGAAACATAGGCAATCTTCTTCACCACTCGTCGCCTCTCTACACCCATGAGTATAAATGAGTACCAGTATAAAAACTGGACAGTTACCAATAATAGACTGATATAAACCAGCCTAGATATGGCGTAATTGGGATCCGGAATCAGGAACTCGGTAGACGCCAATCAAACCTGTCCATCTTCTATGCTGACCGGTGAGGGGTTCTCTCGCCTTGCCGGTCAATATCAACGTACATAGGTGATTGTCCGACGCAATCTGACTACAATGACGTAGGTGACCCAACAGTACAGCATCGTGGCATTTAGCGACGTGCCAGTTAAATGAGGTCCAAAATGACAATGGTAAGTTAAACTTTTATTTAGTTTTGGAAACATTTAAGATATTTCTGCGTTGTACTGTATGACGATGCAACACATTATATGCACAAGATATTCTGAAATATGTACGTTAAAATATAGTTTGTAATGCTTCTCATGTTTGTTTTGCCATTTCTCGTCTTAGTCTCAGTACATACGTTTGGAACCGAACACACCTTTCGAGCATGTACGGACGATCCTCGACACATATTGGCGCCTCCCTGCTCCCAAGCTCATTATCTCTGTGACTGGTGGCGTGAAGGCGTTCTCTCTCAAGCCACGCCTTATACATATGTTTAAGCAGAGGCTCATCAGTGCGGCTACACGTGCAGGTACGTAACCTTAGAGGCTGGTTTATAATGCTACTGTGTTTGTCTTGCTGTGCCGCTCTTTTCTTGATGCAAGCGGACGACACACGTAAATCGGGAAATGTAGCCTGCAATTATTCCAAGCGCAAGTCGTCCAGGCACTGCATTGCAAGGCGCAGCACAGCGCTTCTTCGGGTCGTGAGCATGTTGGATGAATCCAACATTTTCAAGGTGGCGCTAGTGTAGTCAGATAATCAGAATACAAAATTAAACTAGAAGACACGTACTGAAGTAACTATAAATCTGCTATGTCTGCCCATTAAGTAACGGCATAAGGCATCTTCTTATATAACGATTGCACATGTCTGGTGATGATCCGATACACATTTTAGGTGTAGTCGCAGTTCAAAGATCTATAGTTAAAATTCCGATAGGTTTAAATTGGGCATGGACAAGCTGATCTCTTTAAAAATTGATAGCGTTAACCACTAAAAGGTTCAGCTTAGCCCTAAAGGATTAAATATGGTGTCTTCTAACATGGTCTTTAAATTTGCCAAAATGAAAATTTGAAAATTTGATCCGCGAATGACATTGGCCCCGAGGGAGATATTAAAATTGTCATTGACAATTATTTGGATCTCTCAATGTTCTAGAATCTGACCAGGTTTGAAGAGAATCGGAATAAAACTGCAGTCAAAATATTGCTCCCATATGTTCACTATAGGTATATGTGGCACAGAAAAGCTGAGTTCTCGAAAACTGTTGGATTGAGTCTCTTCAAAATTGATAGGAAATTAAGTCTCTATATAACGTATAAGATCACCAAGCTTCAAGTGGATTGGAGCAAAAACAATTTCGGCAGTCTTTTAAAAATACATTTTCACCATGTTTCATTTCTGCAAAAAACGGAAACTAATATTGTTAACCAAAATATGTCACCTGACGGATATTTTCAAAAAAATTCTTTAAAGTAAAAACCATCCCCAATGGCAACATCCTAACCAAGTATAGTAGGTATCTACGGTGTTCTAACATTTCCATTTTTCCGCCGCGCGTCGTGGCGACGAAAAATACGCGACGACGATCAAACGTGGTGCATCGCGCGTCGCCCACGACGCGCGACGCACGATATTAATATTAACGTCGTGTGTCGTGCATATTTGTATTTCTTAAAAGTTAAAATGAGTATAAGGCCGCCTTTCCATAGACACGTTTCCCGGCGCGCTGGTCGCGCGATATACTTCGATTCTGTACAAATCCAATGTGGCATTTCCATGCACACGTCGATCGCGCGTTCAATATCGCTAGCATTATTCTAATCGCAAAATGAGCGAATTTTACGTCGCGTTCTGTGATCGCCAGGTGATTTTTATCTAAAAATAGATGTTGTGACGTCAAACGTGCAGGTGAACTGCACTTTGGTGTACATGTTTATTTCATTTCCCTTTGGAATTTGACCTATGTACACAGCATGTGAGAATACTTGCAGTAAAACTCCCCTTTTGTGTTCGCTAAGTATCATGTCTTTATCAAGGAAGATGGTTTTAATGGCCATGTACTCTGATTATGTAGATGACTGTCATATTATTTCGACCCTGACGCTTAAAAGAATGATGCTCGGAAGACGGAGACAGTACAGGATCTGGATTCACGAGCTTATCCAAATTAGAATGGACCAGGGTGCATTCCACCACCTAGTAAGAGAGCTCGTCTTAGATCCCATGAAATATCATGATTACTTTAGAATGAGCATGGCTGATATGGAAATGGTGCTATCCTACGTGGGCCCACATCTCCACAGAATTCGTCGTACCAGAACACCACTTTCACCTCAAGAACGTTTGGCCATATGCATAAAGTAGGTCTAGTCACTTGTTCAAATAATTAACTGGTTTATTAACTGATATATGAATGGTATCATGAGACATAAGCTTCGTACACATATGCATAAACAGTATACAATTTATTTACCTGGCTCATTTATGAGCATGAAAGATTTAGCTACCGTAGACGTTAAATTTAAAGATTCGGGATTTTCATTTGGATCATTATCAGATGTCGATTGCTGTGTTGCTGCGTAGCTGGTGCTCGGGTACTGCTGATATTCTGGTGGTTGATTTGGTGTTCGAAATGCGTTGTATGTGTGCTGCAGCTGTGATTGTGCGATTAGTGGCTGGTATGGCTGGTATGGAATGTTGCTGTGTTGTTGTGGTGGTGCTTGCTGTGAGGCATGTTGCTGTAATGGATATATTGGTTGTGCTTGGAGAACAGTGTGTTGTGGATATGTGTACGGCTGTTGGATGGTAGATTGCATTTCTCTGTAACCATGGACTGATGTCTCTGCATCATCCAATTCCCGTACTCTCATATATAGCATCCAGGCTTCGTTTTCCATACGTGTGCGCGCTCTAGGGGAAAACTCCCTACCCCTTCGTGCCAACATCATCCAAAAGTCTTGTGTCTTCTATTTGATTCATCATTTTTTCAATGCGTTCCCCTTTCTCCTTGACTCCTTGACTCAAGTCCTTAATCAAGGTATCAATACACTGAACATTTTGATTGTGTTTTTTGGACAACCTCATCTTCTTATTAATATTTTCCGAGGCGTCCGTGATAGCAGATGTTCGCATTGAAGACACCCTATTTGAGCCATCTTTGTTAGTGGCAGGAGTAGCAGGAGTAGCTGTTGTATTATTAGGTTGGGCAACATCACTTGGTCTGAAATATACAATTGCCATCACCAAGTTAAACAAAAATAACCAAATGTTTAAAATGCTATTCCTAAACAAACAGGTCAATTACAAACAAACCAAACAAACCTTGATTGAAAGATTCTATTACGCTGATCTTCTGAATATCTATTTCTAATTTTTAATTGTACATTTTTATTAGATTATCCCATATTCTCTGAAAATGTCATGAAATCTTTTAATATGCTATTCCTTCTTGGCCGATTGGTTCGATTTCAACCAAATTCAGATGAAACGAACCTATATCAGCCATTAAGTTATCATGATCGTCATGGACTGTCGGAAATCGATTAATGAGTTATTCTACTAATTTCCCAAACTTGAAGTGCAAGATATGTGATAAGGCTCTTGGGCCCTTTTGTGAATTTCTTTTTTTGTTTGCTTTTAGATTCTTGGCTACTGGGGAATCATTTCCCTCCTTGGCAATGCAATTCCGAGTTGGGCTTACAGCAGTGGCAGTCCTGGTGCCAGAGGTGTGTGAAGCCATCTGGAGAACAATATTCCCAATCTACATGATTATGCCGAATTTACCAGACCAATGGCTGGTCATTTCTCAAAGGTTTGAGCAACGGTGGAATTTTCCAAACTTTACTGGTGCTTTAGACGGCAAGCATATAGTTATTCGTAACCCCCATCACATTGGATCACTATACTACAATTATAAAGGAACGTTTTCCTTGGTATTAATGGGCATGGCAGATGCCGATAGCAGATTTATATTTGTTGATGTTGGTTCATATGGAAGACACTCGGATGCAGGGATATTTAGCCACAGCAAGCTTGGTTATGCGTTACTTCCACCAAATAACCTTAACTTACCTAAGGACAACTACATTGCTGGTGCTGAGGAGTTTGGTCGAATGCCTTATGTAGTGGTAGGAGATGAAGCTTTCCCCTTACAGAGGCATATTATGCGCCCATACCCAGGCCGTGACTCCAACACAGCCCAGGACGCCTATAATTATCGACATTCGAGGGCTCGTCGAACTGCTGAATGTGCTTTTGGCATCTTGGCTTCAAGGTGGAGGGTATTCCATACCAAAATTGCTGTACAGCCAGACAAGACTACGCTTATTGTCCAGGCATGTACAGTGTTGCATAACATGTTACAAAAACAAACAGACGGAGTGATTGCAACACAACCTGAGCATGATGATGCTTCTTGCCAACCTGCAACAGTGATGGGTTTAAAGGACTTCCAATGTGTGGGCAACCGCGGAACGCATACGGCAGTTGACATTAGGAACAAGTTCACAGATTATTTTGTGGAGCATCCCTTGTCTTGGCAGCAGGACTACATCAATAGAGGGAGGTTAAATAAAGAGTGAATACACATACAATGATGTGGGGATAATAACATCTGAATAGTAGTCATTGTCATTTACAAAACGATGATAATAGAAAGGTGCAATTTAAAATCTTACAGCTTTGCATTCTCGGATGCAGTTTCAGAGAGTGTTTCATCCTCTTCAGTTATAGCCTGCTGGCTTGCACCCATAGTATCCTCATCTGATTCTATAGACTCGCGTTGTTGTCTATCCACGGAAGTCATGTTTGATGTAATGCTGAAAATAGTAAATGAGCCGGCATTGTATGAAGGTTTAGAAATCTGATAATAGAATATTCAAAATGCCAGATCAACATTTAATTTTTTAATCCGTCTGTCACGCACAATTTTCCGTAAGATAATGAACTGATATTTGTTTTGTGCTTTATTAGGGAATGCTTCAGATAAATGTCGCGTGTTATGATTGTTCGTCAATCACTCATGAAGTTATGGCCATTTTCTACTGAAGAAATACTGCAAAATATCAGTTTTCCGGACTTTCTTTAAATATACCTCCATATAATAATTTAAAACTTGGTATATCGCTTTACTATGAAAAATTGTGGACACACTTCAAGTTTCAAAATGTTTGTCAATTTTTATATACATTTATATATTTGTGCATATGTCACTTTTGTAGATAGTTCTGGCGGTAGGGGACGTGTACAGCTAAGCAATACTTAGTTATTGTTACCTTTTCCCATCTGTATATGTGTCAAGGAAAACCATCGAGTGGAAGAATTTTCCTTTTATTCCCCTCTCATTCATTGCTCCTGATCCACTCTTCTTATTTGTCCGTAATTTGTTCTTCCGGCGCATGTAGTCATCACGCCGGTTTTTCCACTTTGCCTTTAGGCCATTTGCTAAAAAAAGAAAGTTTCAAATACAAATGCCACATTCACTATAACAACCATTATACCAGCATATTTTACATATCCTACTAGCTGGGGTCAACATAGCCGAAACTACTTATAGACTAGAATAATCAATTGTGGAAAAGAGTGCAACTATTTATCAATTTAAACATTTCCACCACAGGAAGACATATATAACCTTCATGTGTCTTTTCGAAACCCGAATCAGAAATCGCATAGTACATTTATGTTACCTACTACAATATGAATGTAACATTCGGATTAGAGGTAGCTTATATAGAGAAGAAATTCATACAATCCTGACATTATTGTGCAATCGGTGAATGCATGAGGTATAATAATTATCATCTGGGGGTCTGACATGCAACTTGTTTGTAGGATGAGGGTTAACAGAACTACCAAAAGAACACATTTTAAAAGAATGATTTTGCAAATATATTGCGTTTAAATACATGCAGAAAGCATTATATTAAGTATATAGTGCCCTTGACAACAACATAATAGCGTCATTGGCCAAATACCAAAAATAGACATAATATCTATAATGTACAAGTCATAAGAGATGTGCCCCAAAGTATGCACTATTTTTTATCAGTCTGTGATGATGGGGAGACAATTGCAGTCATCAGTGTATGTTTGGTAGTTACTTACCATCCAGTCCCTTGAAATCTAGTTCCTGAGCCAACCTCTGCCAGCAGTTTTTGAGCCATTGACGATCACTGTGATTGGGGTCAGAGGTGTCATAAAGCCCAGTGTTTATGCGTACAAGTTCGATAATGTCAACCTCCTGTTCATCAGTTAACTTCACGCCAGACATGATTGATGATTTAATTCAGAGTAATTCAGATCAAATACTGACTATTATTTCTACTCAATGTGCCTATATTTAAAATTTAGCAAGGTAGTCGACTTGTAAAAATCATGTCTATTTCATGCGCATGCTTCCGCTTTCCCCACGGAGAAATTATGCAAGTGAAATAGACATGATTTTTACAGGTAGAAAACCGCCTGGTGACGTCACAGAATGGATTCCACAAGCGAGCAACGCGCGCTAAACGCCTGCTAATCGTGCCTATGGGAAGGGAAGAGATCGCGCGGTTAACGCGAGACAGCAAACGCGCGGGTAACGCTACACGTGTATGGAAAGCCAGCCTAAAGGGCAACATCGTACACCACGTCGCCTCTTGCGTCTCCCTATTAATGTCGCCTTTTAAAATAATATTAAGATTCGCGATTACCCATGCGCATATAATGTAATTTGTGTTATGGTTTGGAATAGTGGTTAATTTTAAGAAAGTTGTGATAATAATCGATGTTCTCAGGTAGACGAGAATGTTATGCTGAGGAAGGAAGTAGTAATGGCCGTTGATCTACGTACTTTTGATTTGCTAACAAAAGCGGGGCGTAATTGCCAATATATAGAGCGACAAAAAGGCCGTGTTCTGGTGGCCAGAACTCGAATTCCATATCATTGATGTGTAGCGGATGGTGGTGGTAAGCAATGAGCTATAGCTGTGGTAATGAGCCAGCTATATCTGTTTTAGGCAGCCCGCAATAGCGGTAATTGCTCATCCATAGCAGGGGTATGTCGTCACACATAGCTGTGGTAAGCAACCAGCACAGCAGTGGCAGGTATCCAAGGCTAGCGGTGGTAAGTATCCAGCCATAACGGTAGTAATTAACCAGCCATAGCTGTGTTAATTTCATACCCAGGTAGGCGTTTGCCCCTGGTGACCCGAGATCGATAATCTGGCCTTTAAGATAAACAACGTAACCCGTTAATACCGATTGAACTTGCACATACTGTATTAACAATTATAATCCTGAGCTATGCTCCTAAATGAAGAATGCCCGACGACTGATAACTAGGTTGCCAAACACAGCCGCCTGGCCTAGCTAAGAATTATCTGTAAACCATTTCTGACTATTGATAATAAGCTACCACTATATCCTAGCCAATACCTAGTTTAGTAACCGACCAATCGACCGACGAACCACGAACGACCTCCCTCTATTCATTTCGTGTCACTTAAATATATTATAGTGACGTCACGTCGTCTGTCAAGTCATGTAACATCATGCGTGTATTATATTAGCCTAAGCATACTCAAATTAACACAAGGCGTAATTAAGCAGTTAGATACGAAATAAGCGGACCATTAATTAATATAAGAAAGTACACGTAGATGCACGCTATTATACATTTTGATAATAAAGTTCTATGAATAAGTAATGTACGGGTACGCCATTAGTGTTTGAGTTCATTCACAAAGTCCAGCTAAGGTGTTGATTAGTTGGCCTCCAAGTAATGTTCGTTATTCAAGCTATCTGAGTTTTACGTCTTGTCCAAACTGTATGTGGATTCAAATGTTGATTGATATTCGATGGATGCGTATCGGTACGCGTGTGACGTCCTATCCTGTCTGTTCATGTGTGTTATGGCTATTGTTATCGGCATGGGTGCGGTCCTTGTTCTGTCTGCGCGTATGTTGGTTCGTCCGTCTGCGTGTGAAGCCTGGACGCCTTGTACCATATTAATAGCAATTTTGGTACTAGTAAAATAAGACGGGAATTTAGCTCGCCAGCGTCTCAAACCGCGTACCGACCGGGATCTTCCGGGAATGGATGACACAATGTTGTATTCTATTAATGATAACTCGTTTACTGAACTTTCTTAATCTTATAGTTTACACATATAATTCCAAATTCTAGTCACATGTCGCTTACCTATTCTAAACCTATTCTACTTAACTACAATCGATTCCTAAGGGAGACGTATTATAATAAAATATAACAGAGTTAACCTTAAGGTTCTCTATCTATCTGACTAGCCAGCTAACTAATTAGCTGACAATCTCCCTACTCACTAGCTGTCACTAGCGGTCAGAAACGACTGTGGAAGTCCGTCCGTAACCGTAACTCTCACTGTCTGTATCTGTCCCCAAAGTTTAACTCCCTGACTAACTAAAGGTATACTCTGCACGTGTTCATTCCGACTAATTACGTATTGTTCCATTGTGGGCGTGTCGATTAATAGTTTATGCATAGGCCTATATTTGTCCATTTATTGCCGTAAGGCTCGTGGCCTGTCTGTTCTAGTTGGTCACGTGTCACTGGGCGTGCCCTTCATTCAGCGTGTTCCGTAGTCGTGTCGTCGCGCGTGCGTGTCTGGGCGTAGATATTGGCAAGCGTATGCGCGCGTTCGTGTGTACGTTCCTTATGCAGATGCGTCTGTGCGTGCGTGTGTCTCTGTGCCCGTCCATTTGTGTTGGTGTGTCCCTGTGGGTGTGTCCCTGTACCATACAATTCATAGCGGTGATATTTAGACACTCCTGATTGTGGTACGTAGTCAGCTATAGCTGTGGGAGGAGGCCAGCCATAGCTATATCCGTGGTAAGTTGCTAGCTATTGCTGTGGTGAGAAACCAGCCATGGCTATACGAATGTTTAGAACACAGCTGTGGTAATAAGCCAGGCATATCCGCGGTAGGGAATCAGACACAGATGTGGTAATTAGCCAGCACTAGCTAGTAGCCAGTCATAGCAGTGCCAAGTAACACCCTCTAGCATGTATATGTAGCCAAGTATAGTTGCGGTAAGGAGCAAGAAATAGCTGTGGTAATGATCCAACCATAACTGTGATCATTAGCCAGCGATACCAGTTGTATACAGCCAACGAGATCAGTAGTAAATAGCAAGGAGAGCACTGGCCAGTAGCCAGCACTAGCCAATATGTGGCCCATTGTGTTCCTTAACAGCATACGGAAAATCTTATCCAATGTTACTCTATGCCGCATCCGAGACAAGATCGACGACTTCACCGGATCATGTCAAAGTGGCTTCAAACGTGGACGCAGCTGCGCAGACATTGTATGGGCTCAACACATGCTTGCATCGGTAGCCAGGCCAGTTGCAATGAAGATGAGCTACGACTAGTGAGACTACTGCTTGCAGACACCAAGCTGAGAGTACGAGTCAAGTCAGTGAAGTCTGTAGAGTTTGAGACACCAATCGGCACCCCACAGGGGGATGGTCTATTCCCTGTGCTCTTCCCCTATTACCTGGCTGCTGCATTACAATCCGTGTGGGAAAATTCCACAAGACCAAACACCCCAGCACCCCCCCCCCCCCACCCCGATGTCAATACTGGGCATGCCGCTAGAGATGGAATATGCCGACGATGAGGAAAATAAATCCTTTGACCAACTTCTCCAAATAGCTGCAAGCAAACCAAAAAATTGAGAATCTCTTTATGAATGAATCCAAAACAGAGTTCACCCACATTTGCTTATCTACAAAGCATGACACTAAAGAAAATGGCGATCCACTCCGTGGCGGCGAACCATGGAGGAAAAGTAAATTTTGTGCTCACTGCTTTGCAGTACTGCTGATATTGCTACACGCTGCATCATGGGGAACATAGCTTTCCAGTCCTTCTGGAAGCTATGGATTCGTACATCAAAGATGCCCTTGGTAAAAAGACTACGTTTATACAATGCAACCTGCTCTAGACAAACGTGACGCCTGCCACCGCAAACACCTACTGGACACCGATCACTGGACACCGATACAAGATGTGTAATACGCGGCTGCTGTCTGTAAAAGTCGGCCAGCAAAGATGGTCCATGTTTGGCCATGTGCTAAGGATGCCAGAAGATACACCAGTACAGAGAACCTTGGAATTCTCCCTACTCTGAGCCAGCAAATACAGAGCCAGGAGAGGACGTCATTCTATGAATCTGCTAAGCTTGCTACGAGGTGACCTAAGAAAAGCAGGATTAGGTACACTCAATTCAAGAATGGACCTGAGGAAGCTAAGGATTTTGGCTGAGGACAAGACACAGTGGCAAAAGCGAAGAAGGCCTGATTGCAGCTGTATGATGTTTCTACTACTACAGCCGCAAAATACAGTAATCATACATACATATGGCTCGGTGCATGCCGTTTATTGATTCATTGGCACAAGCTTACATTTATGCTGTCGGTCGTGGGTCACAAATTACACCGAAGTACATCTTTCTCCCTGTGTTTTGAAAGCTTTGGCGGGAAATATCACACGTATACAAGCACTAAACCGTCTCGGCCATTGGGTCTCGTACACTCTTATAGAAGAGAATGAAACAGCATTGTGCACGGTAAAACTGGCAAGATGTGAAAGCGATATTGATATCCCAGATAATATTCAACCACATATGTCCATTACGTTGGCATGGATCAACATTGACAGGTTTGAAGAGTCTTTAACTAGTGGAGGTAGTTCTCATAGGGTTAATGGAATAGCCGTTTAATCCAGAGTGTAGGACCCTTACTTTTCAAGCCAGAGTTCCCTAACATTTTAAAACAGACGAAAGGTAGCATCACTAATGTAGAAATCTATGTCCCTGGAGCAAAGTTGGTTCTCACCCTTTAGAAACAATCAACACAAACGTAACAAGTGCGATCTCAAATGCTCGAAAGAAGAACGTGGTTTGGTTTCTTGTGCGCCAACTGGAACTTCCTCTCCGCAAGTTATGAGTTGGACCGAATTTAATATTATGATATGGAAAGATTTTGCAGTCTCACAGGATAGGATTGGTTATTTGCTACCATACATGCCATAAATACATATACTTCAGCAACGGATGTATCAACTGTTTACGAGATACTCAGCATAGCTGTGCAAATAAGGGACGTGCTACAATCATAAGAACTTGTGTTAACATTCGACCAAGCACTCCATGCCAAAGCCATTAAGATTATCTGGAAGCATCAAGAACAGATCGATAACATCACATTGAAAATGAGAACATTCCTTACTATATGTAATCCATTGTACGTTATTGGTAAAATATACCAGGATGCTGGACTTAAGAACGTTTTTATAGAAGCTGGTGTCATCGCGGAGGATCGGCGTCTGCTGTCATGGAAGGTCGTCAATATAACGGAACTACATGTATACACAACTATGGGTATGAAGCGATTTTCTGCTTAGCTTTGAAGGGTTTTACCCTGTTGATGCTGCATCATCACCCCGAGCATATTAATCAGGGAAACGAACACCTTGAGGTCATTAATGACCTTCACCATGATCTATCCCCAGAAACATTTAAGGCCACAATGCCGAGCAAAATGTGGGACGATCTGTTGCAGTACGTTTCACAATATATGCCATTCTGAGAAAGGACAATGGAGAATTATCTTCATTTGGATCAACTACATGGTCATCGTAGGAGAAATTGTTTTGGGTCTGATTCCTGCAGAAAAAGAAGGTGATTGAGATCAACATATGGCTTCCACACGTTCCCTCCTCCCATGGTGCTTTGCGTTTGACAAGCTGAATTGTATGTGTTACCTCATTGTATATCATGCTGAGATGTCTCAGCATACAAAACATCCAGATATCTATCACAGATTTCTCCGTTCATGTAGGTACATCTAACACCTTTGGTAAGATACTAGTCTACCAGGCATGTCAAGAGCCTGTAAATAAAGACACTAAAACGCCGGGACAGTACACCGCTACTACCTCACTGCAGAAGATGTGCATATATTGGAATGTTTCGTGATAAACTGGATTTAACCCGTGATGACCTCCATCATGTCATGCTAAATCATCCAAGAGTTATGAAAGATGAACAGGCTGTTGCATCTACAGCAGACGTGTTAGAAGATGTTGTGCATCCCTTTAATGATTCGAACGATTTACAGAACATCTCGAATGCTGGTCCACCGCCATCTGATATTGCTAATGACATGTCACGAGCAAAGACGATAGGAGAGGACCGCCACAAAACCTTCACAAAGTACAAAGACTCGGGAGTGATCCTCATTCTGTAAAGTTCCATGATCCACTACCCAAACTAACGCTAAAAAATTCTCACATATAAGTAAAACAAGGAACATAGCATCCAGTGGCAAGATCGTAATGCTTATGACAACTACACACCTGATTGGTAATATGCTTTTGATGACCCAGGCCAATTGCATGGTCTCTAGCCACAGCAGATAGTATTTTGAGAAAAAAACAGCAAATCAGGTCTTGAAAAAGAATTACGGAATAGCTCGGCACTGGCAGGGGTGATTCCGAGTCATTCAGCTTGTATAATGGACGTTATTTTACTCGTGAACGAACCACAAGGAGAAACGTTTGGTGAACTATCGTCATTTATCCTCTCTAAAGTACTTCAGGAAGCATCAGCATTAAGTAGTGCACGTCTTGACTTTTTGCTTGGTGTGTACCAAACCGATTCCATCAAAGGGATTAAACGACAGATCCGAGGACAGGCAAACAATTGTACATTTGGGAAACTGCCTAGCAAGCCGTCCAAATAAAACAAACTTAATTACTTTTATCGCCAGTGACTGGATGCTGCGAGAAAGCACCAGCAAACTACATGGAAAGGCAATGTATGTAACATGTGAAGACATATGTTGTGTATGCATGATTATTGTATTCTGCGGCTGTAATAGTAGAATCATCCTACAGATGGATTCAGTCCTTCTTCGCTTTTGCCCACTGTGTCTTGTACTCAGCCAGAATCTTTAGCTTCCCAAAGTCCATTCTTGATTTGGCTGTACCGAGTCCTGCTTTCTTGAAGTCACCTTGTAAGATGCTTAACAGATTTATGTAATGACGTCCTCTCAGGGCTTTGTATTTGCCGGCTCTTAGTAGGGCGAATTCGAAGGCTCTCTGTGCTGGTGTGCCCCTTGACATCCTTAGCACATGGCCAAACATGAACTATCTTTGCCGGGTGACTTTTACAGACAGCGGCGATGTATTGCACATCTTGTATAGTGCATCATTTGAAATTATGTTGTCTGGCCATCGGTGTCCAGTAATATGCTATCGCATGGAGTAAAGCGGGTGCGCAGTTATTCCTAGTTTACAGTGGAAGCAAGAGGAGGCAGATACCAGACTGTTGTTGCATGTGGCACACACAGCATCAGAAAGCTTCCACAGGGTGGTGATAGTTTCAGATAACATCTGAGATGGCAACAGCTTTCAACATCACTGTTTCCAAAATCTACATTAGGCGTCATCTACCTTTTTGGCATAAGTGCCATATAGGTTTGTTCCAAAATATTTGTTATCGTTAATCCCTTTCAGTGATGTTCATTTGCATAACATATTTCTTATTAAATAATTGGTAATTTGGGGTTTAGCATCAGGTTTCAGCATTGTTTGCTGTCAATTTAAGTTAAAGACTGATATATATATATATATATATATATATATATATATATATATATATATATATATATATATATATATATATATATATATATATATATATATATATATATATATATAAATATATATATGGTGCGCTCTATTCATGATCATAATAATCACCACAATACAATATTGCAAAAGAAGTTCTAGCCTTTAATAAACCTTTGAACTGGTGCATTGTTCAGTTATATTCCAACATTCAAAACAGCAACAATGTTGAGGCTTTCAAAACTCTTCTAAAAACCCATTTGTTCCGCGACCGGGAGATGGTGATCAACAAATTAAACTAACGGGTGCATCACTGTCGGCTAAGTTAGCACATGGAAATTGAAGCCGCACGTTGCCAGTGCGTCAATAAAATAAAAATACATATACTGCCAGAGCCGTGCTGGAGTCAGAGTACAATAGGCGTAAAAGCCTAGGATTGATTGTGACAGATGCATCCACAGATAGTCCCATATGAATCGTCAGTGTGTCAGTATATCAGACATGTGAAAACTGGTCGGCCAATCCTTGACTTTAGTCTTGGTGCGGTGGTCCAGTGGAAAGATGCCTGGTTGCTGATGCTATGCGGAGTTGCAGAATGGCGGTTCGATCCCGCGACCGGGAGATGGTGATCAACAAATTAAACTAACGGGTGCATCACTGTCGGCTAAGTTAGCACATGGAAATTGAAGCCGCACGTTGCCAGTGCGTCAATAAAATAAAAATACATATACTGCCAGAGCCGTGCTGGAGTCAGAGTACAATAGGCGTAAAAGCCTAGGATTGATTGTGACAGATGCATCCACAGATAGTCCCATATGAATCGTCAGTGTGTCAGTATATCAGACATGTGAAAACTGGTCGGCCAATCCTTGACTTTAGTCTTGGTGCGGTGGTCCAGTGGAAAGATGCCTGGTTGCTGATGCTATGCGGAGTTGCAGAATGGCGGTTCGATCCCGCGACCGGGAGATGGTGATCAACAAATTAAACTAACGGGTGCATCACTGTCGGCTAAGTTAGCACATGGAAATTGAAGCCGCACGTTGCCAGTGCGTCAATAAAATAAAAATACATATACTGCCAGAGCCGTGCTGGAGTCAGAGTACAATAGGCGTAAAAGCCTAGAATTGATTGTGACAGATGCATCCACAGATAGTCCCATATGAATCGTCAGTGTGTCAGTATATCAGACATGTGAAAACTGGTCGGCCAATCCTTGACTTTAGTCTTGGTGCGGTGGTCCAGTGGAAAGATGCCTGGTTGCTGATGCTATGCGGAGTTGCAGAATGGCGGTTCGATCCCGCGACCGGGAGATGGTGATCAACAAATTAAACTAACGGGTGCATCACTGTCGGCTAAGTTAGCACATGGAAATTGAAGCCGCGCGTTGCCAGTGCGTCAATAAAATAAAAATACTTACATACATACATACATACATACATACATAATAGCAATGCATGCATAAATATACAAGAAAATAGCAGCAATTACATCGATTTGATTATATTGCCACAGCCAAGAGAAATTACATGGAATGAATGCATACAATTGCGTATAGAATATAGACAATTATGGCCACTTAATGCGCGTAGAAATTGAGATCTTGATTAGCTCTTTTTTATTCTGACAGGGGTGCACTTAAAGTGGTGTACAGAGCTTAAACTACCAGCTCCACTTTGTTATCAGGCAGAAATGAACTCAGGAAATGTTCACCGTTCCAATGATACCAAATAACCATGGTCAGCAATTTGGTACCGGTTGACCCTCGAACCTGATGGACTAATAGTTGTATTGGAAGACTGCTTTAGACTGCAATGTCTTCCAATTCAATAGTATTCAACATATTCAACAATATATTTTGTTTTGTTTTATTATTTATTTTGTTATTTCGGAGCAGTAGTGCAATGATCTTATTAGTGAAGTGATCGTAGTAGTGAAGTGATCTTATTAGTGAAGTGATCTTATTAGTGAAGTGATCTTATAAGTGAAGTGGCCTTTTTACTGACGTGGTCTTATTAGTGAGATGGTGTTATTAGGGGTGTGGTCTTATTATTTCGGAGCAGGCCTGTAGTCACCTCCGGATACCCATATTATTTTTTTACCTTTCGCTTATACGCATGTCACGAGTTAGCAGTGGCCATAATAACCCTCCGGTTTTGACTTGATGGCAATACTCGATGCATCAGAAAAACACGATGCTCCATTTCTTCAAAACAGAATCTGCTAGCTAGAAACATCTTCGAAGAAATCTTTTACTAATTTTATTATACTTTAGAAAATCTATGGGTTTTTTTACTGCTGTGGATTTATTTGTAACGTGGTCATGTTAGTGAGGCGGCCTTATTATCGAGGTTGTCTTATTAGTGAGGTGGTATTATTAGCGAAGCGATCTTATAAGGGATGTGACCTTATTAGTGATGTGGTCTTATTAGTGAGCTGGCCTTATAAGCGAGGTTGTCTTATTAGTGAGGTGGTATTATTAGCGAAGCGATCTTATTATTGATGTGATATTATTAGTGAGATGTTATTATTAGTGAGCCGGTCGTATTAGTGAGGTAGTCTTATTAGCTAGTGGGGAAGTCTTATTGGTGGGTTAGTCTTTACAGTGAGTTGATGATCTTATTGGCGAGATGATCTTATTAACGAGGTCTTATTAGTGATGCAGTCTTATAAGTGATGTGATCTTATTAGTGATGTGGTCTTATTAGTGAGCTGGCCTTATTAGCGAGGTTGTCTTATTAGTGAGGTGGTATTATTAGCGAAGCGATCTTATTAGTGAAGTGATCTTATAAGTGAAGTGGTCTTATTAGTGAGATGGTCTTATTAGTGATGTGGTCTTATTAGTGAGATGGTCTTATTAATGAGATGGCATTATTAGTGATGTGATCTTAGTAGTGAGATGGTCTTAGCAGTGATGTGGTCTTATTAGTGAGATGGTCTTATTAATGAGATGGTATTATTAGTAATGTGAGCTTATTAGTGAGATGGTCTTATTAGTGAAACGGTCTTATTAGCAATGCAGTCATATTAGCTAATGAGGAAGTCTTATTGGTGGGTTAGTCTTTACAGTGAGATGATGATCTTATTGGCGAGATGATCTTATTAACGAGGTCTTATTAGTGATGCAGTCTTATAAGTGATGTGATCTTATTTTTCTTTTATCTTTCCTTCCTTCCATCATCCCATCATCCCATCCTTCCTTCAAGCTTTCATTCCTCCAATATTTCCTCCCCATACCCTTCCATCCATCTTTCCCTCCATTCTTCCATCATGGTGGGTTGGTTGGTTGATTAAGTGGTGGATTGGATGGTTGGGTACTTGTTTGGGTGGTTGGTTGCGTGATTTGTTGGGTGGGTAGATGGTTGGATGGTTGGGTGGTTGATTGGGTGGTTGGTTGGTTGGGTGGTTGTTTGGGTGGGCGGGTGGTTGGTTCGTTGGGTGATTGGGTAGCTATGTCCATCCTTCTTTCCTTCTATCCTTGTATCATTCAATCATGCGATTTGTATGTTCATTTATCAGTTTTAGGAAGAAAATTACTCACAGAAAATGACTTTATTTCTCAACAGAATGATAATCTTTGAAACCAATACCTATGGAAACTACTGACATTTGAGTAACTATATTACAAAGCAAAGGTTTTAATCAAAATTACTCATTCAGATCAAAGATTTTCAAACAAGGCCATCAGTCACGTATTCTTTGAAATGTTTCCTTTGCATTCCAAATTATTTATTATACTTTGAAAAGGTCACTTAAGCACCTTTCAAATGATCTCACTGTTCACATCAAAGTCAGATTATTAGTTCTCTTTGAACCAGTGAGCAGTCCGCCGCTATGCCACTGAAAGTAGCTCAATCTTTAACACCTTTCCAAATTGAAACCAACTTATTTATCCAGAGCTCAATTAGTCAACAATACATTAGTACAATGAATTATAACACCTTATTGGCGGCGTGTACCTCAAAGCAAACAACTTAGTAACTTTAAAGAAAGTGATTAAGTCTAAAAAAAATTCACTTGACCAATAAATAGTTGGGCAAACTGTTGGACTGGTAGATTTGTCTAATAGGCTGCTGAAGAAGTGTGTAAACACGAAACGCGTCCAGCCCTCTGACGATGTGAAAAATTTCATTACTGTGTATTCCTGTGTATTTCTGTGTATTTCTGGATAGTACTGTATTCCTGTATTGCTGTGAGTAAGTTTAATATTTATATTGTTATTCCTGTATTGATTGTTCCTAGGTATTAAATATTAACATGTCATTAATCATTGCTACTAACCATATTCCTTCCATTTTAGCTCTGTAAGTTAACCCCTCTTGAATTAGGAAATATAAAGACAGCCCATCTGTCAAGATTTGTAGTGTGGGCCTGTTTACATTGTTAACTGATTGACTGTCAGAGTGTATCCTACTGATTAAGTGATTAGTTGATCGTGTCTGACCTGATTGCGTGAATACGTGATTGATTGTGATTAGTTGCTTGTTTGTCAGGTTGGTTGATTAATTGATTGAATGATTGAATGATTGCGTGATTAACGGGTTTATCGATTATGAGTGTTTCTGATTGATTGATAGATAGATAGATTGATTGGTTGTTTGAGTGTGTGAGTGACAGATTGAGGGAGCGACAGATTGATTAAAATTGATTGAAATTGATTGAGGTTGATTAAGATTAATTAAGATTGATTAAGACTGATTGAGATTAATCGAGATTAATCGAGATTAATCGAGATTGATCGAGATTGATTAAGATTAATTAAGATTAATTAAGATTGATTGATTGACTGGGATTTTCCTGACTAAGAAGTAACTATGGCCAGACCGGGCAAAGGTAGACGAGGGGATGGTGCGGGATGTGAATCGCATCACCACCCGTCTGCCCAAGCCCGCCTAGTCAAGGAGTACTATATGGTGATCCAGTGTTTTCACCATATTAGTATTTTGAACAACCACCTCAGGTTGGATACTTTGCCTAATGGCTTAGGCCAGAAGGTAAGGGATCTAAGTAAGTTCCTGAAGCCGGCCATGCCAAATGATGATATCCTCTTTGACATTTGGTCGGTGAACTCTGAGTGGGCAAAGTCAATGGTGAGAACGCTGATTGGTCATTATAACTGTCAGCTAGGGTGTTTAAGGTCCCAGATCCTCTCCGCCCAAGACCATCCCAACCTTGACCTCGGCCTGGCTAAGTCCATTGCCATTCGCTGGGCCAAGAACAACCATGGTAGAAAGCTCAGTGGAAGCGCTATTGCAGCATTTTATGATTTCATTAGGCCTATTGACCCACATTTCGGTTCGACTGTTGGCACAAAAAATGTTACGCCGAAACGTAAACCAACAGTCGAACAGACATGTGTGGCTCCACCCTCCCAGGCTAGGAAGAGAGTAAGATCGCCCACTGAGGTTTCACCACCCCTTAAACGTCTAAATGACAGACCGTCCCCTTGTAATTATTCGCCTGTTAACCCGCTCTTGATCCCTCTCCCTGAATCGCCACCACCACCCCATATGTCACCGTTTCCGCGTGATGATCTTGCACCTCTACCACAGCGCGTAGCTGGTGGAAGATCATCACGCAGAAAACGATCTGAACCCGTTGTTAGTGTCATTTCGCCAGTAGACCCATCCTTGATTCCACTACCCGAATCCCCATCATCCCCTATCGCGCCATTTTCACCTGATGATTTTCCATCACTACCACAGCGTGTAGCTGGTGGAAAATCATCACGTGAAAAGCCACCTGTAGCAAAGATTCCACAACCTCATTTCACCCCATCTCCGTTTTGTAAGCCCAGAAGACCCACCCGTCCAACTGAGCTAGAGAAGAACACCTTTTGGAAATTCCGGAACGAGTCTGTAAATAGACCCAATTGGCAGCTTCCCACTATGTGTAAAAAAATCTTGATTGTGGAAGCATCAAATCTCAGCCGAATCAACGTAGACCTGCATCCGGACATACAGGTGGCCTGCTTCCCTGGCGCATCTATTAATGACATAAAAACTGTCATTAATAGATACACAGGGTCAGTCCATTCTGAGAAACTGATCCTTAATATAGGTATCAATGACCGGAACAGTCCACTCTCAGACACTGAGACTCGACTGAGATTGATGTTCAGCATGATAAGGAAGAAATTCCCTAAAACTATGATTTATTTCAGCCAATTAAACTTTTCAGCTACCTTGACCCCCAACCAGAAGGAAATTCTTGAGGCAATTAATCGAATTGCAGAGTCCCCTAGGTCCAAGGTTACTGTCATACCACGCCTGCCAATCGCAGATTTCAGTGTGTGTCGTGACACTATACATTGGACTGAGGGGACTGCTAACACTATCTATAGCAATTGGCTAAATTTCCTTAATTTAAACTAGATTCGGGTCAAGGTAGTTGCCACCCAGAAATTGGACTAGGCAGTAATATTGTCAACCTAGCTGGCTCTCAGTTAAGCGAAACCGAAAAATCGCTGCTTAATTTTGGTTTAACCTTTGTACCAACTCCGAAACCCAAAATTGGTTTGGATGCAGATTTAGAAAATGGCCTTATTGAAACTGCTGAATTTGGTCACCGCATCAAATTGGCAGATTTTTTTCGAAACTCGAATGGCAACATTCCACCATTCATTGAGAAAACAGGCTGGGCACCAAATTTGAAACTGGTTGACCCAGCAATCGGTAAAAGTATAAACCTGTACTCAGAGCGTATTAAAAATACAACATTTCCAAATGATCAGCAAAATGTATCTTATGAGCAGCGCCAGGCCCTACAAGGGTTATCTAAAAATAATGAAATTGTTATTAAACCTGCGGATAAAGGATCAGCTACTGTAATAATGGATAAAAATAACTATATCAAAGAAGCACATAGACAGCTTAGTAATCCGAAACATTACCAAAAGCTAAAGGAACCACTTTGGCAAAATAACTGTAGCAAATTTAACGAAATTCTCCAAAAAATGGTTGATAACAAGAAGATAACTGAAAAGCAATTTAAATATCTCTTTGCAAAAGATGATTCGAAACCACGTACATTTTACCTTCTTCCTAAAATCCATAAGTCTATTGACTCGTGGACCGACCCAATGACTCCACCAGGGCGACCCATTATTTCAGATTGTGGTTCGGAATCATATAGGATTAGTGAATTTATCGACTACCATCTTCAGCCAATTGCAAATAGACATTTTAGCTATCTGAAAAACACTGAAGAGTTTCTAGCCCAGGTCTCTAAGATCTCGGTCCCTCCAAATTCATTCTTAATTACGATGGACGTCGATGCTATGTACACAAACATTGATATCGAAAAGGGTCTTAATTCAATTCGTAGAGCTTTTGCCGACTACCCCGACACCAACAGGCCCGACAGAGAAGTAATAGCTCTATTGGAGCTGAGTCTCAAAGGCAATGACTTTGAATTTGCTGGTGAAATTTTCCAACAAATTTGTGGCTGCGCAATGGGTAAGCGTTTCAGCCCAGGTTTTGCTAACCTTTACATGGCTGAGTGGGAAAAGGAAGCACTCAAAAGGTGTCCAAATCAGCCACTCATTTACCGCAGGTACCTGGATGACATTTTCATGATCTGGCAACATACTAAAGAAGCATTTAATGAATTTTTAGCCATTCTGAACAATCATGATCCGAATATCAGACTAAAAGCTGAAATTGATGAGATGTCCGTAGATTTCCTGGATGTAACCTTATACAAAGGTATAAAGTATGAAACAACTGGTTACTTAGACTACAACGTTTATTTTAAGCCAACCGACTCCCATCAACTACTGCACAAGAAATCATTCCATCCACCACATACTTTCAAGGGACTTGTAAAATCACAAATAATCCGCTTTCATAGAAATTCGAGTGATAGGAAAAACTTTGAATCATCATGTTCGACCTTATTCAAAGCTCTCAGACCGAGAGGATACTCTTCTCGGTTCCTACGTAAAATAAAGTCTGAAACTTTGCGTAATTTGGAACTCATTCCGGATAATGCCAGAAATTCTCGGCCTACCAAAATTTGTCATAATTGTCCGATTGTAGGTGAAGGAGGATCTCGGAAATGCGAAAAGAAAAGGTGTAAATTGGATGGTTTTCTTCCTTCCCAGAGTACATTCACAAGCTTTCAAAACAAAAGCAAATTTCAAATTCAGTCAATTTTAGATTGTGATTCTAAAAATGTCATTTATTTAATTTCATGCAAATTGTGTCAAAAGCAGTATGTCGGCGAAACCAAAAATCCACTAAGATGGCGTGCAACTAGACACCTCTCAGATATTAGACTAGAGGAAGACACACATGTGGCTGAACATTTTAATCTTCCTGATCATTCAGTCCCTCGTGACTTTGAAATTATGCCTATCGAACAGCTACCTCTTTCAGACACAACAGAGAAAACTGATAAACAAAGAAAACTAAGAGAATGATTCTGGATTAAACAATTAGAAACACAATGGCCTAGGGGCATAAATTCTGACCCAGGCCTCTTAGATCAAAGAGAGATTATCCCATTTACTCTCACATACAATCGGAAAAATGTTGAAATTGCCAAAATCCTAAAAGATGAATATCACAACTTACAGGACAATCTCAGACAACCTTTCAACAAGCGCCCAGTAATTGCATTTAAGAAAAATTCGAATCTACGTGACATCTTAGTAAAAGCCAAACTGAAATAGGTTTTCAAAAATACCACTCAGTGATTTATCATTGTGTGATAATTAGGCCATATGGCGTCTCTAAAACAAAATGACAATCTCAAGGAATAAAATAAACAAGAATTTTTTCAATTTTGAAAATTCTGAGCCAGTGCGTTTGACAATATCATATACATACATACATAATAGCAATGCATGCATAAATATACAAGAAAATAGCAGCAATTACATCGATTTGATTATATTGCCACAGCCAAGAGAAATTACATGGAATGAATGCATACAATTGCGTATAGAATATAGACAATTATAGCCACTTAATGCGCGTAGAAATTGAGATCTTGATTAGCTCTTTTTTATTCTGACAGGGTTGCACTTAAAGTGGTGTACAGAGCTTAAACTACCAGCTCCACTTTGTTATCAGGCAGAAATGAACTCAGGAAATGTTCACCGTTCCAATGATACCAAATAACCATGGTCAGCAATTTGGTACCGGTTGACCCTCGCACCTGATGGACTAATAGTTGTATTGGAAGACTGCTTTAGACTGCAATGTCTTCCGATTCAATAGTATTCAACATATTCAACCATATATTTTGTTTTGTTTTATTATTTATTTTGTTATTTCGGAGCAGTAGTGCAATGATCTTATTAGTGAAGTGATCTTATTAGTGAAGTGATCTTATTAGTGAAGTGATCTTATAAGTGAAGTGGCCTTTTTACTGACGTGGTCTTATTAGTGAGATGGTGTTATTAGGGGTGTGGTCTTATTATTTCGGAGCAGGCCTGTAGTCACCTCCGGATACCCATATTATTTTTTTACCTTTCGCCTATACGCATGTCACGAGTTAGCAGTGGCCATAATAACCCTCCTGTTTTGACTTGATGGCAATACTCGATGCATCAGAAAAACACGATGCTCCATTTCTTCAAAACAGAATCTGCTAGCTAGAAACATCTTCGAAGAAATCTTTTACTAATTTTATTATACTTTAGAAAATCTATGGTTTTTTTTACTGCTGTGGATTTATTTGTAACGTGGTCATGTTAGTGAGGCGGCATTATTATCGAGGTTGTCTTATTAGTGAGGTGGTATTATTAGCGAAGCGATCTTATAAGCGATGTGACCTTATTAGTGATGTGGTCTTATTAGTGAGCTGGCCTTATAAGCGAGGTTGTCTTATTAGTGAGGTGGTATTATTAGCGAAGCGATCTTATTAGTGATGTGATATTATTAGTGAGATGTTATTATTAGTGAGCCGGTCGTATTAGTGAGGAAGTCGTATTAGCTAGTGGGGAAGTCTTATTGGTGAGTTAGTCTTTACAGTGAGTTGATGATCTTATTGGCGAGATGATCTTATTAACGAGGTCTTATTAGTGATGCAGTCTTATAAGTGATGTGATCTTATTAGTGATGTGGTCTTATTAGTGAGCTGGCCTTATTAGCGAGGTTGTCTTATTAGTGAGGTGGTATTATTAGCGAAGCGATCTTATTAGTGAAGTGATCTTATAAGTGAAGTGGTCTTATTAGTGAGATTGTCTTATTAGTGATGTGGTCTTATTAGTGAGATGGTCTTATTAATGAGATGGCATTATTAGTGATGTGATCTTAGTAGTGAGATGGTCTTAGTAGTGATGTGGTCTTATTAGTGAGATGGTCTTATTAATGAGATGGTATTATTAGTAATGTGAGCTTATTAGTGAGATGGTCTTATTAGTGAAACGGTCTTATTAGTAATGCAGTCATATTAGCTAATGAGGAAGTCTTATTGGTGGGTTAGTCTTTACAGTGAGATGATGATCTTATTGGCGAGATGATCTTATTAACGAGGTCTTATTAGTGATGCAGTCTTATAAGTGATGTGATCTTATTAGTGATGTGGTCTTATTAGTGAGCTGGCCTTATTAGCGAGGTTGTCTTATTAGTGAGGTGGTATTATTAGCGAAGCGATCTTATTAGTGAAGTGATCTTATAAGTGAAGTGGTCTTATTAGTGAGATGGTCTTATTAGTGATGTGGTCTTATTAGTGAGATGGTCTTATTAATGAGATGGTATTATTAGTAATGTGACCTTATTAGTGAGATGGTCTTATTAGTGAAACGGTCTTATTAGTGATGCAGTCCTATTAGCTAATGAGGAAGTCTTATTGGTGGGTTTGTCTTTACAGTGAGATGATGATCTTATTGGCGAGATGATCTTATTAACGAGGTCTTATTAGTGATGCGGTTTTATAAGAGATGTGATCTTATTATTGATGTGGTCTTATTAGTGAGGTGGCCTTATTAGAGAGGTTATCTTATTAGTGAGGTGGTATTATTAACGAAGCGATCTTATTAGTGAAGTGATCTTATAAGTGATGTGATCTTATTAGTGAGATGTTCTCATTAGTGAGACGGTCTTATTAGTGAGGGAGTCTTATTAGCTAGTGAGGAAGTTTTATTGGTGGGTTTGTCTTTTCAGTGAGATGATCTTATTGGCAAGACGATCTTATTAACGAGGTCGTATTAGTGATGCGGTCTTATAAGTGATGTGATCTTATTAGTGATGTGGTCTTATTAGTGAAGTGGTCTTATTAGTGATGTGGTCGTATTAGTGAGATGATCTTATTAGTGAGGCGATATTATTAATGGGGGGGGAGGCGTTGTCCTAGTTGTGAGGTGGTCTTATTAGTGGGGTGGACTTATTGTGTGTGTGTGCGTGCGTGTGTGCGTGGGCGCGCGCGCGTGTGTTTGTTGTTGTTATTGTGCTCAGTTATCTCCCCTATGTGAGAGAAGGATACTATATGTGCTATTCTAATATTTTCCAGGAGCATGGATTGTCACAGGTGGCACTGCTTCTGGTGTAGCGAAGATTGTGGGTGAGGCGGTCAGAGATCATGAGGTAGAAGAGAAGAGAATCAGCGTTCTCGGTATTGTTACATGGGGAATCGTCGCGAACAGACAATGCCTCGAGTGTGATACGTCAGTAAGAAACATTTCACTAAAGGAAGCACATAATATATCTTAATCATTTAATGACAAAATTTGGTCAAGAACATATCAATTTTCGATTAGTCAATCTTTATTTGCAGTCACAGTGAAGATAATTGTTTGGAAATTTACCACTGGAATAACTGGGTTGCTTATCAATCCAGCCATTCCAGTGGTAAGGGTAAAACAATAAACTTCCCTTGGCCTGCAAATGGACATGTTCTCTAGAGCGCTGCCGAGGGCATTTTAGCGGCTTGACCTATACATGGTCAGTGCATTTTGCAAAGTTACTAGTATGACATTGATGCCAAAATTAGTTTACCCTCTATACCTCGATTCTCCTGTTCTAATCATTATCATATCTCAAAATGGCCCCTGCTTTTTGTACATTTTCAAGCTGTGCTGGCAAGACATTTCAACCTATATTACACATGCTGAAGATTTTATAACATAATTTTACGGGAGGTTGTTGCGGACTAAAACAGCAACAACTTTCTTAAATTATTCTTTGAATAATGAGCTGCCAATCAATAACACTTATTAAACGAGAATCGGGATTTTGTCCATATAGCAAATGATACATGCATATTTCCTCGCCTGGTCATGAGCAATGCCACTGACGCCACTGCCTTAGCATGATCGACCAGGAAATGTACGTACAGCCATTGTTTCTGGGCGGAGGTAGCGGAGTGGGGTAACTGTTTCCTCCTGGCAACGAACTACAAAACTGGCCTCCTTATCTCAGGTGTCGTAAAAGTGTTCATTCATGAAAATACTTAATAATAGTTCATAATCACGATTTTTTAGCAACGGACTTTGGAATTAAGAATTACGTACATTACAGGGATAAATCCGTCTTCTTCTTCTTTTCGTTCGCTGATCATACCGCCAGTCCTGTAAGTGACTATAGACATGATCATAAGCGTTAAGTGCGTGGATCCATGGTTTATTAGAGTGCGCCGTGCGGCCTGGAACCTCCGTCTTCAGCACTCGAGGTTTCTGTCAGGGTTACCTCACCCTTACCGCCTTTAGTCGCCTCTTACGACATAGATCCGTCAGGTGTGTTCAGCGATTTTCAATTTCAAATTGTAAACAGTAAGGCTGTTGAATATTTTGAAAGCCCTTTGGCTGTAACCTGTTGCTGGCATTTATCTCAATCAACTTAGTATCAACATATCCAAAAGAGCAGTCCTTATATCATAAGGAATTTGTGTTTTTTATCTCTGTTGGTTAAACATCGTGTGATTAGCACAAATAGACATGTAAGAGTACAGGGCAGAATGTCTAGTCTTAATACAAGGTTCACGAGAACGTCCAGAACAGTCTGCTTGGCTTGGCTCTACATGTACACTTTGAGGTTTTGGCAAACCCATTCCTTCTAAAGTTCGGGATGCAGTCCTAGATTGTATTTCTTTTCAGCCTCCATCGCATTTCCAGGCAAAAATGAAATCGCGTGATGTGAAATCGGGAGAAAGTGAGGCTATTCTGGACCATAATCATACACACTTCCTGCTTGTAGACAATGGCTCCGAGAAGAAACCTGGTGTGGAAATTGATTTTCCTTCTGGACTTGAGACGTTTATCAGGGAGAAATATAAAACTGAAGACGCGGAAAATGAAAGTAAGAAATTGCATTATAGAACACAGCTCAGAAATATGTTAGAAAGCTTCCAAAACAAAAACAGAAATATGTTACTTAGTAAGAAATTTTCTGTCAACTATTTTGAGCATAAATTGGATTGGAAGACATCTTTCAATCCAATTATGTTCGAAATATTCAATTGTGCGTTTTATCTTGTTTTGGAACATGATAAGTTACTCCTGAGCTGTTCTGTATCGGGAGTTCTGCAGCAACTGAATGAATATTGTAGCATGAGTCGATATCTGTGTATTCCTCCCCTGCTTGCAGAACTGGATGAATATTGTAGCACGAGTCTATGTCTGTGTATTCCAACCCTGCTTGCTGAACTGAATGGGCATTGTAGTATTGAGTTGATGTCTGTGTAGCCCACCCCTCTTCTACCTGTTTGCCGAACTAGATGACCATTGTAAGGTGAGTTGATTTCTGCGTATTCCACACCTGCTTGCAGAACTGAATGAATATTGTCGCGTGAGTCGATGCCTGTGTATTCGACACCCTACCTGCAGAACTGCAGGAATATTGTAGCGTGAGTCAATGTCTGTGTATTCTAACCTGGTGTGCACAACTGTGTGAATATTGTACCATGAGTCGATGTCTGTGTATACCATCCCCTGCTTGCAGAACTGAGTGACTATTGTAGCATGAGTCAATGAGTGTGTATTCAGCCCTGCTTGCAGAACTGACTGGATATTGTAGCGTGGTTTGCTAACTGTGTATTCTAATCCTGCTTGCAGAACTGCATGAATATTGTAGCATGTGTCGAGTCTCTGTATTCCACCCCTGCTTGCAGAACTGAATGAATATTGTAGCATCAGATGATGTCTGAGTATTCCACCCCTGCTTGCAGAACTAGATGAATATTGTGCGATCAGTTGTATGTTCTTATGTCTGTCTGTGCGTGTGCTGAAACTCTCCCGTCCTCTGTACCATATTATCTCTTGCTTCCCCTAGCCGCATCCTGTGAAAACATAAAACATAGAAACAACGTTATGATTCTTTAACATCAGGTACTCTTCAATGAATTCAGCACAAATACAATCTGTCATCATATTTAACCTAGAAATAGTGGAAACAAGCTTTTTAACAATATTTATACATTAGAACTTTAAAGGAGAACGTCAAACCACATTATACTGCATGATATAACATACATCTAAACTGTGTAACGTTTTTAAAAGTATAAGTATAGCCTCGCTAATAGAATTAGAAGTATTAATATTCGTTATCTTAAAATGTGCTGGCTTATCAAACTTTCTCTTCATGAGTAGAACGTATGGCGTCATAGTTTGAACTAGCTGGTAGAGACTTATAGCGCATAACACTTTCACTGTCAGCGTATTCCATAGTCGTGTCATCGGGTGTGCGTGTCTGGGCATGGCTATTGTCAGGCGTATGCGTGCATTCGTGTGCACGTCCTTGATGCAGTTGCGTCCGTGTGTGCGTGTGTGTCTATGCCCATCCATTTGTGTTGGTGTGCCGATGTGGCTATGTCCCTGTACCATACACCCATGCTTGCAGAACTGCATGCGTATTGTAGCGAAAGTCGATGTTGTCTTTGTATTCCACCCCTGCTTGCAGAACTGCATGAATATTGTAGCGTGAGTCAATGTCTGTGTATTCTACCCCTGCTTGCAGAACTGGATGACTACTGTAGCGTGAGTCAATGTCTGTGTATTCTACCCCTGCTTGCAGAACTCGATGACTACTGTAGCGTGAGTCGATGTCTGTGTATTCCAACCCTGCTTGCAGAACAGCATGAATATTGTAGCGTGAGTCAATGCCTGTGTATTCCACCACAGCTTGTAGAACCGCATGCGTATTGTAGCGTGATTCGATGTCTATGTATTCCACCCTTGCTTGCAGAACGAGATGAATATTGTAGCATGAGTCGATGTCTGTGTTTTCCCACTGTTTGTAGAATTGTATGGATATCGTAGCGTGAGTCAATGTCTGTGCATTCCACCCCTGCCTGCAGAACTGGATGAATATTGGAGAATGAGTCGATGTCTGTGTATTCCACACCTGCTTGCAAACATGTATGAATATTGTAGCGTGAGTCAATGTCTGTGTATTTCCCCTGCTTGCAGAACTGGATGAATATTGTAGCTTGATTCGATGTCTGTGTATTCCACCCTTGCTTGCAGAACGGGATGAATATTGTAGCATGAGTCGATGTCTGTGTATTCCCACTGTTTGTAGAATTGTATGGATATCGTAGCGTGAGTCAATGTCTGTGCATTCCACCCCTGCCTGCAGAACTGGAAGAATATTGGAGAATGAGTCGATGTCTGTGTATTCCACACCTGCTTGCAAACATGTATGAATATTGTAGCGTGAGTCAATGTCTGTGTATTTCCCCTGTTTGCAGAACTGCATCAATATTGCAGCATGTGTCAATATCAGTGTGTTCCATCCTTGCTTACAGAATTGCATGAATATTGTAGCATCAGATGATGTCTGAGTATTCGACCCCTCCTGACAGAACTGCATGAATATTGTAGTATGAGTCAATGTCTGTGTATTCCACCCCAGCTTGCAGAACTAGATGAACATTGTGGCGTGGTCCGATGTCTGTGTATTCCACCTCTAATACCGGTAGTTTGCCTCTACACCAGGATCTTTCATCTGGCTGGTGAGATAACACATACGCATCTTTATATAATCCGTAGTAGTGTGTGCAAGTCAATGGTGGTATGTGTCACTGTCGATCTACGTTAGTTCACGTATGTATTGATCTGTGGGCGTGGTTTGTTCATTTATTCATGCATGTGATGTGACTCTTCTGTGCGCGCGTGCCAGCATCCTCTGTGTTCTCCTTTATGGGCGTGTGTGTATATCCATTTCTGTCCTGGAGTGTGCTGTATATATTCCGTGTCCTGGTGCGCATGTGGTATATGTCTGTTTATGAATCGTGTGGTCATTTGTATGTTCTTGTGTGTGTAGACCGCTGTCGAAGTCCGTCCGAGTCCATACCGTAACTCTCACTAACTGTATCTCCATAACTCCCTGTCTAAATAACTGTGAGACTGTCCGTCGTCAACATTCGTCGACTCTTAAATATGATGCTGTCATTATGTCAACAAATGTGTGTGTAGTAAGTGATAGCGTGTCTGAGCGTGAATGTGGCCTAGGAGTATAATTAACTAATTTAACTAATAATAATGAACGTATATAATACAACCGTATAGCAGCATATTATAGCATGGTTACATTGAACTACAAGAGTTATACTTTGCACGTGCCCATTCCGACTAATAACTGATTGTTCCATGTAGGGCGTGTCGATTAATAGTCTATGCACATATTTGTCCATTTATTGCTGTAAGGCTCGTGTCTTGTCCATTCTGTGTCACTGGGCATGTCCAGCATTCAGCGTATTCCATAGTCGTGTCGTCGGGTGTGCGCGTCTGGGCATGGCTATCGTCAGGCGTATGCGTGCATTCGTGTGCGCGTCCTTGATGCAGTTGCGTCCGTGTGTGCGTGTGTGTCAATGCCCATCCATTTGTGTTTGTGTGCCGATGTGGCTATGTCCCTGTACCAGGCACCCCTGCTTGCAGAACTACATACGTATTGTAGCGTAAGTCGATGTTGGCTTTGTATTCCACCCCTGCTTGCAGAACTGCATGAATATTGTAGCCTGAGTCAATGTCTGTATATTCTACCCATGCTTCCAGAACTGGATGACTATTGCAGGGTGAGTCGATGTCTGTGCATTCCAACCCTGCATCCATAACTAAATGATATCGCAGCGTGAGCGATTTCTGTGTATTCCACCCTTGCTTACAGAACTGGATGAATATTGTAGCGTGTTTCGATGTCTGTGTATTCCACCCCTTCTTGCAGAAGTGGATGGCTATTGTAGGGTGAGTTGATGTCTATGTATCCCCCCTGTTTGCAGAACTGGATGAATATTGTAGCATGAGCCGATGTCTCTGTATTCCACGCCTGCTTGTATAACTGAATGAATATTGTAGCGTGAGTCAATGTCTGTGTATTCTACCCCTGCTTGCAGAACTGAATGACTACTGTAGCGTGAGTCGATGTCTGTATATTCCACCCTTGCTTGCAGAACGGGATGAATATTGTAGCGTGAGTCGATGTCTGTGTATTCCCACTGTTTGCATAATTGTATGGATATCGTAGCGTGAGTCAATGTCTGTGCATTCCACCCATGCTTGCAGAACTGGATGAGTATTGGAGGATGAGTCGATGTCTGTGTATTCCACACCTGCTTGCAGAAATGTATGAATATTGTAGCATGAGTCGATGTCTGTGTATTTCTCCTGTTTGCAGACCTTTATGAATATTGTACCGTGAGTCAATGTCTGTGCATTTCACCCCTGTTGCAAAACTGTATGAATATTGTGGCGTGAGTCAATGTCTGTGCATTCCACCCCTGCTTGCAGAACTGGATGAATATTGTAGCGTGAGTCGATGTCTATGTATTTCACCCCTGCTTGCAGAACTGAATGAATAGTGTAGTGTGAGTCAATGTCTGTGCATTCCACCCTGTTGGCAGAACCGGATTAATATTGTAGCGTCAGTCGATGTCTTTCTATACGACCCCTCCTTGCAGAACTGCATGCATATTTTAGCTTGAGTCAATGTTTGTGTATTCCACCCCTGCTTGCAGAATTGAATGACTATTGTAGCATTAAGTCGATGTCTGTGTATTCTATTCATGCTTGCAGAACTGAATGAATATTGTAGTATGAGTCGTTGTTTGTTCATCTAACCCCTGCTTGCAGCACTGAATGAATATTGTAGCGTGAGTCGATGGCTGCATATTCCACCCCTACTTGCAGACCTGCATGGATATTGTAGCATTGAGTTGATGTCCGTGTATCCCACCCCTGCTTGCAGAACTGAATGAATAGTGTAGCATTGAGTCGATGTCTGTGTATCCCACCCCTGCTTGCAGAACTTAATGAATATTGTAGCATTGAGTCGATGTCTGTGTATTTTACACCTGCTTGCAGAACTGAATGCATATTTAGCTTGAGTCGATGTCTGTGTGTTTCACCCTGCTTGCAGAACTGTGTGAATATTGTCGCGTGACTTGATGTCTGTGTATTCCACCTCTGCTTGCAGAACTAGATGGATGTTGTAGCGTGAGTCAATGTCTGTGCATTCCACCCCTGCTTGCAGAACTGGATGAATATTGTTGCGTGAGTCAATGTCTGTGTATCCCACCCCTGCTTGCAGAACTGAATGAATATTTAGCTTGAGTCGATGTCTGTGTGTTTCACCCTGCTTGTAGAACTACATGAATATTGTAGCGTGAGTCGATTTCTGTGTATTCCACCCCTGCTTGCAGAACTGCATGAATATTGTAGCGTGAGTCAATATCTGTGTATTCCACCCCTGCTTGCAGAACTGGATGAATATCTTCACGTGAGTCCATGTCTGTTTATTTCACCCTGCTTGCAGAACTGGATGAATATTGTCGCGTGAGTCGATGTGTATTTATTTCTCTATGCTTGCAAAACTGCATGAAAATTGTACCGTCAGTTGGTGTCTGTGTGTTCCAGCCCTGATTGCAAAACTGGATGAATAGTGTTGCGTGAGTCGATGTCTGTTTATTCCACCCCTACTTATAGGAATTTACCCCATTTCATGGTCAAGATGACCAGCTATCTCACACTGACTGCTACGGTTGTCTTGAGGGAAAACTCTTTGCACACCAAAAGAAGAGAATTGTTGTTTTGTCCCGTAGGGAGGCGAGACAATGGGGTTAACTTTCTGGCGTCGGCGATGTCGTCGGCAGCGTCAGGCTTGGCGGTGTGTCACTTACATTAACGTCTTTCATTATGCTTAGTAGGAAGAAATGGCTCATCAAATTTTGAGAAAATTTACTGGCTGGTTCTATATCTGGAATGGATGCAATCTTCATCGTCGCTATGCAGATTTTTGGGTGAATTTTTCATGTTATTTTCATTGTTTTTGGACTGGAATATTTTAGATGATATTTGCGTTACAGTTTTCAACTAGTCATAGTATTATATTCGTCAACAATGGCTCATCCGATTTTGGTGAAACATTACCGACTCTTTCTATCTGATGCAGAGATGCAATCTGCATCATTACTAAGAAGATTTTGGGTGAATCATTCATTGTTTTGAGCTTAGAGTTTCGTAGATAATTTGTGCGTTTAAGTTATTCATTAACCTTGTTAGCTATCAATGGCTCATAACTATTGATAGCACTTTACCAACTGATTCGATACCGTGCTGGGATGCAATCGTGGTCATTATTAAGCAGATTTCTTGGGAATTGCTCATGTTTTGTCTGTCATTTGTGTTAAAGTTTGTCAATGATCGATGAAACTTTACAGAAGTGTTATGTATAATGCAGAGATACACTCATTCATCATACCACGACAAAATTTGGGACTTCCCCTCTTTTTACGGTTTTGAAGTTTGAAGTTCTTTAAACCCTTTCTTGCGTTAAAGTTTATTCTTGGCCTTTTAATGTTCTATGCAATGCAGAGATGTTATTTAAATCATTACTATGGTCAAATGTTTGATTTTTCTTCTTTCGTCATGGTTTGAGACTCTGAATTCTTATTTCTTTTTGTGTTAAAGTTTTCTAGTGCCTTATTAGTCAATAAAAGCACTTCCAGTTTAAAGAACACTTTACATAAGTGGACTATGTAATGCGAAGACGATATATACATCAGTATACATAAAAACCTGTTATCTTGTATCTGTACCAATATAAGCATATCTCTTCAGTGTTGAGGAGATGGTAATTGAAGAATGATTTGAATTTTGCTGTCCAAAAGCTGTCATTTTGAAGTGATTTGGGTGGTCCAAAGGCTAGTAACTCAAAATGCCTCCACTAGCTTAGAACACTATACTATTAACAGCCAAACACATACATAAGGACAAGACATATCAGGCGCTCGTGTTCCTATTTTAAAATTAAACTCTGGAATGCCTGGCTAGATAATCATGCCAGCCATTTCAGTGTTAAATTTTATAATAATCTCTTGGCCTGCAAATGGACATTCAATAAGCAAATATTTTCATTTTCTTGACCAGATTCGACAATTAAGGGGCTATTTCCTTGCACATCTGTGTCTAGATTGCCTTACATGTTTTGGAAAATGTGTGTGGTGGAGGTACAGTGGTGTTCCATTTCAAAATTTACATTTTCCATTTCGCAAAATGGCCATTTTCCATTTCAGAAAAGCTCATCACCTATGCTGCATTTACGTTGGATACGACTATCAAATTTGTGTTATATATTAATATAAATCGGAAGGCTAGAGTGGAGATATGGGGAGGTAATAATTTATGATTTTACTTGAAAATGTTTCACTTTCGGGAGCAAAATGTGCTGATGTCCATTTGAATATCATATTTCCATCTCAATTTACAATTAATTCCATGAATTCCATCTATTTTCCATTATTGTGGGTAATGTAAAGTCTTTAATTTCATCTGTCAGAGGAACATGCCACCACGAATAGTTCAGACATAATGGACCTTTCCAATTTATCCATCCATCATTTGATGTCATATGCCGTCATAATCAACTAAGTGACGTGTAGGATGACGTCATAATTAATTATGGCATGATTTAGTCCGTCTTTAACACTTAATAGTCTGACACGGTGTGCGAATTGTATGTCTTTACCATTTAATAAACATTCTGTTGAATATTTTGGAACTAATTGGACCGGGGGCTGTTGCTGCCATAGGCAGCAAATGCACCCAGTCAAATTAGTTTCAAAATATTCAACAGCTTTCCTGTATAGTTTTCTGAAATTGATAGTCAGGTATCGATCGATTCCAACATGGGCGAAGTGTGAGTGGAGCTTAACTAATTACGGGTGTGGCACAGCTAAAACTGGAACGGTCCAAAACTACAAAGACAATTACTGTTATATTATAGCGATCAGTTGATTGTACTGCTGTTAGTAAATCAAATACATGCATGGTCCTACTTCAGTGCAAACACAGCATAGCACACACTTAAGTTGTGCTGTTTCTCACAGTTCTTGTCCTGCTCACGAATTATATGTGAGACATATGTATGTTGGATGAATCAAATCTGTCACTCAAATATATGACGTCATAATGACTTACGTGATATGTAGATGACGTCATACTAAAATCCGTAAAGAATGACGTAGCTAAGTCTGTCATACACCTTTAAAGGGCCACCACGTGTGCGAATCGTATGTATGTATTTGCTACTTAGTAGCCATTCTGTTGAAAATTGTGAACCTAATTTGACTTGGCGTTGTTGTTGCCATAGGCAGCAACACCACCAATTCAAATCGAGTTCGGAGTTTTATTTATCCCAGCATGGACAACGCCTGAGCGGAGCTTAGCTTGGCATGGGAAGGGCATAGATAAAAGAGGATTTCTTCATTTTCCTACAACAGTTGCAACAGCAACATTAAGTTTTGCCTTTAGGAATTTGCTTTGGCTTGGTTAAACCTATTGGAACTAAGCTTGGATACATGGTTGGATATGCTGTTAGGAGTCATTATTTAAAATACTTCACCTACTACACATTAAACATGTTCTTTCAGAGGAACAGGTCCCTGTGTTTGTTATTGTGTTGGAATGTTATCCTAATGCGCTGACAATTGCTTACAAGTCACTACAAAACAAGACTCCAATCATTGTTAAAAATCATTCACCTATTATAGATTAAACCTGTTCTTTCAGAGATACACGTCCCTGTGGTTCTTATTGTGTCGCAAGGCGGCCCTAATGTGCTGAAAAATGCTAATAAGTCACTACAAAACAAGTTTCTAATCATTGTTTAAAAATACTTTACGTGCTATACATTAAGCATTAAACCTGTTCTTTTAGAGATTCCTGTGGTACTTTTTGTGTTGGGAGGCGGACCTAATACACTGCAAACTGTTTCCAAATCATTAGAAAAGAATATTCCAGTCATTGTTATTAAAGGTTCACACGGATCGGCAGACTTTATCACGAAGGCCTATGACTTACTGCTGAACAGGTATGTATGGCCCTTTGTCTTGATGGCTTTTTCCGGGTTGGCAATTTCCCGATAAATACTAGTGTAACGATACGATGGGGTTTTCAAGAAGCTCATTTACGTTCCGTAGACCTCAGTTGGACCTAAACAGATCACTCCATTTTCTTATTTGTTGTGGTGACGAACTCATCAGATAATAGCGCTAGTAATCATCGATGCTATGTTGTCCAAAACATTCTATCCAACTGAGTCGACGAAACGGATGTCTAGGTGTGCTACGATTCCGTTGAGAATGCTTTATACATTATTCATTACTCTGAGGGAAATTATACAATCGGTGTTCTTCTGCATTTCTCCCTTTCATTTTGGCTCAATTGTATGATGAAATGAGTGGAACAAGTACTTGAACTTTGATCTAAGTTTTTAGGAATGAATGGGATTACGAAAAATGTAGACAAAGATACTTTTTTTGTAAAGGTGATAATCCTCCATTCTTGTTAATACTTTGCTCGACTGTTCAGTCATGTAAATGTATTAATCTTTACAGAATTTTGTAGCACTAAAGATATATTTGTTCAGCTGTTATTGTATGACCTTCCAGCTTAATAAATTCCTCAGCTCATTTATAGAAGCTATATCACTATATAGTAGTAATCAGGTAAACCTGTAATAACTAGCCACAAAGAAACAAGACCCCAACCACACCCAATCTTACAGAGTCCAATTTTCGTTGAGACAACTATAACTAGTAGCCGACTAGTTTTAGTAGATCCAATCTCTGTTCTTTCTTTGGATTCTTGGGATTAGCCACATCAAATCAACTGCTTTACTTCATGTAGCTCATCTCAACAACTGACTCTTGGATCACAAGTGCGTTATTGATTCCAAGGATCTGCCGGTTTAAAGTTAGATGTCAAAATAAAGGATGGCCCTTTGTTCGATCCAATCAAATAATGACCAATATCGACTATTAGCTCATCTGAAACGCACACCAAACGAAACTCGCTAAACCTTTAAACGTTTCCTTGGTGAAGGATAAGATTTTAGCCGTTAATTAAAGAATCGAGAATTAACTGTTCTTGTTGCTGGTCAGAATAATCCTACAATGGCCATTTGACTCAATAATAATGGCAATAATAATGTATACAAATTGAATATATAAACTTACATCAAATATGACCAGTGTGTTCTATGGCGTATCAAGGGGACGATACCGATAGAGCGAGAGATGTAATCAGTCAGTTGCTTTCAACGGAAATGTTCAGTGGACGAACGACTCAACTCGCACAACATGAAATGTAACTCTGCCCGAAATATAACACCACATGCAGACGATTATGAAGGGTTACGTCTCACTATCCACACGCCATCAGAAGAGGATGATACACATTATTACTGACACTGGCCACTATACATTGGAGGTATTCAGTTTAAGGAGAGTTTAGCATTTTTGCCATTACAACTTCGTCAGCTCTCAGCCATATTCGGTCTAGATAGCGAAAAATGTGTTTTCCCTTATTTACTAGACCGTAACATAGACTCTATTACGTAGGCGAGCACCCCCTATTGACGCTTACGGGGCTGGCAGTATGCCAGTATATGGACGTCAGGAGTTTGACGAGTGGTACGCATCTGTAAAAGATGGCATTATGATTGTTCATGGAACTTTACGTTACGCCTGATATAGATATTCTATGGCAAGTTTCAGGACATGTTTATTAAGGAAACGGGCATACAACCTTTCGTGCCTTCCATAACGTTAACGTCATTCTGTAATAAAGTGTTCAGGGGGAACTACTTGGCCGAGCATAATTTTGAAAAAACAAAGAGCATTGCTCCATAGCGGGTTATCAGTGGCGGGATTACGTGGCTCATTGTAGAGACATTCACATTCAGCATGCGCTAACTGGTCGTGAGCCCAATGTATTGATCAAATTCGTAGACGGGTATCCCCTGACGCTGACGAGTACTTCGAGTATTACGGCTGTAGGGTGCATGCGTGCCCTATAATGTCTACCCTGTAACAGCGGTACTGAGTTGTCATTAATTTTTTAACCGCATTTAACATTAGAAGAGAGTTATCAGAAGACTCTCTCTAAAGCGCATCATCTTAGACGTAGTGGGTGGGGGGGGGGCTGGTGGGCAGGGGGTGGGGGTGGTGTAACAGTGGAAGAAGTGTGGGACTTAAACGTTGACGCGTTTCTGAATTCGCATACCTACCTTGAACATCTTATACCACCCAATGCCTTTTATGGTGGGTGCACTAACGTCATTCACTTACATCATAAAGCCGCTGCATACGAGTATATAGCACACATTAGGGCGATATTACAGGAATGGAATAGAACTCAATGTTTTTTAGACCGGGTAGTCATTAGGCTTTGGCGATTTTTGCATTTGAAAATCGTGTAGGATTTTTTTTAAATCGCGATTTTCCGATAAAATCGTGGCTAAGCACATACCTAGGGAAACTGGATTGAAGGCTAGCCAAAATATTGGATAAATTTTCAATCTCCTTGGTCAGCGGATGGACACTTTATGTGAAAAAATTGAAATTCCGTTGAAGACGTATGGGTGTTAAAAGGTTACGGATCGAATGGAAAACAATAGTACAACATGTCACTTGACCAACATTTTATTTATAAAATCTTTATTAGTTGACTACGTAATATATTCATCATTCAACACAGAGTAATATAGCAATGACAAGGTGAAGTTGACAAATTCAGGGAAGTAAAGCAGGGAAATAAGAATTCATTGTGATATAGAAATATAAATACCCGGTTGGATAATATTAAAGGCAATTTGATGGGAACTTGTAGCCGGCTGTAGCGACAACAGTGTCCAATCTGATTAATTTTAAAATATAGAACACATATTGATATTTGGTCAGTTTACGCATGGATATGAGTACTAAATTAGTTACCCATACACGGGCCAAGCATGCCAAAAACGCGTCAGCAGCGTCTTCAAAAATGTTCGTTTGCAGGTCAATCAGAGACTATTTCTGAAGATTTCTCACTGAAACACCAGGCTTCTGCATTAGTCTTGAAAAATGTCCATTTGCAGATCAAGAAAAGACTATTTTTGAAAATGTACCACTGGGATGACTGATCCATAGCCGAGCCAGCCATTCCAGTGGTACATTTTCAAAAATACTCTTCTTTTTCTCGGGTATATTTCAAAATGTACCACTGTAAAGAGTGGCCTGGCTATCGACCCAGTCCTTACAGTGGTACAATTTCAAAAATAATATTTGATCTACAAATGGACATTTCCCAATGCCAATGGGTTAGTCGATGTTTCCCCGATCAGAGTGATTATACAACTAGATATAAACAAATGTGTTCCATAGGCCTACATCTAATTGTATAATCAATCGGATTGTGGATATGCAGGGTTAAATATGCAACCATGCGTGTCAACGTTTATCACTCTGATGACAGAATAATCCTGTATATTATATACTAGTGTTTATTTTAAAGAGATTTTTTTTAAAGCTGTTGCTATGTTTTGCAACAACGTTTTTTTAGGGAAGTTGTCTTCAAGGTAAACACGACTTAACACGATACAGGGGATAGACTGTACATTAATCTATATTTTCTAACAATTTAGCTGTATAAGGTTTAGGTTAAACAAACTGACCATACGCACAGCGGGTGACTAGAACTCGTTAAAGGGATACTTGTTTGCCTTTAAGCTTCCATGGAGGTGGCGCGCGTGGCTGTAATAATAATAATAATAATAATAATAATAATAATAATAATAATAATAATGATAATAATAATAATAATAATAATAATAATAATAATCTTTATTTCACGAGGGTAAATCGTCAGTTGCCTGATGTTAACAAGGCCCTCAAACATATATACCCTATATACAATACTATAAAATAATATACACTACGAGTCCCAGAGCTCAGAGGGTTTTATCCTACCCCCACTCACCAAAAGGTCGGAGGGTGGCTCCCAGGGTAAAATTGTCTGCATAATTCAGAAATCCATTTCGTACAAAAATCCACCGGGAAGACCTTCCACAATTTTCTCTTGAAGTGAGGTACCCTTTACATATGAGATCGCAACCCTGAGCCACATGGTAATTTGGATGGTTCAGGCCTTGCCAACATTGGGCCTGGAAGTGTGTCAAGTGGCGGTGATACACACGAACAAGGGATCACACGAATGCGTGTAGCGTTGTGATTGGGACATAGGATATGTTAATTTGGCATTCATTGGAAAGTTAATTGAGAAATGGACAATCGGTCAAGAAAATTGGAATCCTAGGCCGCGTGAATGTCCATTTGCCGGGCAATAGAAGATTATTTTTGAAAACTTACCATTAAATTCCATTACTTGTCAATAAAACGTACAGTGAAGCCTAAATACGGCTTTATCCCAGCACTTGACCACATGTCTGTTGTTGCAGAGTAGAGCTCTACACCAGCCAACTCGAAACTTACACTGTCACGAACCTCTGCATAGAGCTTTGGAATCGCTTCATAGCGGAAGTATTTACGGATTGAAAGATCGTAGCGTGAGTCCAACGTTTTAAGCATCTCCCGGAATTGATGTTTCTCTACGGTGTATATCGGAATTGTTTCACCAGCAATGGATCGGGTCACCGACTTAGTGATCTCCTTCCAACGACTCGAAGTCCTATCATAAGACCCCTTTCTGTAGACTAGCGGATATCTTAGGCTGCTTACTTGGTGTACCTATGTTATCAGAGTTATCACTACATTCGTCAGGCGTAGGATTAGGTGTTCCGCATACACTTTTAATCTTAGTATATATCATCACATGACAGATATATTTTAAGGTATTTCATTAAATTAGAAGTGTTACTACTCGGCACAGACACGGCCTTAGCACACGTACGACAAATAGCGGTCGACTGATCCCTAGCTTTTTCTCCAGTCTCGTCAGCTTCAAAGCCAAAATAATCCCACACTGGTGAAACGCCTTTAGTCTTCCGCAATAGATTTAATTCAGACATGATTAAATTTATGGAAAACTAAGTTGTTGGTTTGGTTGGCGTCTATCGAGTCCCTGATTCCAAGTCCCATTCACGCCATAACTAGGCTGGTTTTATTTCAGTCTATTATTGGTAACTTCCCCAGTTTTTACACTGGTACCCATTTATACACCTGGGTGGAGAGAGGCGACGAGCAGTGAATGAGAATCGTGTTTCCACCGATTACTCGTTTGCTGTAGCTGATAGCCTGACACTCGAGCTGGATTTGAAACTCGCCCTGCTGATTACAAGTCGACCACGCTAACACCACGGCCAATCTTCTCCTCTGATGGAAAACGAAAGATATCGTCGCCATTTATATATTTCTTTCAGTTCGACAAGCCAATCAAAATAATTTAATTCAAAATGGTTTTCATATAGTCCGGGAGCCAAGGGTCGAACCTGGATTTGCCGGATAAAGTTTTTTTCTTTGCTGCATTTTGTAGTATGGGGGTACCTCTTCATAATTAGGGGGGGGGGGTTAACCATTCTCAGCCCTTGAGTAATTTCAGATTTTAACCCTTTTATTCCCGTTTTGCGGAGAAAACTTAAAAATGCAAATTTTTTCATTATTCCTTGTTAAGTATTCATACCAAAGGCAATAAATTTACTTGTGGTAACACTTGCTCATATGTTAGGTATTGTGCATTCTATTGTGCAGTCTCAATGGCTGAACAATTCAAGATATTAACCCTTTTCTCCACGTTTTGCATAAAATACTAAGAAATTGAAGACGCGAGCACCATACAGTGTACCAAGTGCAGCACATAGTACACGGTAGATCATTGACCCGACAACTACACTTTCTAGAATTACACAGTATTGTACTTTGGCAGCCACATCGGAACATTTCAAGGACATAATCTGGGGAGACATTGACACCGTCCGGAATGGTGGTTGGTGTTAGTGATTTGTTACCAATGTCTTTCATCCATCCGAAGTCCGCTGGGTCTAGTAGTGGCAGCCGATTCGATTCTAGAGTTCGCCACAAGATTGCCTGGTAGTGAGCCCTCTTCACATTTTCTGTGAATGCCTCTGTGGGTGGTATGACACACAGTTTTGGCGATGATGTATGTCCCTGCCGTTTTTTGTACCTCACACATATAATCTTGTTTCTGACATGCCCTTGGTTTTCTTAACAAGCAGAAATGAAAATAGTAGCTTGTTCCATGACATCGCTGAAAGGTGCGTCTACCTTGCCGATTGCAAATAAATCATATCCATACTTCAGAGCTTTAACCACTGATCCCTTTCCTATTCCAAAGTAGCATGCCACTGTGTCACATCCTGACAGAGCCTGGGCCGGGAGAAGTTCATTCGCAATGTTAGCATGCTTTTCTACTGTCAGTTTAATGTCCACAATTGCCCTCTGCTTACTGGGTGATTCCATGCTTAGTGACAATTTAAAGTTTTGTTTCTGATGTAATACACAAGGAGCGCAAACACATCTGTGTCATCTGATATTACTGACAGTCTGCTAGCTTCACTAGCACACTTTAAAACCTGCTGCACAATAATTATGTCAGCTTCTTTGTGGGATGTCTCTAGATCATATTTAACCCGTATGTCCTCATTAGCTATTTCAACAGGACATGGGTCTTCTCCAGTGACTACCAGCTTGTGTTTCGTAGTGCTATGGGTGTGAAACAATCTGTCTCGAACTAGTTCATCACAGATGATTTTAATCAGTTGTTTTTTTATTCTCTACGGAAGACAAGACAATCCTTTGTGCAGGTAGCCTTGTCTTTAAATTCAGGTGATGCGATCGACTAATGCCAGTTTCCCTGCCGTCCCTTGTGCCAGACTTTATACTGAAGTCATGGTATCTATCAAACACCAGATAGGTATCACTGTGCGCCAGGTATGTAGTTACACGTTTCTTGACATTTGCTACATAATCTGCCACTCTACCATCAGTTGGCCAATGAATTGTCCATAGAAGGGCTGAACCATCAATAACTGTTACATCTGCAAATCTAGAATTTCTGCTAGACACTTCCATTTGTAAGGACCTTTTCAGCACTGATTTGCCTTTAACAATCCGCATCCCATCTTCTGTGAACTTAGCAGTCGGTACTGGAGCAAGTTCATGACAAATGACATATTTTATATTAATGTCACGATCACTTGACAACAAAGCTTGTACCCTTGTATTGACTTTTTTGTCTCTGCCAGAGTTGTCACCTTTTTCGATGTGGTGCTGTAGAAACAATCAGGCCAGCTTTTCTCAAGGTCAACCAGCAATGCTTCTCCAATGCTTATTGCCTTATGCACATTAACGCTGGGTGTACCAGTTTTGCCACTGATAATGTTCACTATTGCATCAGGGTGTTGCTTTAGATCCAATGGGTAGATACAAGTGTCAAACTTCTGGCGTATTCCAGCTCTGTCCTTGGCGTCTGCTTCAATCCGTGCCTTGGTTCCCTCCTTGTGGTAGATTTGATTACCACAGGCACTCCCTTCCTCCTCCATCTCATTCAACCATGGGGAGGGAGTTTCCCCATTGACCGGATGTAGTATAGACGGTATCGTGCATAATTCACATGGCCAGCGGAAAAGTAGTAAGGCAGCATCTGTCTGAAAGTCACAAGGTGAAGGAGCCATTCTCCTTCACGTTCCGCCCTGATGTACGCCATTATTAGAAACCCCGGCTTAACTAGGACATCAACCCAGAGTTTCACTGTCTTGCTTTGGTTTGCTCTTTCCGCTAAGGCGTCCACCAGATCATCAATACTCTCAAACTAATCACTATTAATAAGACTCCGAACAACTTCCTCAGCAAGCATCCGTAGTGCACGTACATTTTGTGCAAACCTTTTTCCACTTAACATCTTAGGCACGCCTCCAAAGACCGCTGTCAGAATATCCGACAGTCCACTTTCAGCCATCAGTGAACCTATAGCTCCCACAAAACTCATTAGTGCATGCATTCCTCCAAGTCGTAAATACATCTCTGTGAATTTCTGTGGATGTGCCCATGAAACTTGTACTGCAACCCGGTAGAGTTGTTGGTCACAGGTTAGAATGGTGAACTTCTGACCAGTATCAAACGTTAGTTCCTGTGTCCTAATCATGACTGTCAACACAGTGTCAGGGTCAGATGGCTTCATGTCAATAAGGGGTGTGTATACGGCCTTTGTCTTGCACTGTACTTTATGACCTTGCTCTCTGCTCAGTCTGGTGTTGTAGCCATGGAACTCTGGAGAATCTACCTTCACAACATCCTGCAAAAATCTAAAGTCCATCTCCGATTCCCTCCTTTTTACAATGACTTGATGAGCTAGAGATTTGAGAGACAAAACTGTGTTTGGAGCTCCTTCTGGCATAGCCAGCTGCTTGGACCCATGGTACCTATGACTATTTACATCATATGGAATCTCCTGAGACATGTCGTCCTTATGGATTCGCTTTATTTTATCAATGTCACTAGTTTCTTCTTCTTCTGTACTCTGTGCCTGTGTTAGGCGGACAGCCAAGGAATGGGTAGACTGCTTCCCATTCTGTGAGGAGATATCTGCATAAAAATTGTCCACAATAACCTGAACTAAACCATTATCAGCATTTGATATGCCGGAAATTTTGACATCTGCAACAGCCGCTCTTGCAGCAGACCTCTTGAAACGTAGGAAATCAGTATAAGAACATGCAACGCCATATGTATACATGTCATTTATGGGTTTTTTAGATTCACCGATTTTAACTGCGAGGTCAATCTGCAAACTAGTAGCCTGACCTGTGACAATGCGTGTGACAATTGGACCTATGAGCAACGCTGGTAATGTATTGTCTAGTTTTGGAGATACTTTTGCTAACAGCCGTAGTAGAAAGTCACTGGCTGATTCTTTTGCCAGTTCTTTATTGATACTGATAATCATAATGCTCCTTGTCCATTCCAATGATTTTTATTTCGTTAAAAATCTGTTTGCTGGCTTTTGTTGTGATCAGTTCTAATTGATCATCTTCATCATTCACAAGGGGGAGTGTCCTTGATGCAACGCTGCAAAATGCAATTATATTTGCTATGCCAGGTGACGACAGCACTAGAAGATCGTCTCCGAATTTGTCCTTGAGTTTTTGCACAAGTGTCTTACGGGAAAGTTTGCCTCCATCACATTCTACACAGCTGTACACAGTTCTACGGAATTCCACATTCTCGACCTGTCATTTGTAACTATTTGAACAAGAGTCTGAAAAGGAATGTCTTCATCAGTGTCATCTGAATTTTTAGTGTTTTCACCTTCAGCAGTTAGCGACCTGAATGAGGCAAACCTCTATCGACAATCAACATGGTAACGAGCATCTGCCGCATGCAGATCACTCAAAGCACCCTCGGCACGATGCCGAACACTCGCTGCGACATCATCGTTTCTCTTGTCACAGAGCTCTAAAATATACTGTTTTGTGTCACTTTCCCGACATAAGTATGCAGCTCGCCACCTGGATGGGTTATTTTTGTCAGATCGCACGTATCACGACAGAAAAAGCAGTGTTGCCGGAAATCAGATATCTCACCAGAATCTCTTGACAATGAACGTCTTGTGACCCTTCATGGACTTTTTGAATCAGTTTCTCCATCAGTTTGACGTTTGTAATGATCAGTTTGTCAAGATGATGTGTATGTAGACACGCACGTTTTGTAACATATACTAGTTAGTTCGCTGTTCTGATCTAACGATTTCTGAAGCTCAAAATGTTTTTCATTGTATATCTTGCTACATCTTATAATGTTACTTATTCGAACAGTTGTCGCCGAGATTAAAGCTTCCCTCTTTGTTTGACAACTGAACCAATTGAAGAAGCACACTTCACGATCGGATTCCATCTTATATAGGGGCTTAAACAAACTCAGAATGATATCAAGTATATATGCACTAACAGTGGGGTAGTGAAGATGGAGTGGTCAGGGGGAGAATTCAGTGTATTTGATTGCTGAGCATATCTTAAAATATAGCCATAGTTTGTCCAAACGTAAGATATTATAGCAGACGACCATGTAGAAAATAGTTTGACATCGTAAAATGCGAAAAAGCGTTTTCAATTTATTTTAATTGACATTTTCTGAAATTACCCCGGGCCATGTATTATTAAAAAATTCTAGCTAAAGCTTTTGTTTACTAATTATAGTGTGGCCAGGAAAGGGTTATTATTTTTATTTAGTTCTATTACAGTGAGATACATAATGTATGTCTCTATCTATAGGTATACAATTAAAACAATTTGTATTTTCAAGTAGGCCTATCCTAATGTAATAGTCGGACTTTGAGTGAGAAAATTCGACAAATGCATTAATAAGCATGGGCAGGAAAGGGTTAATTTTTATCAAAATTATATTAAAATAAACTGTACAATAACTCCCTTATGAACATACATTACCACAAGTATATTTAATACCTTTGGTATGAGCACTACACAAGGAATAATGGAAAAATCAGCATATTTAGTTTTTTCCTGAAAACGGGAAGAAAAGGATTAATATCTGAAACTGCTCAAGGGCTGGGAACGGTCACCCCCACCCCTAAATTATAAAGAGGTACCCTCATACAACAAAATGCAGCAAAGAAAAAACTGTATCTGACAAATTCAGGTTCACCAAAAAATCGGCTACGGGACTAATAGCCACGTGCAACACTTTGATTACAACTTAGTATAAAACTAGATTTTACTCGTCATTGGTTAATCAATATTATGAAAATAGGCGTTGCCTATAAGCGAACGCAGACACCATTTATTGCTTAAATAAATAGGACGAATTGGTATAGGGTCGAAATGTCCTAAACACGTATGCCCATGTATAGTACATTTGAAGCTAATTTTCATCACGCTTGGAGGGCATTCCTGTAAATCCAGTCCACGATATTCACAACAATGCGTCTGCCCATTGTCAGTGATATCCGCCAACAGTATTGCATCTTTTACCGGGGCCTAAACCATTAAATAGCTGCGCCAGTCCAACGACGTTATACAATTTGTACCGACGTATCGCGGTGCTCCTCGCTATTTGGGGAAATACAAACAAGTTCATAGTAACTATGACGTCATAATGAAATATTGTCCGCTAGAATTTTTAAATCGCGTTTATCCAGACATAAGCTACAAAAAATGGGAATTAATGCATGTCTGCGAGTAAATACATGAATGTACATTCCATCCGGGTGCGAATGGCATGGTAACCGGCCTTAAATTCCCTGCTATCAGCGCTATCAGCATACGACATTGACAACAACGACCATCAGTGTTAAAAATAATAGGAGACAGTCAACCAAACCTCATATTGCATTAGCAGACGCAGAAATAAAAATAAATACAGCTTTTACGTGGCCTGCTTCATACTAGTTAATCGTTTTACATTCCGAAGTAAATGTACGCTATTTCGTGATAACAGTGTTACACATATGTTGGACATTGCAAATGCGCAGTAGGTTTCCCACTAAAACAACTCGGGGAACATACGCATAATAAAGAACCGTATCCCATAATGCGACGGGGGCCCATGAAGAAACCACAAATGCTATATCATAAGCCGAAACCGGAACTAACAAAACGCTCGCGACCAGAAGCGAAGCTTTCTCAGTCGCATGGTACATGTATTTTAGCCTGGTTCCCTGTCTCATTGTCTGTTGATTTTTTCTCTTTACACGTACGTACATGTTATCTATATACGCTCACTTCGTTCACGATGGCTTCGCGCGAAGCCATGGCACACTGCGTCCGCTATTAAATTGTTTTATTAGAACCACCTCCGGTCAATCCGCACCCAGAACAATGTCCGTAACCATGGTTCCTCTCCACCCTGAAGAATGCGAACAGTTAGTCTTTGACGGCACGTGCCGCTTATTTTCCCTGACAACTGCAAAGGTCGGTTTTGGCCCCGTGGTCATCAAAGGGTTCTAGTATACTATAATCTGCGACACGCCGAGAGAGAGAGAGAGAGAGAGAGAGAGAGAGAGAGAGCGAGAGAGAGCGAGAGAGAGCGAGAGAGAGAGAGAGAGAAAGAGAGAGAGAGAAAGAGAGAGAGGGAGGGATGGAGGACAAAACAAACAAAGAAAAACACCATTGGAATTTAAATGCACATCTTAAGGAAGCAGACCCAGGCTGAATAGTAAATACACTAACTGAGCTTAAAGCTGGGATAGACACATTATAATGACAAAAATGCTTAAAGCTGGCATGACAAATTATATTCGCAAAAATAAGACAAAAACGTTAAATACAAATGTGAATAGTAAATGAAACGTGACACGTACGTGGACATCAGATTGCTAGCAATATCGGAAGTCATCTTTAAGATTTTAATTCAGCTTGAGATGGGTTTGACTCTTACATCGGGCTTATAAAATGGATCTTCTACCCCTGAAAGATGTATTCTTTGCAGTACTACTGTACAGATGTACAGTATTAATGGCCACCTGTTCGTTGCGTTATGTTGTAAGTGCGCTCACGAGCTGCAGAGCTCTGATTGTGCGCATATCGATCACGATTGTGCGCTTCGAGAGGTGCGGACATTTGTGGATCTGGTGGAGACTGTACTGGTGAGGCATCAGGTCTTGGATTTTATCGAGGTCTGGTACTATGAGCAACGCACAGACACCCTTTTTCAGGGGTACGTCGATGAAGCCATGGTGCATCCTGAAGATGCCGGCTCTGACATAGAGAAATGTGAATATATTCGCGAGTATTTTGAGAGAGATGGGGATAAATTGCATGCCGGAAAATTCGTAAGAATAAGTGGCTCAGAACACATAGGAAAGCACGTTTTATAATTATTCTTTATGGGAATATTTCGCTCTGAATCCCTATCTGAAGCGTAAATATGTACATCCTCCACCTGCGAGAATGTTGAAACTGCTAACTGATAGAAAGCTGAAGGTTATTGATATCAGAGAATACAACGATGGCCTCCTATTTATGACCTATAGTGACTTGGGCGAATTGGTACCCAGCGATAGTCATACTAATGTGGCTATCGTGACGAGTTATCCTACTATCTTGGTGATAAGGTGAGGTTCCAGATGTCACGTCTCAGAAAGCTACTGGCACCCGACATAGTGCTGGATGACCACTGTCTAAGAGACGTCTGTCTCAACACTGCAAGCTGGTACGGTTCGCCGGTCTCTCCAAAATGAACCCCTCTATGACTCATGAGCAGATTCTGCAGGTGATGCCGGTTTAAGCCTCCAGATATACTATGGCAAAATCAGAGTGGCGGAAGAACTATACCCCTCCCTGACTGCTGACGAGGGTGGTACCATCCATGGGTGGCGACTCCAGCGGATAGATACCATCAGGCAGAATCTCGTCCGTGAGGCAGAAAAGTACAGCAGAACGCGCAGGCGATATAAGACAGCATACAATGTCCTTGCGCATACAACCACTGCTGCGGGTGTGATTGGAGCCAGTGCTGGTGTGGCAGATGTGGCCACTCTCGCTACAGGGGTGGGTGCCCTCATCGCCATCCTGCTGGGTGGCTTTACACTAGCCGCCAAAGTCTTGGCCACGGGCTTGGGGCTGGGGCAGCGGCAGATCACAAGGAGGCTGGAGAAGCATGCTAAGTACATGAGACTGGCACAGAGTATGCTACGGATTGTCGACGAGTCCGTCAGCAAAGCTCTCGAGGATGGCCACGTCACCGATGAAGAGTACCACCATATATTGAAGGTCCAAGCCCTGTACCTCACGGAGAAGCGTAAAGTGCGACAGCAATACCTCAAAGGCTCGAGCGGGTGGGTTGATATGGAGGAGCTAAAAAACGAGATGTTATGGCGAGGTCACCTCGCCAGTCTCTGGAGGCGCGACGACTACAGATAGTGTGCTGCCTGTATGGTAGCTTTAAGAACACCAGCATAGATGGCCTTCCCACTGAACCTCACGACAGTCATCCGGAGCCAACCGCCCCTCCTGGGTAACCCTTGAATGGCCTGAGAGATCTACTGGATGATATACCAGAGCTAACACCGTTCTCCATCACAGTGGATGGATGGTCCCGAACCAGCTTCTCCTCAAACCAAGACCGCTGACCAACCGCCCCATCGCCATCAAGGATGCGAAGCAAGCTCATACCTGGATGGCTGCTCCAAGCCTCTCATTCTGGAATCAGCAGCTGAACTTAGCTGTATGATGTGCCATGGCAGGATGTGAAGTAAGTTCCACCCTGCTTCACTCCTATTCTGGTACTCCTGAAGCTGTGCTCATCGCCAGCTGTCTCAGATTCCACGTGTACTTCACGGCGTGACGACTCCTCCATGAGCTGGGTGCAAGTCTCCCTGATACAAACGACTTCGACCCACAGCTCAACAATTACAGCGTCTCAGCAGCCAGCAGACTACAGAGAGAGAGTTAAGCGCTCACCCAGACTATCGGTGGCATGGTGGTGACAACAGCGGCCTATGGGTTATGTACAGTGACCCGAGACATGACTACTCAGGATTCCCCTATCGGACACCCCGACGAGTAGGCCATCGGAAGACATTCTCGTTCAATCCAGACTCAGACCCTGGAGCGCTGGTGCAAAATATGCACACCACTGGCTTGCGGCAGGACTAACCAGATGTGTGGAAGTACTTAGTCCCACACACCACCTCATGCCTCACACCAGCAGGGATCGTTCGGATCAACCAGTCCCTGGAAGCACTGTGCTACTGCCTCCTTACAGCACAGACCAAGCTGTGCCATTCCATAGATGGTGTCAGCGGAGCAGAGGTCCAGGCCATGTTCATCAGTCTCGTTGAGAATATGATCATTGTGGGAGACCCCAGTAGTCTTATTGCTAAGTTCCAGCAGGGGTTGCAGAAGGCCTGTCGCAAACTTGACTTTGCTATTTCACCACACCTACAGTTGATTCCGAGCAACATGATCATGAACAATGAGGACCTCCAAGTCAGGGGCTATAACAACATGATAGTCGAGGGGAGTTCACCCGGTGTCCACTTCAGATTCAACACTGCTATCAATGCACCTAAGCGTAGTACAGGCCATACAGTCGTTCCGACCATGACACTGCAGCCAGTCGACACGACGCTTCCCATGGCAGCTCCGACCCCGACACTCCAGCCAGTCGACACGACACCGCTTCCCATAGTAGATCTACGAGTGTTGTTAGACCTAGCTATCATGGTGCTCGGGATCAGCCTACTCCGCCGCTAGCAAATCAGCTATAAGACTAACCTGACTCTCTACAGTATCAGTGGGGACCACGGTGAGAGACTGAACCAGCTGGGCCTGCCCTACAGCCCCTATACACGCTGCCAACATACACATCCAAGGGCTGGATAGTTCTACAGCGCATGCTTTTTCCAGCTTGTGGTATCGCAGAGCCTTGTACAGCTCTGAGTCAGGTGAGGCCATGGAGGTCTGTCTGCAACTGCTGGACACATCTGACAGATACTCCCGATCCTTGTAGAAACCTTTAGCCCGCAGGAGCTGCTCGACAATACTCCTGCCCATGATAAGGTATTCGAGGAAGCAGAGCTGCCCATTACAAAATCCTAGATAGAGCTTCACAGCTGTCAGCTCCTCTGTCAGCTCAGCACCGGAGAACTGAGTGAGCGCATCTGGTGTCCTCTTCTTGTAGTCCTTCAACTCCCCCCAGAAGACCTCATAGTACTTCTCGCATAGCGTGAGCCCGGACATGTTTATGATGTCTCAATAGAGAGATGAATATTCCTGAGTACCAACCCAGCCACCTGGCAGACGCAGACTGGGAAGATCTTATTAGCTCTCTCGACAGGGGACGCAGACATTTAACAGCTTTGTATACTCAGTGCTTAAACAATGACGTCCACTGTACAGATCATGAAGCATGTGCCCGAGAGCCAGGCGAGTCTTCAGAAGGTGGAGAACCTGCTGCGAACCAAGACACAGAAGTTACTGACCAACGCAAAACATCTGGCAGTCCATGTCGCCAGTAACGTGGCGGCGAATGTGGTCGTGGTGAACCTGACAGGGGGAAATGAGGTTCTTTCAGCTGCCACTGTTGCTTTTCTCGCTACAGTGGTGAGTGGGGTGGCTGGGCACTGTCTCTGAATAACTCACCCCATCCCAAAGATCGCCCTCAGTGGTGCCTCCTACACTGTTGCCGCCAAGATCATGGGTGAACGTGTTACACTAATGGAGGCCACGGTTCTAGGGCTAGCAACGAGTGCAATGGCTGAGATCATCGTCGCCTACGTTTAACCCCTCTGAATATTGAAAGATGGATCACGAGACCCCTGCAGTATATGAGGCATGGCGTGCCGGAGGGCAGTGTGTAGCCCATAGTCGAGCACGCGGACTGAGGATCGCCAATGCCCAGGAATGGTGGTCCACCCACAAGGCATGCCCCTGCAAAGAGGGCCAGTACTCTGACCACTGCTACTTATTCCCTTGGCTGACTGCGTGGTCCTCCTATGCCCAACTATTTCACTGGGGGTATGACTAGTAGGTTTAAGGCATGTATATAGCACCATGACTCTGTCACTCACAGACCTAGAAAGCAAAGAGCTAGGCGATCTTGCTCACTTGGGCGAGGCACGCCTCGGTTCAGAGGCCAGTGTTGCTCCCTATCTCCTTCCTAGACTTCGATGAGAAGGGAGACCCGCAGGAGTCCGGAGGTACCATCCCAGCCCGAGATCTCATCTGACACAATGACACGGTAGGACAATCGGCCATTGACAAGGTCAAGACTGTATACAAGGGGATGGGCATCAAAGACAGGGCAACGATGCGAGGTATGCTCGGAGTCGATGAGGCTTGAGCCATCAAGGTTATGCCTGATTCCTATGCACAAGACCTTGTTAAGGATCTCCTGAAACCCCGGAGCTCATTCCAACAGGATGGAGAGAATCTCAGGGTAGGCACCCTCGGCAGAGCTACCAGAGGTGAAGAAGTCAGGGTTCTTTGGTTTGCCATTTAAGACCACAGGATAGTCATGGTTTCCCGTGAATGTATCATACGGATGTACTAGACACTGTGGGTGCTGACACAGGCCCACTGTGCTATCTTCTCAGCTGCTGCTGGGATTTCATGCTTGACGCCTCCATCACATCCTTCGTATCCGCCGGAGGTGCAGGATTCCCTGCTCTGCATGCGAAAGAGCTGGTGCAGGAAGTACTGCCATTTAGTCTCCCAGATATAGACGAGGCTACCGCTGACCAAGTGCTAACCATCCTCCACATGCATGTCTGTACCATTCGACAGCAGGCCGGCTGATGATGGCCAGGTGGTACTGATCATTGCCCTGACAGGACATGGGAAAAACATCTTGCTGCATTGTCCTGGCCGAACATCTACACTCTCAATGCATCCTTCTGGTGTCTGACTCCGCCACCGAGGCGGTTGACAGTAATGATCAATGGTACAATGGCCCAATCACCAAGACGCAGAACCTGCACGCACTGATGGGGAAGCTGGTGGCAGCCTGACTGACAGAACCACTTGTTCTAGTTATCGATGACCCTGCAATGGACCAGAAGACAGTCACCTACCTCAGCAACACCACCAGGTACATCCGGCACACAAAGATAACTGTCTTCATCCTCTTTCAGAAGTACACCCGCGAGATCTCACCAGCTATCCACCACAATGCCTGGTTGCTATACTTCAGCTACAAGTGTGGACCTGCCCTGCTCGAGACCATATACGACAGCCTAACCCTCAAGGAGACCAAAGGGGACGTTATCGCAGGTGTACAGAGGGCAGCTGAGCTGTACCGCTTCATCTTCAGCAACAAGGGGACAGGTGAGCTGTCACACTTCACGTCATCCCTGGAAAAGGTACAGACCTTCACCCACAAGCTGAATCCACCCAGGAAACTAACCTGCTCTACGCGTCATCGCTGACAGACTGTCGCAGTTGCCGCAACTTTTTTCATTCATCAGAAGGCTGCGCGGTCTCCGCTACTTCGTCCACGGTCTCTGCTACGTTGTCAGATGCTTAAGGAGCTTCGTCACAAGCTTGAGGAACTTCGTCAGAAGCTTGAGGACCTTCGTCAGAAGCCTGTCTCTTAAACTCTACCCACTGAGGGTCAGAGTCTAGGACTCTCTTCTTCTGGAACTTCTCATGGAAGATCCACTTTGTCCATGCGCGACGAGCATCTGACTTGCGAGCGAATTTGATGAGGTAGTCCTGGTAGTTATCTGGGAATTTCATAAATGCTCAACAGCCTCCTCCTTGCAGCCAACAGTGAACCCCTCTTGAGTACCTTCTGCATGACCGGTGTCATAGCTCTCTGCTATAGCGGCACTGACCTCCTCCCAAAAGTAGTTATTTGCTCCAGACTTGAGGCTATCCAGCATCTCTTGCTCTTCCTGGCTATGGAGGCTAAATACGGTAGCCCACTTCCCGACCATTAGTATATCTTTGGGATCGACGCTCGCCCTTTGGAGAGCTAGAATAACAGGACTGTTGGTTTGGGCCACAGGTAGGTCGAGTGTCCTGCCCTGGGTGCTGTCAAACTTCCGGTAGAGTATCCGAGTCAGGAGTTCTTTTGTACTACGAGCTGGTGCTCTTTTCCTCTATGGCGGCCAGTATCTCCGCATCAGATGGAGGTGTAACGTTGGCTCGCTCGTGGATAATGTTGATGTCACGAAGCAGTCATCGGACCCTGTCACAGTGGGACAATTCACGCCGTGGCTGTCATGCTGACTTGTCCTGCTGCCTATAGACAATCTGCTGGAGAACTTTACCAAACATGGCAGCCGTTTAAAACCTATATACCCAGACATTAAACATGCTGCAGTATGTGCAACATCCAGATGGGGGCCATTGAACGCGCGACATCGCACCGCACTGATCCTCGGAAGGACTGCCTGATGGTCATTCGACCCACTATACATGATGCGAACCTGTTGTCCGTTGCTGGGAAGTACATTGACTTTGCAATCTCGGCACAGATCCACCAGATCAAGAGCATGACACTCGAGTTCAAGCTTCAGAGCACAATAGAACAGACAGTAGAGCTCCCGCAGCTTCTGAACAGGTGGGAGATCGTGCAGAGCAACAGCACCGTGGACACCACCTGTGTGAACGATGATTACCGAGTACTAGGTCCGCTGGCCGCAGGACCAACCTTCTATGCGAAGGGAAAGGGGTACTACGCTGTGGGGTGCAATGAGGGGTCACGGAATTTGAACTATGGGCAGGTGTCGAGAAGCCTGTGGCAGTTCCACTCTTAACCCTCCTCGTGAACACACACGTGAATCCGGCTGCCATACTCTGAGCAGCTCGCAGATGCGATGATGAATGCTCCAAGACTTCATGTCTGGCATGACGAGAATGACCAGGAACTGAAGCAAATGGGTTCCAAACAGTGGATCGTGCATGTGGCGCGAGAACACCAGCAGGTCCAAGCCACAGCTAACCAACGGGTAGAGCTGACATTGCATCGTGGTGCATCGAAATGTGTCACTGTTGCAGTCCTGGTTCAGAAGGGAGGAGCCATCCAGCAGGTGGATAAGCTAGACGACTTCAAGCTTGTGGATGCTGGGACCAATCTTCTTGGTGAGATACGCGAGCTGGCTGACTGCCAACTCTACAGACAGAAAACTAAGTCATTTGCACTTCTGCGACTAACCAGTGGAAGTGATGAGCTCTAGTCGGCACTCGAGGTCCGTCACCACCTCGGGGGCAGGAACATCCCACCTAATCAGTGCAACCGGCTCAGCTTCAACATCGGAAACCTCATAGCTGGGACTCGCCCATTAGGTGTGACGGTACTTTACTTTGGCTATGCTAAGGTATGCATGTCGAACACATCAGGTATTCAGCTTTTGCGTGCGTAAAGCATGACTCCTGTCGTCACTGCTGCGGCTGCCACCACTACTAAAAGCTCTCCTGTCTTCTGACCTGTCGATGCTTCATAGTCGAGTGTTGGCTCAGATATCCTTACACCCTCGTTGTACTCATCGAGACTCTCATCTGCCTCTGTGAGGCTCAGGTTGGCCTGAGCTCAGAGTTGGTGTCGGCGTGCCACACTCTGGCTCATATGCTCGAGGGCTTTGCTGTACTCAAACTTCTCCTTAGACAGCTTCTCCATCGCCTAGTTATGATGCTCACGCTCGGCTTCTGCCACCTTCTTGTCTGCGACGCCGAGTCTCCAGTTCACTAAGGCAAACACGCCTGCATTCAAGATTGCGGATGCCATGCTATAGACTACAGTTTAAAGCTACTATATAGCTGTCCCCCAGCGACGGATCCCCAGACCGATGTATGAACCAGAGGCTTATGAAGATGCAGTCGAGGATATAGATGACGAGGACTATGAGGAGGACTATGATGAGGAGGATTATGATGCAGATGACTACGATGTAGCGGAGACCATGGGTGAGTATGATGATGTAGCGGAGACCATGCCTGAATCCCACAAGCTAGTACACAGAGCGAAAGGAATCTATCGCACTCACATAAAAGGTTCTATCGCTCCGCTGGCAGCAGTTGGGGCTCTTATCGCTCTGTTCACAACGAAGACTGGCGAGATGGTCCGCAAGATCGCCAACAATGCTCTCCATGGGGTGGAGAAGATTTCTGAAGCCATACCAGCCATCGCCTCAGGAGTAGGTACGTTCTTCGGAGTCGCAAGCTCTTGGCTACCGTATGTTGCCATAGCGCTCGTGGCCATCTGGGCCGCCGAACATTTAAGCCATACCATATAAGGAGGGTGTCTCTGTATGACCTGGTCAAGTCCCTTAACTTCCGAGGGTTGGTCGATAAACTACTGTTCAGTGAGTTTCCATCAGAGATTAGATGCTAGTGTATGGAGGTGTTTGAGGAGGTCTTCAGTGATGGTCGAATGAATGACGGCTGTCTGTTTGTCTGTTTAGAGATCACCCGGGCCGTGCGTGACAGGATGGGAGTGGACATCAGTGATGAAATCCAGGAGTTTATCAAGCATCTTTCTTGAGGAGCTCTACTATCAGCCTGGTGGATATTACCGTGAGCCCACTGAACTACTCGAGGCTGCACGTCACAAGGGCCACAACTTCACATTGGAGACAGTTAGCCCATGGTTCAGCCACCAGGCGATGTGACAGATATACGGACCACGTGCATGGTACATCAGGCATGCCCATTTCGAGGAAACTGTCCCGAACAGAGTTCACCAGGCAGATTTTCTATTCCTTCCACACGAGTCGGTTGGTCATAAGACCTACAAGTATGCCCTCACCATCGTCGATGTCGCCAGCAGGTACATGACTGCAATACCCCTCACAGGCAAGTCAGCTGGCCAGGTGGCCCAGGCATTCCAGGCTGTCTACGAGGCTTCGGAAAATCCACTCCAGTGGCCAGAATTGTTGCAGGTTGATGAGGGTTAGGAGTTCAGAGGTGAGACTGCAGCCCTCATGCGGAAACATGGTGTGGCATTTAGGCGAGTCGAGGTAGGGCATCACTGTGCCCAGGCTCTCGTTGAGCGGTGGAATCGGACACTGGCAGAGAGACTGTTCCGACACCAATATGCTCAGGAAATGGCCGCGCTGAGTGAACGTTCTAGAGTATGGGTGAGAGGGCTGACTGCTGTGGTGGAGAAATCCATGCCGAGGTTACCAGGCTAATTGGGAAGAAGCTGGTAGAGGCTATCAGACAATCTGCTGGTCACAGCTCTAGAGGAGTGAACAAGGGGGAGGAGTGCCTACCACCTGATGCTCTGGTTCAGTAGCTGCATGAGCCTGGTGAGCTGGAAGGTGGTCGACGGCGTGCAACAGATCCTAACTGGTCGATAGATGTTCACATGCTCGACAGGTATGTGGAGGCGGAGGGGCAGCCTACACTGTTCTACCTGGCATGCCATCACGGAGTGCCTAGGCAACCATTTGTCATAGAAGGGCTTCGGCTAGTCCCTGAAGACACACAGCTACCACCCCCTAGGGTGCTAACATGATACTCGATGGGCCCGGTATGGACCCCATCTGGCAGCACATGGCGCATCCCATAGTAAGCGGAGAGTCCAAGCTTTTCCTGCGCATACATCAGTATACCCTGGTTGCGCATGCGTAGGCCTCGGTTTTTAGCTCTGTCCACCCCACCATGTAGGGCGCTGTAGAACCTCTGCCAAGAGACCTCATTCTGCTGCTTTGCCATTCCCTTAGCTGAGCACTTACTTGCAGCTGCGCTCTCCACATAGTAGCATTTGAAGCAGAGAGCGATGCCACAAGAGCCTTCGAACTCGAGCTTGAACAGTCACGGAGTCCATCCAGACCATTTGTTCCAAGCTAGCCAATCCCGCTTATGAGCCTGGTACTCTGCTCGCATAGCAGGGCGAATGACGTCGTCGAGGTTGAAGACTGCTAAAGTGATATAAGCAGCATCAGTGTTCATCTGCAGGTACTCAAAGCTTTCATGAGCTACGTAGCGATCGAGGAAGTCATAGTAGAACTCCAGCATTCGCAAGCTCATAAACGGCTATCCCCACCTGGAAGGGCCTTCGAATAGTGATTCTCGAGATCTTCGAACCATGCACTACGCAGGGCCTTGTCTACCACGTGTTCATCATTCGTGAAGGTGGTGCTGCTATGGCGTTCTAGGGCATCGATGAGCTTCCCATAGGCACTGTTGCCGAGGAGTTTGAAGAGATCTGCCAAGAGTGATTTGCTCTTATCTACATCTCCCGAGTGGCGGGCCTCTGTAACACGAACCACTCGAATGGGTGCTTGGCCTCATAGTCTATGGAGCGGTATACAGCAGTGATCTCCAGGCCATGGGTTATATACCACTTGAGTGTCGGTGCATACAGCAGCCACTTCTTGCCAGAGAAGTCACCGACCCACTTCTGGGTGGTGGGTCGCTTCCGCCCTGTTCACTCTAGATATGCCTGCATCTCAGAAGAGACAGCCACTATCAGGATCTGGCGGTTCTAGAAGAGCGGGGTCATTTCCTCGAACTTTGCCCACAGAGCCTTAGGGACCTCTATATCGACCCCACCAAATCCAAACCAGCAGTCTGCTAGGAGCTCCTCCTTAAAGTGGGCTACACCACTGGCACCGGACCAGTGGCACACTGTCTCCTTACCACAGGGCATCTCTTTGGCCATCGTTGACAGGTACAGAGCATGTGCATCGTAGCCGAGTAGACGTTGGGAGACACGCTCACTCTGGCGGATGCATGTCACACCTGCCTCGTGATATCTGGTGAGCACGATGCTGGGCCCTCCAACAACCACGTCCTTCAGCACCTCGTAGGCCTCCTTGCCCAGAGAGTAGAGGCTAACATCTGGCATGTGCTGCCCGGTTCCACGTAGGAGGTACTGCAGTGACACACCTTGGAGAGACACCGCGTCTTTGAGGATGTCTATTTCTCGTTCTGTGTAGAACTCCCGCATCTGCTCTAGGGCGTCGATGAATGGACTGACGTCCAGGTTGTTGTAGTATCGCAGCCAGTCGGCGAATGTCCGCATTCCGTGCTCGCTGAATGTCTGGTTACATTGTTCCCACTCGGATCGCGTCAAGAGGTAGCCACCCTTGAGCATAGATGTCCATGCTGAGTATTCAGGAAGCCCTGGATAGTTGAGCTTCTCATGTGTATCAAACCATTCATACGGGAGCCAGCTCTTCTGCTGTGTATACCCGTAAGCTTTGACCCATACCTCGTACGAGACCGCTGGGCCAAGGTAGTTCAGCACATCGAGAAACCATAGCTCAGGTGTTATGAGGAACATGGTCTGACTGACCTTCTTGGCGACTTTCACTGTACCTCTACTGTCAGTAAGCTCATCGCCAAAGTACTTCTTGATGAGGTTCAGGTCATACCGCCCAGAGTTGAACCCCAGTACCGGCACTTGGTTGCACAACTCGTTGACCAGTCGCTGCTGTCGCTTTTGGAGCTTGTCCAGGTCTGTCGGCATGTACTGTGCCCTAACCTTGTCCGGATTAGAGATGCTCGCCGTTGGATCACCAGCATGAACTCTCTGATCAGTTCTTTGGGGTCAGGATTGCAGAGGTGAGTGGGCTCACTCGTGGTGCCCTCTAAGGAGTAGCCAAGTGACCCAGAGATAGGTATGTGAGTACTCTCGATCGTGAGAGTCTCTGTAGGATGAGTCTTCATACCATCTAGGAGTGCTTCGAAGTCGTAAACTATGAAGTGTGGGTATGGGACAGTCCGAACTCGTTTAGGGACGCATGGACAGCGTTTTATACATCACTCCCACTGTACCACAAGCGTGCATCCAGACGCTCTCAGCTTATCCTCTGTCAGGACTGTCTTGCGGTATCTTTGTTCGGCATCCTCACCTGACTGGTGTTGTGGACATCCGTGCCAGTGACAGCCATGGAATTGGTAAACGGTGTTGGTGGTCGGATCATAACTATCTACGGGAGCACCCTCGATCCAACGTATGCAGACTGTGGCACCTCAACCTTCTCGCCAGGACACACGATTTTTGTTTTGCCACCTGTACAGTGATCAGTGTGGCGTTGAAGATGTTGTCCCTGTAAGTGACGAGGGCTGTCATACTCTTCTTCTGTTGTAGCCAGTCTGGGAGGGGGCATGTCCCAAGCAGTGCTTGGCAGTCGATGACAGCCCTGACCTCAACGTTGATTGATCGAACGAAAGCCCACTTGGTGTTGGGTCGATCGATATTGTCTGTGTCGAGGCGGGCTTGCTCTCTTGCTGCCACCCAGTCCTGAGCGGCTCCTATCGTGCTCCCTGGAGCATTCTTGTGGAAGAGCATCACCCTTCCGTCTTCGATGTGACGGATGTGATAGGTATGGGTGTAGCGGAGGTAGAAGGCGTTCTGGACGGTCTGCAGGATCCTTTGCATGATCTGGCCTGTGAGGTCTCCTTCTAGACCTCTGAAGAATGTCCAGCATACTGACCAGCGTCCTCTATCCTCCCTGTCTCCCTTTCACCGTGACGCTGGTAGAGAATGTGTTCCCCTTCTCGCCTCATGCTCCGGGCTAAGGGTTCAGACCTCGGCCCCCTCATCACTCGCTTAGTGATCCTGCGTAGGAGAGGTAAGTGCTCCCGTGGATGGTCCGCCCTCCGCCTCGCTACAGTCTGGGCTTGCAAGCTAGCAGTCACGAAGCTCCCGTATCCGCTGCGCTTTCTTGTGGGGATTCCAAGGATCATCTTTGGTATGCACTGGAAACCCTCCCATCTTCATTGCTCGAGAGAGTCGCCTCTGCCACTCCTCGGCACGGACATGTCCGATCATCTGGGGCATGTCGGCTTTCTTAGCCTTAGGGTAGCCTCTAAGGCCGAATTGCTTTGAAATAGCATGAAGCTGTGCAACCATAATCATGGTGTATATCCCTGTCTCTAAATGTGCGTTCAGACCCTATTATGTGTGGTGATCACAAGACGATCAGTACCTGTGGGTGGCCCATCATGTCACGTGATACCGGCGGAGACTATGTGTGAGAGAGTGTATGCTTATAATGTACCGAGAAATCACTTTATTCTCGTCGCTCTTGGTACGAATCAGGACCGGAATGAAGCAAGAATTTCAAAACTGTTTTTCCATTTTAAAATCGGACCAGAAATGGCCGAGTTATCCACAAATGCTAATAGTGAGATTTGAACCTGTGATTTTTAGTTTGCCAATAAACACAAAAACGAGGATCTATTGCATTAACTACCTTGGCCATGTATTAGTATCATTGCGGCGCTACATGTGTGAGATGTGGTCGATGTTCAGGAGCTGATACGTGGGGGTAGTGCGCACATTGAGAGGTTGGTGGGCGAGGGATCACTGCATTATTTCTTGTTTCCACTCTTGTTCCAACTCGATAGCAGCATCCACATCAAAACTGCAAACCGTTTCTAAATAATTCATATACTTGAAGAGTTTGTCCATCGCTATCACAGTCATCTGATAACGCGTAAGGCATGTTAGTGGAAATGACGAGTGGAATATTGGGATCCCCGAGCTTCTCCATTTCTCCAGATTTCGATCTGCATAGTTGCCCATATTATGCAATGGCCCGGGTACTTTTTCTCGTCACGCCGCACAGCCTACATCATGCATGCATGACCATAGCTCTTCAGGCCAGTCCATTGTGTGTAATGTTGTTTGTAGATGAGCGTTTACAAGTTGTTGAGTGTTTGGTGTATGATCGGCGGTATACCAATGGATGCTGTGTCTAATTAGGTGTTAGCGCATAGCAGCTACTATTCTTGACTTTCAATGACTGTGCGAGTTGGTCTTGACATGATGGCTTACGGGTAAAGAGTAATTGTAGACATGTTTGCCTTTTACTAATAACGAGATTTGAACCTGTGATTTTACAATTTTAAAAGTGAATGATACAACGGACTTACTCTCTCGGCCATGTGTGTGTTGGTAAATATAGCTGATAAGTTATGTGTTCACAGGTTACTGCACTATCAGCACTCTAGATCTTGACGTCACTTCGAAATAAGACATATCAGCGATTTCACAACTCAGAGATACAATTACTAAGCCACGTGTCAGTATTGTGAGAGAGTGTATGCTTATATTGTACCGAGAAATCACTTCATTCTCGGCGTTCTTGTCACCGATTAGGACCGGAATGAAGCAAGAATTTCAAAACTGTTTACCATTTTAAAATCGGACCAGAAATGACCGCGCTATCCAGAAATGGTAAAAGCGATTTGAACCTGTGATTTTAAGTTCGGTAATAAACACAAAACAAGGATCTCATGCCTTAACTACCTCGGCCATGTACGCATCAGTAATTATAGTTGATAAGTTATGTGTTCTCATTGCTGTATTGATACGCTTATCAGTCCCTCTAGATCTTGACGTCACTTCGAGATAACGTATATATTATAGACTGTAATTTTGTAGTTACCAGTGTGTTATTGATTTGTTTGCTATTATTGCACAAGTGTAGTTACCAGTGTGTTACTATTATTGCACAACAATTAGTATCATTATTTGTAATCTAATTATCAGTTCTCCATTGGCTCAGTTGATAACAGCGCTGAATTCTAAACAAAAAACCATGGTTCAAATCTCAAAAGTAAAAAGTCACAAGTAAAAAGTAAAAAGATGGTGGTACCAAGTCAATGGTACGGAGCAACGGAGAACCACCGAAAAAACCTGCAGAGAGAGAGAGAGAGAGAGAGAGAGAGAGACTGGCCAGAGAGGGCCAGCGATAATAAGGGTTCTCCCGAAGAGGTGGCGTGGGAGTTTTAAAGTGTTGTTTTTGGGTTTTTTCAGGACAGTATTACTCTTTACCTGTTGTTACCGCATGACATCACGTCAAGACCTTGGCTCTAAATAGGCATTCAAGTAGTGTGATACTACCTCCCTCTCAACAACCTATGCCCCATGGATTGAGGGGGCAGTGGGGGCCACGGATCGCCGAACGGCGGCCAGTTGAGGGAGGTGGTATCATTTTAAACCCGACACTACTACTGGTGTTTTAAATGTGTTATTGGAAAGATCTGGAGTTCAGGTGGTTTCTATGATTTACTATTAAAATCGGATGCATATGCCGCTGGTACATTTAATGTCGGCAGGGAAGGAATTTCTCAAAGTAATGAGGTTTACGAAGCACTGATGTGCCTATGACTGGAATGGTTCTTTGGTTGGTGTGATGCTGAAAATCTAGCACATGAGTTGAGGAGCATATTAAAGTCAGTTATCCAGACATTTGAGGATAATCAAGATAGTGCTCTAAGATTAAAATTCGTTGAAGAACCTCCAAAGGCAAAAGGCGAAATAAGGCCACCTATGGAAGACTTGAAAATGGGTGTGTGGTTTTCCTCCGACATTTTCATTGTGTTCAAAGCTTATAGATGGCCAGGAGGTATTATTAGAGTACACACCAAAACGGCGTTTGAGTTTATGGCAAACTCACTTGGAAACTACACTTGGCTATAGGTAAAGACAACTATGACAGGTGCAGACCGTGCTATCTGTTCGCTATGCTGAAAAAGGATGAAGAACGGAATGCGAAATTTAATAACAGCGAATTTCCTGTTTGAAAGCACACATGCGCGCGCGCACACACACACACACACACACACACACACACCACATGCGCACACGCACGCGCACACGCACGCACACATACAACACATGCACACACACGCACGCACGCACGCACGCGCGCGCACACGCACGTGCGCACGCACGGACGCACGCACGCACGCACGCACGCACGCACGCACGCACGCACGCACACAACCCGTGTCAACGAGGCTGCGATAACAAAATATTGGAGAACTGTCTATGTTCATTGCACACTTGCGACCTCACTAATACGATCACCTCACTAATAATCCCGCCTCACTAATAAAACCACCTCACTAATAAGACCACCTCGCTAATACGATCACTTCATTAATAATACCATCTCACTAATAAGACCACCTCACAACTAGGACCACCCTACCCCCTAAAAATACCCGCACACACAACACACGGACACACACATACGCACACAACACACGCACGCTCACACACACACGCACACACACACACACATCCACACCACACACACACACACACACACACACACACACACACACACATACACACACACGTACGCACACGCACGCGCGCAGGTACGCACGCACGCACGCACGCACACACACACAACACACGCACACGCACGACACACGCACACACGCACGCACACCAATATTCATGCTACATGGACTGACCTGGCTACATGGAAACAGTTATAGGTTTGGCATTTATGCATGTAACTTGAAGACTCCATCCTTAGTTCGGAATGCTCATTCCTATGGAGGCACAGTCCACAATTCTGACCATAAGCCAGTCATTACACGCCTTCAGATGAACGATCTCTACCTAATATATAAACTCCATACCGGGCATGAGGGTAGAGTCACCTACAACTTACCCAAGCTCATCAGCGACACTGACACCCAAATGTCATACAAAATGCCCTCGGAAACAGATAGCTAACATCGGCGTCAGCTCCGATCCAAACGAAGCCCTAACCAAAATACTGAAATCCATGGAATCATCAGCTACCAGCACCGTAGGTGTTCTTAAAAACAACCAAACTAGGTATACTGACGACTCTCTAGTAGTACACTTGTCAGCAGAAAAGAAATCGGTACAGCTGCGCATCTATCAACATGGCCAAAGTGAAGACCACATCAAACTACGTCGGGAGTGCAATACCATACTGTGCCACATTAGCGAATGCTTGAAAGATCCTGCTATTCAACAAGCAGACTCCATAGCAGATGAAATCACTGTAATGGATGACTGCCACAAAATGTTTCGGGCAGGCCGAGCCCTAATAGTTACTGACTAGACAGCACCACTCGCCATACACAACCCCGAAGGACACTTTATCGGGACTGACCAGGGAAAAGCTGAGGCGATTAGAGAATGGTTCAAGGAACAGTTCACTGACAACGATGATGAGTCCCTTGCACCCATTCTCAGGAGACCCCAGGTCATTAATAGCACTAATTAAAACAGCAGAAGTTGAGAAAGCACTTAAAGCCCGGAAAAATGGACATGCATCTGGACCTGATGGGCTGAGTAACGAACTATTCAAATATGCATGTGATATTATCTCAAAACCAATCACGCACCTAATTAATTCAGCTTTTATGCACCACCTTACCATCGATGCTGTAGGACAAGGCACATTTATCCCACTACCAAAGCCCAAGAAGCCACCTGCCCCACCCCAGCCAATCTGGTATATTGTCCAAACACTGGGATTTCCACAAAATGGGCTTTGACATGTCACGAGCCTTCGATTGAGAGTGCGAGTCAAGTCAGTGCAGTCTGTAAAGTGTGAGACATCAATCGGCTCCCTGCAGGGAGATGGTCGATCTCCGGTGCTGTTCACATGTTACTTTGCTGGTGCATTGAAATCCGTGAGGGAAAGTTCCACAAGACCAACACCCCCACCCCCAGTGCCAAGACTGGGTATGCCACTAGGGATGGATTATGCCGACGATGTGGACTTCATAGACGAGGAAAAGAAACCCCTTGACGAATTTCTCCCAATAGCTGCAAGCAAACTAAAAATTGAGAATCGCTTTATGAATGAATCCAAAACAGAGTTCACCCAGATATACCCATCTACAAAGCATGAAACTAAAGAAAATGATAACCCAGGTCGTCACGGCGAACCACGGAGGAAAAGTAAAATCCTAGACTCACTGCTTTGCAGTACTGTTAACATTGCTGCACGATGCATTATGGGGAACATAGCTTTCCAGTCCCTGTGGAAGCTATGGATTCGTAGATCAAAGATGCCCTTGATAAAAAGGCTACGTTTACCCAATGCAACCTGCGTATCCTTGATGCTGTATAACTGTAACAGCTAGGCAGCTCTAAATGTAGCTCTAGACAAACTCGATGCCTGCCACTGCAAACACCTACGTACCATCACTGGACACCGCCAGACAGCATAATTTCCAATGATGCACTATACAAGATGTGTAATACGTCGCCGCTATCTGTAAAAGTCGCCCAGCAAATATGGTCCATGTTTGACCATGTGCTAATGATGCCAGGAGAGACACCAGCACAGAGAGCCTTGGAATTCGCCCTGCTCGGAGCCAGCAAATACAAAGCCACGTGAAGACGTCATTGCATAACTCTGCTAAGCGTGCTACGAGGCGACCTCAAGAAACCAAGACTCGGTACACTCAAGTCAAGAATGGACCTGAGGAAGCTAAGGATTTCGGCTGAGGACGAGACACAGTGGGCAAAAGCAAAGAATGGCTGATTGCAGCTGTAAGATGTTTCTATTTTTACATCCGCAGAATACAGTAATCATACAAGAGAATTAGGGTGCCTAGCTAAATGCACTTGTCGCGCTGTCTTAAGGTTGTCCCTGGTACCATGGGAAAGTGTCTGAAAGCTGACCTTATTCACAAACTGGATGATACCATTACAAAGTACACAAGCCTTTCTCCACACGACAGTAAATCCCCAGGACGCATAAGAGACACAGTTGCCGAACTTCATACAACAAAAAGGAAGCAAGGCAAAGACTTCAATGCATTGGCAGATGGTTACTGTAAACCCCATTCATTCTGCTTAAAGTGGCAGACATAGTACTCGATGTGTGGAATCAATATAACCATGTAAATTCGGCTAAATTTTCCGAACGTGGCAGACGAGATGTACATGCAGTATCAGGTGAAGTGATTAGCGCACACACGATTCTCTCATGGCAAACACTTCTTGAAGTTTCTGGAAAAAAGGTCACTGGCAGGAGGAGGCTGACACAAGGATGTTATTTCATGCTATGAAAGCTGAGACAATGTTTGTGAATGGGAAGGGTAACATAATTATCAAACCCCCTGACTTAGATTTGCTTGTGACAGGAAGAATAGGTCTAACAACAGATCAGCATAGATTTATTCATATCCACGAATTATGTCAATCAAGTTCTTGCCTCTTCTTCCCGATATTGTTTGTAGTCCATGCTCTAACAGACTGCGACAGCATGCCTTCGTCACCAGGAACACAGCAGCAAGTAAGCAGCGCCACCAGCGTCTCCACACCACCAACGGCATCTCTCCAGGGTGGGTTGATTGTGGCTCAACCATAAGCCCGCCTCGTGTACCACGTGAAGACAATCTCACATCATAGCCTCCTTATGCCGGCAATTTTTTTTTCAATAAAATTGATAGAAACTGTTTCGTCTGGAACTCTGTATTTCCCCATGGTAAGTAAGCGGCTAGTTTGACCAGGTAAAATTCATTCTTTACTAAATACTTCACCTAATAAATGCCGAACTCTGCATAGTCGAATAGGGCCCTGCTAACGAAAAGAGTCTTATCATTAATTACACATATGATGTGATTATTAACGATTTCACACCTTATTAGAGAAATGTAGCAGTTGAACGAGCTACTTTCCTTGATAGGTGGATTGTCTCATTCCTGGACCGCCTCCCCCCCCCACACCCCACCACACCCACTCGCATTGGAACACATCCTTAAGCATTGAAAAATCAAATTTTTGGCAAAAATTACAAGCGGAACAGTTCCTGAGATTATCTAGCAAGCCAATCAGCTTGGATTTTTCCAAAATAACTTCGCCGCCTGCGAATTCGTATTTCTCAAAACGCCTGCAGAAATCGCACACGTGACGATGTTGTACATTAAAAAAGGTCCAGCATATACATTTCTAGACTCCCCCACCTCTCTCTCTCTCGCTCTCTCTCTCTCTCTCTCTCTCTCTGTCTCTCTTTCTCTCTCTCTCAGAAACCATTATTAATCACTCCCGCTAATGTCCCATTGCAGAGGATAGCGGAAAGTCTTAAAATTATAGGCCCGAGTCCAAAAATGTATGAACGTTCTATCAGTATTAATAATAATACCCATTCTGACAAATACTTTGAAACTAATGTGCCTGACTCGTTGTTATTACACTTATGGACACCTATGAAATCTGCGCCGCTCGAGCGCCATATCCTTTGAATAGATCCATTGCTTGTACGAATCGGAGGCCTTTAGGTCTACTATTTAGCACACATTCTGGGAAATATTTTGAAACTAATTCTTATAAGCATTGTTTAAGGCCACAGGTGTCAACAACCCTTTGGCTTCAAAATATGTGTAGGACACAGCTGCTTTGAAACAACAGTGCAGTAAGTCAAGATTTCAAACATATACAGTCGATTACAATACAGGGTTCAAAGTAATGAGAACGTAGCAAGGGATTCACTATGTTGCGAGGGCATAGCTCATTGATAACGCATTACGACCTGGATTTTATAAACCTTGTTCACGATTCTCCTGAGCCATGAACTTTTACATTTATGGTTTAAAATGGTCAGCATTTAGATACATGCATTCATTATTATATTGAGCTCAGGTAAAGTCTAGTTTATCGACATAGTTTAAGCCCAGCTCATTGTATAATAGTACATTATTAATGAGCAATATATAATAGTTTATGCCCATGCAAGAATGTTCTCTTTGAGATATCCGATTGTGTTGACATCCATAACAATGCTTTTCCCAGAATTGTCAATTTCATTCACTTGCGCAGATGCCTTAGCTAATATATTCTCTCGACCCTTGAGGTGGCTGCTCTGATAGTCCAGAAGGGGTCACGTAACCTCGATTTGGACCCACCTCACCCTAGCCATTTCACCCATGGCTGATTGGACGAGTTTTATGACATCCTCATCAATATTTTGAATTAGGCCACGCCCCCACCTAATGCGTTCACGGGTCATTGACCCATCACTCTTTAGCCTCAAATAATGGCGACCCTTAGGCCAGCTGCTCTGATTGGCCGCAAGGGGGTTACATGACCTAAATTTAGCTACGCCCCTTTCACGCATCATTGCACCTACCAGTCATCTAAAGATCTACATCGCCAAAATGCAGCGAAGGGATAGGCGGCTGCTCTGATTGGTCGAGAGCGTATGACGTCATCAACGACGTCAGCAATATTTGAATTAGGGCACTCCCACTTTTTCCTGCACAAAAATACTGGAATATGATTGGTCGACAGAACTATGAAAAAGGCGCTCGACCGATCAAATTCGAGTATTTTTGCCTGGCATAAGTGGATGTGGCCTAATTCACGTGTTGATGAAGTCACAGATAATATCATAAGCTGTATACCAATCGGTGCATGGAGTCTGTGTGAAATTATGTACAAAGCAAAACGATGGCTACATAGATCATCATTATATGTGACATGTACTTACAAGAGCCAGCCACCAAATGCCGGAACAGGGTGGTTAACCAACACACACCATAGATGTAACCCAACCGGAATCATGTGGATTTGATACTGCATGTAGTATGATAATTTATAAAGTATCTACAAATATTGAATTCAATATAAAAATCCCTATAGATTATTAGATAATAAAATTACAGAATAATAGCTTATCTTATTCTGTAAACAAAACTACAACTACAATATACCTCGAATAAGATACCACTAAAGGATCACTCATTGAATTCAAGTGATTCATATCACCAAAAAGGCGAGATATCCAGGATGACATAAGCTAAAATGTTTCCATGAAAGCGTTAATTGAACAATGCTAATTCTTCATGCAGTGAAGGACAATTGCTGGGTAATCATGATCATGTGATAACGATTGTTGTCACATTAGTACCGTGAGAAATAGAGGGAAATATTGGGAAATACGCTTGTATCAGCTGACAAGTTTCCCTGGACAGTGAGAGATAGGTGGAAATATTGGGAAATACGCTTATATCAGCTGGCACGTTTCCCAGGAGAGTGAGATATAGAGGGAAATATTGGGAAATGCTCGGATATCAGCTGACAAGTTTCCAATGACAATGAGAGATAGGGGGAAATATTGGGAAATACGCTGATATCAGCTGACAAGTTTCGCAGGAGAGTGAAATATAGAGGGAAATATTGGGAAATGCTCTAATATCAACTGACAAGTTTCCCATGACAGTGAGAGATAAGGGGAAATATTGGGAAATACGCTGATATCAGCTGACAAGGTTTGCAGGACAGTGGGGGATAGAGGGAAATATTGGGAAATACTCTGATATCTGCTGGCAAGATTCCCAGGAGAGTCTGAATAGAGGGGGAACCTTGGGAAGTGCTCTGATATCAGATGGCAAGTTTTCCAGGACAGTAAGAGATAGAGGGAAATATTTAGAAATACTCTGATATTAGCTGGCAAGTCTAACTGTTTAAACTTATGCTTGTTTACAATGCTTAAACTGGATCACAAACGAGAATTAGTTTTCAATAATAAAAAAACCACTTTTACAGATTTTCACAAACTCTATCACTGATAAAATTTCGATTAAAGTTGTGAATATTGACCCAATGTAAAATTCATGATATCGACTGAATCATTGATGGAGATTATGCCACACATGTTTCCTGATTAGGGGAACCTGGTATTTGATACAATTACGAAGCAGGACATCAGCTTGGAATCAAGTTCTGGTTTAACAACAAACACTAGTGCTTCACTTTTATGTCATTAATATGGTGGTGTCTGAATGAGCTTGTAGTCGGAGCCAGTCAGTGTGTCTGGGACGTGACACAGGCTCTGCTGATGGCGGTCATCATTGTTGCATGCAGGGATGCATCCTGGCTCCCTTGTTTGCGAGAGCAGACAATGACAAATGGAAGCACGCGTGTAAGGACGACTGGAACGAATTGAGCCTAGCCCTTCCACATGGGTTGAACTCCACTGTCGAGTCCAATTCGTTCGGTCATGGAGACATGGCTGCAAGCTCGTGAGGGTGGTGTGGGAGCTGGAGGTTGCTGTGGTGATGATGAATCCTGGTGGTCTAAGCTTCTTGTTCCTCTCTTCACTATTCTGTGGAAGACGTCTTATGCAGACTTCTGTGCCAGCTCGTGGCAGGGTGAGTGTCTCAAATCTAATCTTCTGCAACTACGACAATATGCGTACTCTGAAAAATAGGAACTAGTGTGACCAATTGTAATTTAGGGATGTGACCCTACGACATGAGGTATGTGCAGGGAAATCTAGTTTACGGCCAGAGGATTTTATGTTAGGTATTAATGGTAATGGTAATCCGCCTGTAAGTTTTGGTAGTGGAATGGTACTTTCACAGTGCGGTAGAAAAATATAAGAGTACAGCAATTTTCTAGTGGTAATGAATATACAAAACATTAGCGGCCTTTACGATTGAAAAACCCAAAGAAACTGCGTACAATTAAAAACTCTAGGTGTATTAGCACTTCAAACATCCATTTGAAATCCCCATACATTTCCAATGTGACTTTTTCGATGCATTGGGGTGTTCAAAGGTCTGGCGGCTATTTTGGCAAAAAAAATGTTCAAAAACAAATCGCCAGTGGTAACATCCTCAGCAGGAATGGTATTGATTCGATCAAAACTCTAGGTGTAGTAGCAGGTTAAAGATCAATACTGAACATTCCCATAAATTTCCTATGTGACTTTTTGCCAACACAAAAGTGGGTCGCTCGAAAATCATTGGGTTGATTCAAAATAAAAGTAATGGCAATGCAAGTCCAAACAAGTTGATCAAGTTTGGAGCTGATCCTGTGGAAACTGTAGGAGGAGGTAGGTGGCGAAAATCTTGATAATAATAATAATAATAATAATAATAATAATAATAATAATAATAAGAAGAAGAATAATAAAGATCCTGAGAGAAAACAATAATCTGCGATAGATCGCAGATTAATAATACTTTGTTGTAATACAAACCCTCGTGATTGTATGAACGTTTGTGTCAATGGCTTATTAACACACCAGGACACTGACCAAGATCATAGGTTTATCATACAATGGGGGAATCCAGTTTTAAATATAAGCGGCATATCTAGCTAAGCTCCATTCGCCGGTGCTGAGATTGATTGATGATCCTGAACTCCCTGACCAGAGAGTTTCCAGAAAACTATGTGGGTAAGCTATTGACTCTTTTGACACTAATTAAACTAGGTTCTGTTGCTGCCTATGGACATGCAATTCATACAGCAATGCTTAGTCCATCATCAAGTAAGTGTTCATGACAAGCTTATCTACGCCATGCATGGCGTCATTGATTATGACGTCATCGTAAGCGTAACATAGCTGTTTATGACGTCATATGATTGATGGATCAACTGGAAATCTCCAGTTACACCAATGTCGTGCAATCTAAGTCATAGCCTCCATCCAGTAACCATGTTAACAATATAGTGGACAGATGCCGAATTATTTGAAATTGCTAGAAGTATTCTGTTCTAAAACCGAATTTGACTAGCGAAATATTTTAATTAGAGGAACAAACGTCCTTATTCTTTATTTTATTACTTTCCTGACCAACCCGGAATATTACATCTATAATTGACTGATCTTGACCACTAAAATGTTAATGGACAAACCAACTAACTATTAGTTATGGACATAGAAGTGCACTTTTGAAGAAGACCTACCTGCAAATACCACTATGTGTCAGTTTTATATATTACTCTTTATACATTATATTTTGGACAATGACAATTTCTAGGAGTTTAAATATTTTCACTTTTCTAGTGATGATCACAGTACATTCCCGGAGAACTTTGATAAGGTTATGCATGAAGCTGCTGTGCGTGTGTATGCTTGGCAGGACAAGATTAAGGAAACGATTGCTAAAAAGGCTAGCGAATGTGTGAAAATGCTGCGAGAAATGGTGACAAAGAAGCGTGACCTGGTAAGTCATTTACGCTGTGCGTAGATGTATAGTTCTATCAAGGCATGCAGAACGATAATTTGCCACCTATTAAATCATTTCCTTGCATATGGCTGTATGTCGCAAGGCCTGCCAACAGACGATCGTGACCTAGTAAGCCATTTACCATGTGTATGGTTGTATGTGTCTATCGAGGCAACTGGTGGACCAAATCTAGACAAGTGTTATTTTACTTGCGCCTGAATTGACAATATTAGAATTCAACATGAACCCTTTTGGCTTATATTTATGAATTTTAAAGGGATAATGCAATGCCATGAGCTTTGTATACCAGTGGCAGTTCCATCAGCAGGGATCACAACCCTTTGGTAAGTGTTGTGCTATCTATACTATAGCCAATCTATCAGGCCATTCGGAACAAAACTTCATTTATTGCCTTATTGCTGCATCTTTTTCAATACTACAATGCATCGATGCTGTTCCTACATATATTTTTCATTTTAGAGTCTTTGTTATTCCAAAGTAAATATTTCTATTGAGCTGGACTTAATGCATAAAGGCATACTTAGTTGAAGTTCACATTTAGCTCTACCATGGTTAACCTAGCAAGCGTGTGGGCAAAAAAATGCATAGCTATAAGACATTCATCTTGTTCTGACCTGTATTTGCAGCATAAGCACTTTGTCATTTCTGGTTAAGTTTCGCATTTAGGTGGACTTTGTGCATGCCGATTGCATTTTAATTTTAGCTCTGCTACCGAAGTAAATCGAAATGGCCTGGCACTAGATATTACTGCACAAAGAACACTTTTCACTCATGTTTATGGATATGCAATCTCTCATCAAGCACATTGACTTGTCACATTGTCTCCTAGATATGACTGCACGTGAATTTGAAATTATTGGAATTACTGAGACATGTATACATGCAAATTCACCTATTGAGATGGTAAACATTAAAATCTATATGTGCATAGAAACGCACAGATATACTACTAAAAGATATGGGGTAGGCATGTATATCAGAAATAATATCCAATACATTGAGCGCGACGACCTTTCCATTAATGAAGAAAGCATCAGATCAATCTTCATTGAAATTCAAATAATGAAAGCAAAAAATAATATTATTGCAACAGTCTATAGTTCACCAAACTGTAATGAGGAAAAATGTATTGAATTATTGGCACGATTTTGGAATCAATTTAAAATTAAAATAAAATAGTCTAGCTCATAGGTGATTACAATATTCACCTGATGACACAACGCCATTTTCACTGAAAGGATTTTATACATCTCTTAAATTCCCGCTCGTTCTATCCTCCAATAACTAAACCAACTAGAATGAAGAATCTTGTGTCATAATTATTGCAAGTATATTTATAAAAACCTTAGATTAACAAAACGGAGGTATGAATTTTTGTTACAGACACTTCATATCACTTACCAATCTATCTCCTTGAGAAACAACATACGTTTTCGAAAAGATTTATGCATGAAAATATTTAAGTCAGATCAATATTGATAATTTTAAGAACTCCATGTCTGAGGTACATTGAAGTATGGTAACAGACATACAGTCTTAGTGGAGATGCCTACACCAGGTTGTACAACACCTACACATAGATCTTTGCCCACAGCTGCCCTGTGAAGGGAAACACAAAATGTAAGCACAACTCCTCTAAGCCATAGCTCACAATTGGACTGACAACTGCCTTTCACAAAAAAACAGAAACTGTATTTGGCATTTATTAAATTATAACGAACTGAAATCAAGAAATATAGGAACAAGGTGGACAATATAATAAGAGCCGCCAAAAAAGCGTATCTAATGCTTGTTTAAGCATGCCAATCTTGCCTGATAGCTCTGTGACTAAGTTTCTCCTATTAATTTATATTGGGCAGGGTCATGTTTATATTGAGGTTAGAGTCACCTACAACCTACCTAAGCTCATAAGCAGATAACTAATATCGACGTCAGTTCCGATCCAAACGAATCCCTAACCAAATTGCGTAAAGCTGTGGAATTATCAGCTACCGGCACAATAGGTGTTCTTAAAAATAACCAAACTAGGTATACTGACGACCCTCTAGTAGCAAAACTGTCAGCAGAGCAGATGTGTTATGGCTGCACATCTATCAAAGTGGCCAAAGTGAAGACTGCACCAAACTACGTCGGGAGCTCAATAACATTCTGAGCCACGTTAGTGAACGCTTAAAAGATCTTCCTATTCAGCAAGCAGACTTAATAACAGTTGAAATCACTGCCACAAGTAACTGTCACAAAATGTTTCGGGCAGCCCGAGCCCTGAGAGTTGCTTACTGACTACACACCGCCACTCACTGTACACAACTCTGATGGACACTATCTGGACTGACCATGAGGCGGTTCGAGAATGGTTCAAGGAACAGTACACTGACCACGATGATGAGCCCTTGTACCCGTTCTCAGGAAACCTCAGGCCATTACTAACACCAATTAAAAGAGCAGAAGATGAAAAGGCACTTAAAACCCTGAAAAATGGATGTGCATCTAGACATGAGCAAGGAACTATTCAAATATGGCATTATCTCAAAACCGATCACACACTTAATCAATTCAGCTTTTATGCACCACCATTCCAGTGACGCTGTAGGCCAAGGCACACTTATCACACTACCCAAGCCCAAGAAGCCACCTGCCCAACGCCCCACCCCCCTACACCACCCCGCCCCCAGCAAATCTGCAGCCTATTGTGCTCCACAACAGCATACGAAAAATGCTATCCAATGTTACTCTATGCCACATCCGAGACAAGATCGATGACTTCACAGGATCATGTCAAAGTAGTTTCAAATGTGGACGCAGCTGCGCAGACATTGTATGGGCTCAACACAAGCTTGTGTCGGTAGACATATCCAAATACTCGGATTTCCACAAAATGGGAATTGACATGTCACGATCCTTTGACACAGTTAAACGCTCAATGAGCTACGCCAGGCCAGTTGCACTGGTGGATGAGCTACAACTAGTGAGGCTACTGCTTGCAGACAGCAAACTGAGAGTACGAGTCAAGTACGATGTGAACTTCATAGACGAGTGAAAGAAACCCGTTGACGAACTTCTCCCAATAGCTGTGTAGTGAATCAGGTAATTGCTAATTGATTAGTGTAAATGATCCCTTTAGCTGTGATGAGACGAGCTGGCCAGAAGAGAGGCATAGATCTTAACAGAAAGAACAGGAAGAACTAATAGTCAAATGGTGATGACCATTTCACGATCTGGATATGAAACCTGTTTTGACTTCAAATGGATATACCGGTAAAATCGCCTTTGACCTTTACTGAGCAGATGATAACTAAATAGTAAGCATCCATGCAGAACCAAGGACATGTCCGAATATAACGAAAAATCTGAAGAGCGCAAAATAACATGGATAATGCTGAGATATATACAATATTAAAGACATACTACATGTGTACATATATGGAGAATACACAGACAAAACATCAAGTCATGCAAAACAACAGATAAAATTACACGTTATTTAAATACTATCATTTCAAAATACTAATGTTAATATATCAATATATTCACACGAGTCCCCAGGAGAAATGGGAAAACAACACATGAAAAACAATTTCACAACCAGCATTTTTGTTGCAGAGTTCGTCAGATAGATAACATCGCCAACGTGGTATGAACGAGCGCTCAATCGAAGGTCAAACTCACGCTTTTGGCGTTTCTGAGACACTCCTAAATGTTGTCGTGCTATTTCATGAGCAAGCTTCATGTATTCCTCTAATTCGTGCACATAGTTGCCATAGGACGGGAATGGTGGGGTTTGAGAAGCTGTACCAATCATAATATCGATTGGGTGCAAGATTTCTCTTCCCAACATAAGCTTAGTGGCCATAAAACCATTTTTGCCAATTAATGGTAAAGCGCATGGCGGCGGCCAAGAAAGGGAGGTGCTTGTCCCAGTCTTTCTGATGATTAGTATCTTCAAGATAACACCTCATCATTTGTAGAATGGTGCAGTTGAAATGCTCTACTTGTCCATTCACGGATGGGTGGTATGGAGTCGTTCATGTCTTAGCAATTAAGACTTAGCAATACATGACATAAGCTATGAAAAAATTTACCATCAAAATTACGACTTTGGTCTTTATGCACCTGTAATGGACAACGAAACATGGCAATGAAACGTTCGGCGAATACTTTGGCAATTAATTCAGCACCCTGATGAGTTATTGCGAAACATTCTACTCATTTGGTGAACTGATCAACAATCATGAGTATGTAACGGTTTCCAGCTCCAGAATCTAAGAAAGGCCCGAAAATAACCAAATGAACACGTTCTAATGGGTAACCAGCATGGAATTGTCCTAGAGATAGTTTGGCTTTGATATTTGCTTTTTTACTAAGGCTACATGCACTGCAGGACTTCACATATTGTTTGCACTCCTTGGAACAGCTATACCATATAAACCATTGCCTAAGTCTTTTGCTGACCCAGATGTCGAGCTGATTTAGGATCATGACAATTCCCTAAAACCATCTTTTGAAGAGATTTTGGAACCAACAGCAGTTTCTGTGGCTGATCAAGAGACACAAAATGTAATACAGAACCCCATGCTCTATACTGAGCTTGTTGTGTGACAACCACTAGACTTTAGCTGCAGGGCTAGATTAATATAGCTCTGAGTCAGAAGGTATATGATCAGACTCCTTCCAAGTGATTAACAAGTTCAAGTCAAGGTCCTTCAACTGGAGCTCTCTAATCTGCTCCTGAGTGTAAGAATTTAACGAATTAGAGGGTTGGCACCCAGTGGTCCTCATATCATCCGAACTGCTAGCTATATCATCGACACCCCCAACAACAGAAATGATCTTATGAACAACCAACGGTACAACATCGTCAACGTCTATGGTAAACCTGCTCCATTGATTATGTAACCAGGAGTAATATTTACAACCACCACAAGGTAATGACTCCAAGGGCTGTCCAGCCTTGTAGCAGTCACATTCTGACTCAGTGAATGGTATTCTCGACATACCATCTGCATTTGAGTGTTTCCTACCAGTACAGTGTTGTATAGACACATCGAACTAAGAAAGTTCCTTTAGCCAATGAGCTAGTTGCGCCTCTATTGCTTTTAAACGGAGGAGCCAAGCTAAACTGCTGTGGTCTGTCCTGACAACGAAGGCTCTACCCAGAAGAGAGATCCTATATTGTCTAGTAAAACAGACAATAGCAAGCAACTCCTTCTGGGTGACGCAGTACCTCCGCTGAGCAGGAGTACGAATTTTGCTAGAAAACCCCAAAGATTGGAGCTGGAACAACTTTGCCCCTATAGCAGTTCGGGATGCATCAGTGTCGAGAATGAACAATCCTTCTGATCTTGGATACCCCAAGATTTCAGGATATGATAGAGCTCTTTTAACATTCTCGAAAGACTGTGTATGTTTCGGTGACCAGACAAACTCTATCTTGGGACTGGTGAGAATATATAATGGAGCAGAAATACCTGTAAATCCTCGTATATGCTCCCTGTGATAATTTGCATACGTCAAGAAGGCTTCCAACTGTTTCCTATTCGTGGCACAAGGCCAGGTGAGCATGCACTTAATGCTCTCTGGTTTAACGACAATACCAGTCTCACTGACCAGTCTACCCAGGAAATTGAGTTTCTTTCATAGAAAGTTACATTTCTTAGCTTTAAGCTTAAGATTATCTAAGAGGAAATGATCAAACACTTGCGAAGATTGATGATGTGTTTTTCAAAGTCCTCGACTAGAACGATCTAAATCCTCATCTAAATAGACCAGTCATTGCTGCCAGTTCAGACCCTCTAGGATGAGTTGTATGACCAATTGGAACGTTGCCGGACTGTTGCACATCCCGAAGGGCAGTCTCACAAATTCAAAAAGACCAAATCTCGTGACAAACGAGAGTTTATGTCTATCCCTAGGGTCGCCTTCTATTTGCCAATATCTGGCAGCCATATCCAGGGTGCTGATAAAAACTATTTCCGCCAAGTGCATGCAAGCATGCCCAGATGTTAGGAAGGGGGGACGAATCCTTTCATGTCAGTTTAATAACAGGTCGAAAATCGACACAGTTAAATCTTTTTTATGGACCAAGACCGGGGCAGAGGCCCATTCTGACTTTTAGGGAACAATTATCTTTTTCTCGAGCAGTGTTAAGATGTGCTTCCTCCTCACCCTCAATACCAAGAGGGGTGCAATGCAGCTTTGCTCTCACAGGATTCGCATCTCCATTATCGACTTGATGATAAATTCCCTTAAAAAAACAAGATTAAAATCATTTTTAGCAAAGATATCCTGGAAATCGAAGAGACGATACCTGGTCTCCAGAGATAAGTTACATATCTGTTGTATAGATCTAAACTGATCTGGTAACTGAAGTTGTGTGTCGGTTTTAGCTCTGAGATCTGTTGGGCCATGAACTGATTCTGAAAGACTCAATACCTCACCTGAGGAGTTCGTGATAACTTCAACTGGTTCCGTTGCTACACCCATAACATGGTTCTTTTTAAGTGTAAAACATTTTGGAGAACGGTTGCGTAGGAGAATAGGGATTCTATGATTTTCTTCATTCACAATGGCATGGGGAGAAACCAAGCCCTGCAGATGGTTGGAAGGCTGTATTACTACTTTGCAGTTTGTATGATCGAAGGACTGATCTATATGGCCAATAGTATGGGTCGTTTCAAAAGGACCAACAACGATTCGATGAGTTAATTTAACTCGTGCGACCTGTACATTACTCCCAGCAGCTTTCATCATCAAAGCGGGGATCAATGTTTGATCAAAGGTAACGGAGAGATTAACCAGATCAATTACAACAAAATGTTCCTTAAGAAAATCTAACCCCAAGATCACCGGATCAGGAATGTTAGCCACCAGCACATTCCACTTAGTTTGTAGGTCTCATATTTGGATGCCCAATCCCTCCCCAACTCTCGCAGTGATGACGTTATCCTTACCAGCCCCTTTAAGCATAACCTCCTCTCCCAAAATTAATTGTCTATTTAACCTATTGGCGAGATCTTCATCGATGACTGCCACATGGGCAGCTGTGTCCACAATTGCGGTGGCAGGCATACCATTAATGGTGATTGGAATGGCAAGGTTCATTGGATGTCCTTTATCTGTATAATCCAGACCTTATACAAAGTTCTTTTATCATGTTTATTGCCATTGCGATTTATTTGTTCAAAAGACCGACTGGGTTTGGAATTAGGTGAAGAAGGTGATGATGATCGTCGAGGCTCAAGGCAGTCATGGCTAAAATGCTCATGAGCGTGACAATTAAAGCAAATACAAGGTTTACTTCTTGAATATCTAGATGGCGGCTCATTCCATTGTATGCTATTTTCTGGGCTTCTGGTAGGTGAACGCCCCCTAGGAGTTAGAGAATGTAATATTTTATTAGCTGAAGTTTTTAGGTCCAATACTTCAGCTTTTAAGTTGGGTATCTCAGTCTTAATACCAGTAACATCCTGTTCAAGTTTGTCTACTTTGTCAGTTGACTGTACAGTTCGAACATGAACTGGGTTGTTGACCATGGCCTCATCGGGGTGTCCTGATCATGAAAATGCACTTTACGGATTTCAGGGCACCTTGATCTTAATGATAAACGTTGATTATTTACCACAATTTTTACATATTGAATGCTTCCTCAACGGTGGACGGGTCCTTAGCCATTGCTGTCAAAGCAGCCTTTTTGTTCTCAAAATCGTGGAGAAAATTGTCCAAGGCAATATACTCCAGGATATCGTCATTACTACCATTTGGATAGCCGTCAATAGTTAGCTCGTGTATGAGCTCTGCGAACTCCTCCAATGATCGATTATCTGGATGGCCCTCCTGGAGTCTATGGCGAATGGTGTGTGGGGTAAATCTCTTCGACCAAAAGCGTGCATCTAATTTAGTAGCTAGTTTTATATAGTTATTTTGCACCTGTGAAGAAATATTTCAGTGCCTTATGCTGCAATGCTTCTATGAGCATTTCAGGTGTATGACTGTTGAGCCACTCATAGCGATCAGCAATTCTCTCAAACAGGGCAAGGAATGGTCGCCACACAGTGACTCCATCAAAAGTAGCCATTTTGAGAGGTGGTGGTCGCTGATATGACCTGACTGGCAAGCTATTCCTAGTTCCTAGACACCGGGGGTTTCTTTCTAGTTCGGGATCAGAATCGTGGTCGCATTCTTGTCACTTTGTATATACCCTGCTGAGCGCCACCTGATTGATTAATTTTTTAGACTGCGTACTCCCTTTACTGAGGACAACTCTACTTAACGACTCATTCTTCTTTTTCTCAATATGCAGTTGTCTAATTAATTCCTCAACTTGCATTCTTAGAACCAATGTACGATCCTTTGGGTCAGACCCTAACTTATGAGGAGATTCATCGAATACTTCGGCGCCCGACTCAAAACTAATTTCTCCTGCCAAGTAGAGAGTCTCAAGTAATGAAGCTATAGATCGAGTCTCTTCATTTGACTTTAGTTGCGCCAGTGTTATATGGCCACCACTGTCCGCTCTAAATTTCAGATTTTTTTTAGCCATTGTCACACCTATCTCTTTAGTCGCTATTAGCTCATCTAATTCTGCGGTGTTGATCAGAATTGGGTTAACCATGATGGAAAGCTCTTCGAACTTAGATTTCAAGGACTGCAGTAGGATAGCAAATGGTGGTTATTCCAGTACAATACAGGGTTGGCCATACTAGTAAATATAATTCAATTCTGATGTTGATACACGAATATCCAATACGTCATGTGCTGATGAGAACTATTTGGAATAGTATAATTTAATTTTGATGTACCAAACTTCACACAACCATGATTGAGCATGTACCCCATCATACAGATAATCAAAGTGGAATGTATGGCGCACGTAACACTTATTTTTTTCGTCTTTTAATTAAGTCGTGGCTGATCTTAATCATTGTTGACCTACTTCATCGTAGATACCAGCAATTTTGTGATTCAGTTGCAAAAGGCATTCGCCTAATAATTTATCATCTTCTTTAAATAGATGTGGATGTGGATGAGCCTTAGTTCTATTCTAATTTTTAAGAGAGAAAATTGGGACATCAATGAATTTAATTAACTGGCCATGTTGAGAATCAATTGAACCTGCAATTCGATACTGTTGACACACTTTCTAGATCGTTACATTGCTATTTGCCCGCAAAGAAAGGAATTTGCCATTCATATCGGTCAAATCACATGTCCCAGACCAGAAATAGAAAATAATCATATTGTACTTTTGCACGGCAATTTGAATTCTCGACTTTAACAATTGAACTAAAGCTGATGATGTTGCACTAGAAACACGCCAGTATTTGACCAGATCATTTGGATCAATGAGTGCCACAAGAGCTGTTTTGCTGTTACCAATTACTATAGGTTTATATTCAGAAAGAGTAACTTGATTGGCAAGATTCTTGTCATTCTCAACAAATTTAAACAGTTAGACATTTACGAAATATACCACTAACCAAATTGCCCATTATTCTCCTATAGGTTTGTGATATTGTATAATGAGAAGTTGATAATGACTGGCTATGAGGAGTTTGATGACACACTGAACTGAGAAAGTGATGAGATACCCATTCTGGGCTCAGACAGACAACATATACTCATACCACGAAAACTGAATGGGAATATCACCAGCATTAACCAAACAGGAAATCATTGATAAACCGTACAAGCACAAACCTGTAAAACATTATTAAATGGACATTTTTAATTCACAAACGTATTTACATGTATGAATGTTAGCTGAATACTCCGGGAAAAATCAAAGTGAAAGCAGGAAACAGTACAGTTTAAAGTAAATAATCAGAAAAAGATGGCGCCAAATTTGAAAACCACAGATATAGATAATGTAGACTTGAGAAAAACCGCAAACCAACTAGGTTTTCCAAATAAATTTTCTGGGCGAGCTTTTATTCCTGACACCAATTGTAGTGAATCAGGTAATTGCTAATTGAATTGTATAAATCGTACCTTTAGCTGTGATGAGGCGAGCTGGCCAGAAGAGAGGGAAATTAATCTGCAGTGTTTGCCGTCCAGGATTCACCTGCCAGTGCACGTCATGTTGCCTGACAACCGACTGTCCACAGACGACTAGGCAATCTCTGGCAAAGTTCGGAACTAACGACTGGCATGCTAATGTACGGCAGTTCCTCTTTTGCAGGAGCACCACAGCTGCAAGCAGACTAAATATTTGAGAATCTCTTTATGAGTGAATCCAAAACAGAGTTCATCCACATATACATATCTACAAAGCATGAAACTAATAAAAATTACGATCCACTTCGTGGCGGCGAACCATGGAGGAAAAGTAAAAACCCTGGGTTCACTGCTCTACAGTACTGCTGGCATTGCTGTACGCTGCGGCATGGGAACATAGCTTTCCAGTCCTCCTGGAAGCTATGGATTCGTAGGTCAAAGATGCCCTTGATAGAAAGGCTACCTTTATACAATGCAACCTGCGTATCCCTGATGCTGTATAACTGTAACAGCTAGGCAGCCCCAAAGGAAGCCCTAGACAAACTCGATGCCTGCCACTGCAAACACCTACGTACCACCACTGGACACCGCCAGACAGCATAATCTCCAATGATGCACTATACAAGATGTGTAATACGTCGCCGCTGTCTGTAAAAGTCGCCCAGCAAAGATCGCCCATGTTTGACCATGTGCTAAGGATGCCAGGAGAGACACCAGCACAGAGAGCCTTGGAATTCGCCCTACTCGGAGTCAGCAAATACAAAGACAGGAGAGGACGCCATTGCTTAAATATGCTAAGCATGCTATGAGGTGTCCTCAAGAAAGCAGGACTCGGTACACTCAATTCAAGAATGTACCTGAGGAAGCTAAGGATTTCGACTGAAGACAAGACACAGTGGGCAAAACCGAAGAAGGATTGATTGTAGCTGTAGGATGTTTCTACTACTACTGCCGCAGAATACAGTAATTATACATACATACATATATACATATATACATACATACATACATACACAAATCAAAGGATTCATCCGATTTCACAAACCATAGACCTATCTCAATGCTTCCACTCTTTCTCCAAATTACTAGAAAGGACAATGGATAATCGTGTTACCAATTATTTAGACACAAATTCAAATCTCTACATATTGCAATATGGCTTCCACGAAAAACACTCAAAAAGGCTAGCACTAATTGAAATTACAGAAAACAATATTTATTCAATTGAAAAGAAAACACATTTAGTAGCGTATTTTTTTACCTTTCGAAAGCTTTTTATTCAATAAACCATACATTTTACTAGGCAAACTTACTTATTGTGCAATCAGATGAAGTGCACTCGTCTGGTTCCAAAGTTTCCAAATGACAGAACGCAACATGTGCAATTTAATTCAACCTGCTCTGAAACAAGAGACTAACCTGCGGTGTGCATTGGCGATCCATTCTTGGGCCTCTGCTGTTCCTGCTGCACATGAATGGCCTACCCACTACCTGCAAACACATGCCACTAATACTATTTGCTGATTGCGCCAATGGATTCTGTTGTGACCAATATATAATTCCTTTGTGCAAAATAGAAAAGAACGAAATGGAGCAAATTACAAACTAGTTTTCCACAAATAAGCTATCACTAAATATTGATAACAAAAATGAAATTGAAGAGTCCCCATTCGTTACATTTTTAGAAGCATCCTTAGATAAAAAATCTGGCCTGTGCTAAACAATTTGATAAAGTAACAGCAAAAGTAGAAAGGAGCTTGGCTGTCATCATCAAGGGACTAAAACCATACATGACACATTGCACTGCTTAAACACTGTATATCACTATGACTTTTCCACATCTCACATACTGCAATGTTGTTTGGACTACCATGGACAAAACCAAATTACCAAAAATTCAAAGTCTCCAGATAAAAAAGCATTAAACCATTTGCTAATCTAGCAGAGGACCAAACCATGTTTAAAACTGAAAACCTCCTTAAACACAATGATATAGGAAAATCACAAATGCATACTATAGTCAAATACCTTCATTACAATGCCATACCGAAATCAATCACCCCTTACTTCACACATACTACCTGCATCCACCAACACAAGCCGAGAACAAGGAACAACCTACACGCTGAGTGCGCAAGAACAGACATAGGAAACTACAATACCCATCACAGCCACCTAGTTATGCGAAAATGTGGAACAGGAAACATGTGACAAAATACTAAGAACAAAAACATTCAAGAAAACAATAAAAAAAATTACATAATCGACACATACTAGCATTCATACTACACCTACATAAATACTCCAATGCATTTATACCATTCTGACGTTTAATTTCATTATAGAGCCATTTCGAACAGGATTTCCCCTTATTTACAGGGTGCAAACAAATACAAGATATGTGTCAGTTATCAGCACCATCTCTTTTCAATGTCCATTTATTTTAACTATAGTCTTACTTCTCTACACCATGGCAGCATTGTTCAATGCAATGCTTACCTGTATCCTGCATAATAATACATTGTAATTGAAATTGTAACAGTTGCTTACTTGCTTAGTTCCGGATCTGGTCCCGTGCAGTGACGAGTTTCCATTCTTAATTGCTTAGCTGGGTGCCCATCCCTAGCAGTGATGAGTTTCCATTCTTACTTGCATAGTGCGGGAACCCGTCCCAAGAAGTGACGAGTTTCCATTGATCACAGTCTAACATGCATCCTTTAGTCTTGTGCAGACAACAGCCAAGTATAATTTTATCAACCAGACAAGGTTCATAGTTGCATTGCAACCGGATTTCTGATTAAGTCATTGCTACGTTGTAAATCTACAAAGACACCTGTATAAAGAGGCCACCTCTCATGTGGCCACAATGTCATTCACTGGCGTGTTCTATTTTCTTTCGGATTTTCATTTATTAACCTGGTTTAATTTCACAGATAAACGTGTTTGACCTGGACAACTCTTTGAACAGAGATTTGTTGAAGGCGTTGCTGCGCGCTGTGATTAAAGGTATATATAGAGAACTTGGAAATTTCATGTGTATTGCATGTTATAGAATGTATTATCGCTCACTAAGTACTTCACATTCTCTATGTCATGTGTATTGTATGTTATAGAATGTATTATCGCTCACTAACTACTTCACATTCTCTATGTCATGTGTAGTGTATGTTATAGAATGCATTATCGCTCACTAAGTACTTCACATTCTCTATGTCATGTGTATTGCATGTTATAGGATGCATTATCGCTCACTAAGTACTTCACATTCTCCATGTCATGTGTATTGTATGTTATAGAATGTATTATCGCTCACTAACTACTTCACATTCTCCATGTCATGTGTATTGTATGTTTTCGAATGCATTATCGGTCACTAAGTACTTCACATTCTCTATGTCATGTGCATTGTATGTTATAGGATGCATTATCGCTCACTAAGTACTTCACATTCTCCATGTCATGTGTATTGTATGTTTTCGAATGTATTATCGGTCACTAAGTACTTCACATTCTCCGTGTCATGTGTATTGTATGTTATAGAATGTATTATCGCTCACTAACTACTTCACATTCTCTATGTCATGTGTATTGTATGTTATAGGATGCATTATCGCTCACTAACTACTTCACATTTTCCATGTCATGTGTATTGTATGTTTTCGAATACATTATCGCTCACTAACTACTTCACATTCTCCATGTCATGTGTATTGTATGTTTTCGAATGCATTATCGGTCACTAAGTACTTCACATTCTCTATGTCATGTGCATTGTATGTTATAGGATGCATTATCGCTCACTAAGTACTTCACATTCTCCATGTCATGTGTATTGTACGTTATAGAATGTATTATCGGTCACTAAGTACTTCACATTCTCCATGTCATGTGTATTGTATGTTTTCGAATGCATTATCGGTCACTAAGTACTTCACATTCTCTATGTCATGTGTATTGTATGTTATAGAATGTGTTATCGCTCACTAACTACTTCACATTATCTATGTCATGTGTATTGTAGGTGGTGTATTGCTTACCACCAAGGAACACCCAGTATCCAGTGTCATGGAGGCGGGACCTAGTGCTTTCAAAGACGGTATTTTAGCGAAGGCGCTACAATCTACCCTTGCCGGTGTATGCAGGACAGAAGGTTTGTTAAATGCGGATGTTTCGGGGTCACTTTTCCGCTAGAATGGAATGGTGTTGTTGGTGATGTGGGAGGCATCGTAGGCACCGACATATGTATTGTATGTTATAGAATGTATTATCGCTCACTAAGTACTTCACATTCTCCATGTCATGTGTATTGTACGTGGTGTATTGCTTACCACCAAGGAACACCGAGTATCTGGTGTCATGTGTATTGTATGTTATATAATGTAGTATCGCTCACTAAGTACTTCACATTCTCCATGTTTCGAAGACAGAATAACATTTTCAAACTGTCAATCATATATCCATCCATCAGTACAACGTCCCCAAGCAGTTGGCTTAACGTTATATATTGTAATTTGTACATCTTATTTGGTATATCGGTTGAGTCAGAATAACATAAATTTGACAAAACCTACTACTAATTGCAACAGGGATGAAGCCACACAGAATATGTTCAGTAGCATCCTCTGTGCGATATGTAAATAATCTAATAAAATGTATTCCGCTTCCACTGTTGGATCCGATGGCACACTCGGAGGCTGATGTACTTCATCGCAGCAGATGTTGTTGACAACATGTTTACGTATATGGCCTTTTTGCTGATGGCAACAAGCTCCTGGAATCTATGATGCCTCATCGTGTCAAGCTGGTAATTCTGCGTTCCTCTATGCAAAATGACCATAGCATTCTCACCAGCCGCTATGGCCTCGTATTTCATTGGCTGAGCACCTCCGAAAAGTTTTGCTTGGACATGGAATAACTTGTCGTCATTGATGAACTTAAGTCAGCATAACTTGTTGTCATTGATGAGCTTCAGTCCAACAGCTTTTCCTAATCCAAATACCAGGGATGTAGTATCGCACCCAGGGAAAGCGTGTACAATGATAATCTTGTAAACGTTCTTCTCTTGTACATGCCCTTATTGAATTGACACTCATACATTTGAGGCCGGATCCTTTCTTTGGTCTAAGGGGGAAATAGATATCATGCTTTTTTCCTCCAGCAAAATGTATGTCAAATGATGACTCGGATAATAATAAGAACTTAACATTGCCAGTGAATGTAGAAAAATGTTTGCAAACATCAAATTTCAGTGTTAACTGTTGTGTTGTGACGTCATAGAGTGGTCCTGTGGCTCAGAAGACATTTTTTTATAATAGATTGAGGACATGTTTCTATCTACTCGTAATACATTTACATGGTCTAAAATGAACCGTTCTCGAGATATATGCCATGTTATACATGGTTGACGACCATCTTGGCAGCCATCTTCAATTCCACGTGTTGCACTCAGAAGATCTTATTAGATTTTTAATACATCATTTTTGAGACACAAATGCACAAAATTAAAGTGGTTTTATCACTGTTGCAATTAGTGGTGGTCAAGGATTGACTGGACTCTATAATAAGAAAACATTGTTAATAAAATTAATGTATTCTGAAATCTGAGCTTACTTTGGTAGAGCATGGACTCAAAGAATGAAGGGAATATGGTCAGAGAGGAAACCTTTATCTAACTGTAATGTGGACGTCGAGATTGACAATACGTATTGTGAATTAAGAATTAAAGGCCATCATCTGGGAGTATTAATTATGCCTCATCATATTCTGTCCATAATTCGCATATCATCCGTTATTTGACTACCTCTTTAGTGACCGCTATTTGGTGTTTGTTTTGCCTGTTTTTTAGAAATGTTTTACCGCATGCAAAAAGGTGCTCATTTTCAGCCAATCAAGCAATTAGTGCATAGATGTATACATATTTATTTTTACTAAGTATTGGCACATACATCTGCTGTTCTGTATTTTCAGCCAATAATCGTGCCTATTCCAATCTCTCTCTGGCCATGGATTGGCATTTACCTGATATCACTGGTGAGAAGTTCTTTACCGCTGAAAATTGGGCAAATAGTAAGGTAACTTTGCTAGCCAACAAAACAGAGATCACTCATTCTCGTACAATAGGTCGTATCCACAATGACCACTGCTTTCTTGAGAATATTTTGCTGTGCAGTCAAAAACCATTTCTGTCACTCCTACTTAAGCAAGCATTTGTCATGGAGTGTCATTGAGACAATTTGTTCTTTGAGACAGGCGGTTCTTTGAGACATGTGGTTCTCTGAGACAGGTGGTTCTTTCAGACAGGTGGTTCTGTAAGACAGGCGGTTCGTTGAGACAGGTGGTTCTTTGAGACAGGTGATTCTTTGAGACAGATGTTTCTTTGAGACAGATGTTTCTTTGAGACAAGTGACTCTTTGGAACAGGTGGTTCTTTGAGACAGGTTATCAAAATGCAAATCACTTCTCTTAGCCATGTACCCCTTATAGGAGAGAAAAGGCAAATCCTTCCTGATGTAAGTGATATTCTGCTGAATATTTTCAAACTACTTTGACAGTAACAGGTTCCATTCCAATTAATTTCAACATGTTTCCAGTATAGTTGTTCGGAAATTAAGACATTGGAATTTCAAGTGTCAGAAGGTTAAGATATCATCTACACTGGAAGCGATCATAGTCAATTGTGTCACATGTAGGCTGATATCACATCATTATTGACCGAGAATACCTCATCATGAAGCTGTCCATCAGCTGTGCGAATCGTATTTCGGATGAATTTACTATTTAACTGTCTGGCTGATGTAAGCCACCAAACAATAATTCCAATGAGGCATAACTCATGACTTGCTGCATATTATGAAAACAATTTGCCTGAAAGTTGTTGTTGGCTTAGCAGGTCCAGAGATATAACCACCTGGAACATGTCATCTTAGCCGGTACAGAGATATACCTCCTGGAACATGCCATCTGAGCAGATACAGAGATATAACTCTTGGAACATGTCATCTTAGCCGGTACAGAGATATAACTCCTGGAACATGTCATCTGAGCAGATACAGAGATATAACTCTTGGAACATGTCATCTGAGCGGATACAGAGATATAACTCCTGGAACATGTCATCTGAGCAGGTACAGTGATATAACCCGGGGTACATGTCATCTTAGCAGGTACAGAGATATAACCCGTGGAACATGTCATCTGAGCAGGTACAGTGATATAACCCATGGTACATGTCATCTTAGCAGGTACAGAGCACTGGCACATGTCATCTGAGCAGGTACAGAGATATAACCCATGGAACAAGTCATCTTAGCAGGAACAGAGATATAACTCCTGGAAAATGTCATCTGAGCAGATACAGAGATATAACCCGTGGAACATGCCATCTTAGCAGGTACAGAGATATAGCCCGTAGTACATGCCATCTTAGCAGGTACAAAGAACTGGAACATGTCATCTTAGCAGGTACAGAGATATAACCCGTGGTACATGTCATCTTAGCAGGTACAGAGAACTAGAACATGTCATCTTAGCAGATACAGAGATCTAACTCCTGGAACATGTCATCTTAGCAGGTACAGAGAACTGGAACATTTCATCTTAGCAGATACAGAGATATAACCCCCGGAACATGTCATCTTAGCAGATACAGAGATATAACTCCTAGAACATGTCATCTTAGCCGGTACAGAGATATACCTCCTGGAACATGTCATCTTAGCAGGTACAGAGATATAACCCCTGGAACATGTCATCTTAGCAGGTACAGAGAACTAGAACATGTCATCTTAGCAGATACAGAGATCTAACTCCTGGAACATGTCATCTTAGCAGGTACAGAGAACTGGAACATTTCATCTTAGCAGATACAGAGATATAACCCCCGGAACATGTCATCTTAGCAGATACAGAGATATAACTCCTAGAACATGTCATCTTAGCCGGTACAGAGATATACCTCCTGGAACATGCCATCTGAGCAGATACAGAGATATAACTCTTGGAACATGTCATCTTAGCCGGTACAGAGATATAACTCCTGGAACATGTCATCTGAGCAGATACAGAGATATAACTCCTGGAAATGTCGTCTGCTAAATCTCACCAGTCAGGTTGTTAATAAACCCGCTCTTGCTGTCAAATTAGCTTTAAAATAGTCAACATTTTACCTGTATATTTGGTTTGAAAATGTGATTCTGAGAATCAGGGTTCAAAGTATATAAATCGATCCCAACACATGCAAAACATGGCCGGGTTTAGCTACAAATGGGCGGGGTATATCTAGAAATGTTTCCCTCCATTCTACCAGTGGAAAAATGAAATTCTGATTATGTTCTGAATATTGCAGGCCCATATATGGTCATCAATCTTTAGCTATGCAAACAGATTTTTCCTACTTGTTCATCTTAGGAAACGTGATCATTTCACATGTTGTGTTTAGTCTCCATAGTCAGTCCATGTTGCGTTTATCCGCCTTAGGCAGTTTTTGTTGTGCTTAGCCACCAATAGGTGGTTTATATTGTGCTTACCCGCCATGGGCAGTTTATGTTGCGTTTAGCTGCCATAGGCAGTTTATGTTGTGTTTAGCCACCATAGGCAGCTTATGTTGCGTCTAGCTGCCATAGGCAGTTTATGTTGTGTTTAGCTGCCATAGGCAGTTTATGTTGTGTTTAGACGCCATAGGCAGTTTATGTTGTTTAGACGCCATAGGCAGTTTGTGTTGTGTTTAGACGCCATAGGCAGTTTATGTTTTGTAGACGCCATAGGCAGTTTGTGTTGTGTTTAGACGCCATAGGCAGTTTATGCTGTGTTTAGACGCCATAGACAATTTATGTTGTGCTTAGCCGCCATAGGCAGTTTATGTTGTGTTTAGATGCTATAGGCAGTTCATGTTGTGTTTAGACGCTATAGGCAGTTTATGTTGTGTTTAGACGTCATAAGCAGTTTATGTTGTGCTTAGCTGTCATAGGCAGTTTATGTTGTGTTTAGACGCCATGGGCAGTTTATGTTGTGTTTAGACGCTATAGGCAGTCTATGTTGTGCTTAGCCACCATATGCAGTTTATGTTGTGTTTAGATGCCATAGGCAGTTTATGTTGTGCTTAGCCGCAATAGGCAGTTTATGTTGTGTTTAGATGATATAGGCAGTTTATGTTGTGTTTAGATGCTATAGGCAGTTTATGTTGTGCTTAGCCACCATAGGCAGTAGTAGTATTGGCGGAATTAAAATGATACCACCTCCCTCAACTGGATTTCCATTTAGACAAATAGCCATGGCCGTGACCAAGAAAATAAAACTCCCGTGCGGACCCCACTGTCTGGGAAAACCTCCTCAGGATACCGGCCAGTTGCCGGCCTTTCTTATTCTGGCTGGTATCCTGAGGAGGTTTTTCTATCTGTGGGACACTTTTCAACCTATCCTAACTATCCTACTTATCCTATCCTACCTATCCTACCCCACCTACCTCCTACCCTGTTGCTATTCCAGCTGGCTGGTGTGTGTGTGTGTGTGTGTGTGTGTGTGTGTGTGTGTGTGTGTGTGTGTGTGTGTGTGGTGCTTTTACCCCGCACTGGGGAGTGTCGCAGTGGGTCTTTATCTAACCTTGTCATATTACCCTGGCCAAGCGTCTTACCTAGTTTCGAAATTTCAGGTAAGCTCTAGCAAGGTATTTTGAGCGGATTTGAACCCCAGTCTGTAGCCTGGGAATCCTATGCAATACTCTAGTGAGTGAGCCACCACAACACTACTAAAATCTCGCCTCTTAGTAGTCTTATCTCTGAGCGTGAGTATTGCGGTTACTGCGCTTATCAGTCTGACGTCACTTCGTGATAACGCAGTAACAGCAATGCATAACTTATCAGCTATAATTACTAATGGCCGAGGTAGTTAAGGTGTGAGATCCTTATTTTGTATTTATTAGCAAACTTAAAATCACAGGTTCAAATCTCGCTATTACCATTTGTGGATAACTCGGTCATTTCTTGTCCGATTTTAAAATGTTAAACAGTTTTGAGATTCTCGCTTCATTCCGGTCCTAATGGGTGCCAGGAACGCCGAGAATAAAGTGATTTCTCGGTGCAATATAAGCATAAACTCTTACCGACACGTGGATCAGACGCGTGCGCATGAGTGCTACGCGTTAGTAGTGTCGACGTCAAAATGATACCACCTGGATTTCCATTTAGACAAATGAGCACCACCACCCTTTCAATCCCTGGGCGGTCTGAACGCCCATTTAGAGACCACCATCCACAGTGATATACACCACTGATCATCATCAACCACAGGGCCGACCTCTCTCTATTCTGGGTAGACTCAGACAAACACGTAGTCTCTGCCAGCGTCGCATCGGCATGATGGGACCACCCATAAGGGCTTCCATCTACCTTGACAACGCTCACCTGGGAGGATGCTAAAGTGATTAGCATGTGAACCACGGCAGACTCTGGCATATTCACATGTTACACAGAGAATCTGGTGCTGAGCAGGGGTCTCCAGCAGACAACCACGGCCTACACTCTCCACCCCATAGAAGTGGCAGACAGACTCGATCTCTTTACGCGAGTGAAAGTGGTTGTAAATGTTTCTCCACAACGGGTCGACCCAAGGATTGTACTGGGGGTCATCCCGGAAGTGGGCCCACTTGGCATCCAATATCATGGCAGTCTCAGCGCCCTGTGCCACGGCTGCAGACGCCAGCACGAGCATTATGATGAGAATCATGGCTATATATGAAGAGTTAAACTGAACAGAGTGAACCACTCGAGAAATATCTGTGCCAGATCGAGCCCTGTTCCATCCGGATCGATAGTGATCTTTATCCCCTCAGGGGCAGGCGCTAGCTGCTTCACTCTGCCACCAGCTAAGAAACGTAACTCTAGGACTATATGAGTCGTTTGTGGGCTAGTGAGTCCGACTCGTTGAAGCAGTTTAACAGCACCCTTGACTTTGGAGACATGTGACACACCATCTACCTGTAGGCTGCCCTCCTGGAGGTTAACAGCTTCTTCTGGTCCATCGAATGGACGACGCAGCAGGAGCGTTCCACCTGTAACCCCGATCCGGTGGCCCACTCTCGTCAGGGAGACACCTTCACCTATGTAGGTGAGGAAGGATAATCCCCGATTTTAGAGCTTTCGAACTGTCCATTCCTTTTTCACAACAGTGGAGAGGGTAGTAACCTCTATGTCAATGACTGCGGGAGGCCTATATAGGGGCAACCTTGTTTGCCAGTCACCCCCAGGTCTAGCGCGGTAGCAAACTTCATTCTTCTCAAATATGAACTGAAGGTTTTTTGTCAGGGTCAATAGCAGGCCATCATGGGCCATCGGCGGGGCCAGCGCTTGAATAGTGTTTGACCAGATGAAAACTGAGGTCGTTATTTAGGGTGTTGATGTCTGCCACCTCTATATCCGAGAGCTCAATCAATGGTTCGAGGATGTACTTCCTCTTCGGGAAATCGTACCGAAACACGATCTTGTGGCCATCTCTGTTGCGACCAGGCGCTCCTTCGTCACATCCTTGAGGTCTGTGAGCAGCTCCACCCCATCACCACCAATGGGGTGGAGGGAGAATGCCTTTGAGCTTGCTTCGTACTGTAGGGAGAATGACTTGCCATCGCTCTCGTCCACCTTGGCAGTATCAACTGCGTACACATCTGCCAGGTCAGCAAGACCAGTCGAGTGAGCAAATATGAGTTCCATAGCACACTATAGAAGGGGTTTAAACAGGAGATATAACCATGCCGATTGTCCGACTGCTGCTCTCCGGTGGTGAGAAGGTAATCTCACCTTCTATAGAGGGGAGATGGGTGGTACAGTACCGTGTAGAATGGGTCCTCTTCGAGGTGCCACAGCAAGGCACAACATACATACACGCCGATGTACTACATCAACCTCCTGGCAGTGCACACAGCAGCTCACTAGTAGAAGTCGGGCGGGACGTGATAGAGAATATCCCAGGTGCCAAGAGCAACCTATGGAAAGCTATCAGTCCTAGCAAGTTCACACGTGTAAATCACCTGTTTGACAGCCCCGCCATTAACATATATGCCAGCATGGATGGGATATCGGACGCCCATTTAGAGTTTACACTCTTATTACTCATTGACCTGACCTGATATCATACCAGCATTACCTGCCCTTGGCCGACATGATGAAGAAAGAGTTTCACCCCATCATGACCCCTGCACAGATAAAGGCCTTAAACGAACAGAGGCTCGCACTGCAACAAGAAGGAGAGCGACTACAGTGGGAGAACTGGTATCAACAGAACGTGAGCCTTGCAAGGGGGCGAAGGAACAGTGACAATTTCTGATACTGGTAGGCTCTCCCGAGAGCCTGGCGCGTCTTCAGAAGGTGAAGAACCTGCTGCAAACCAAGACACAGAAGTTACTGACCAAAGCAAAACCTCTGGCAGTCCATGTCGGCAGTAACGTGGTGGCGAATGTACCCATGGTGAAGATGACAGGGGGAAGTGAGGTTCTTGCTGCCGCCACTGCGGCTGTCCTCGCTACAGTGGATGAGTGGGGTGGCGGGGTACTCTTTCGGAATAACTCACCCCATCCCAAAGATCGCCCTCAGTGGTGCCTCCTACACTGTTGCCGCCAAGATCATGGGTGAACGTGTTACACTAATGGAGGCCGCGGTTCTAGGGCTAGCAACGAGTGCAATGACTGAGATCATCGTCGCCTACGTTTAACCCCTCTGAATAGTGAGAGATGGATCACGAGACCCCTGCACTATATGAGGCATGGCGTGCCGGAGTGCGGTGTGTAGCCCATAGTCGAGCACGCAGACTGATGATTGCCAATGCCTGGGAATGGTGGACGGCCCACAAGGCGTGCCCCTGCAGAGAGGGCCAGTACCCTGAGCACTGCTACCTATTCCCTTGGCCGACTGCGTGGTCCTCCTATGCCCAACTATTTCACTGGGGTTATGACTAATAGGTTTAAGCCGTCTGTATATGACTATGACTCTGTCACTCACAGACCTAGAAAGCAAAGAGCTAGGCGATCTTGCTCACTTGGGCGAGGTACGCCTCGGTTCAAAGGACACTGTTGCCCCTATCTCCTTCCTAGACTTCGATGAGAGGGGAGACCCGCGGGAGATCCGAGCTACCATCCCAGCCTGAGATCTTATCAGCATCACTGATACGGTAGGACAATCGGTCACTAACAAGGCCAAGACTGTATACAAGGGGATGGGCATCACGGAGAGGGCAGCAATGCGAGGCTGAGCCATTAAGGTTATGGCTGAGTCCTATGCACAGGACATGGTTAAGGATCTCCTGAGACTATGGAGCACACTCATCCAGGATGGAGGGAATCTCAAGATAGGCACCCTCAGCCTGCACAGTATCACTGTCGACAGCCAAACAGGTGCAGGTGCTGTCGACAGCCTATGGCTACCGGAGGTGAAGAAGTCAGGGTTATTTGGTATGCTGCCTAAGTAAGCCCACAGGATAGTCATGGCTTTGCATGTATCATACAGATACTGGATGTACTAGACACTGTGGGTGCTGTCACAGGCCCTCTATGCTATCTTCTCAACTGGTGCTGCGATTTCATGCTTGACGCCTCAATCACGTCCTTCGTATCTGCCGGAGGTGCAGGATTCCCCACTCTGCCGGCGATAGAGCTGGTGCAGGAAGTACTGCCATTTAGTCTCCCAGATATAGACGAGGCTACCGCCGACCAAGGGCTAACCATCCTCTGCACGCATGTCTGTGCCATTCGACAGTAGGCCGGCCGATGCTGGCCAGGTGGTGCTGATCATTACCCCAACAGGACATGGGAAAAACATCTTGCTGCGGACTCTCATGGCCGAACATCTACACTCTCAATACATCCTTCTGGTGTCTGACCCCACCGCTGAGGCAGTTGACAGTAATGATCAATGGTACAATGACCAATTCACCAAGACGCAGAACCTGCAAGCACTGATGGAGAAGCTACTGGCATCCCGACTGACAGAACCACTTGTTCTAGTTATCGATGAACCTGCAATGGACCAGAAGACAGTCACGTACCTCAGCAACATCACCAAGGTGCATCCGGCACACACAGATAACTGTCTTCATCCTCTTTCAGAAGTACACCCGCGAGATCTCACCAGACATCCACCACAATGCCCGGTTGCTATGCTTCAGCTCCAAGTGTGGACGTGCCCTGCTCGAGACCATATATGACAGCCTAACCCTCAAGAAGACCAAAGGGGAATTTATCGCAGGTGTACAGAGGGTAGCTGAGCTGTACCACTTCATCTTCAGCAACAAGGAGACAGGAGAGCTGTCACACTTCAATCCATCTCTGGAAAAAGGTGCAGACCATCACCTACAAGCTGAATCCAGCCAGGAAGCTAGCCTGCTCTACGCGCCATCGCTGACAGACTGTCTCAGCTGCCGCAACTTTTCTCATTCATTAGAAGGCTGCGCGGTCTCCGCTACTTCATCTCCGGTCTCTGCTACTTCATCAGATGCTTGAGGAACTTCATCAGAAGCTTGAGGAACTTCGTCACAAGCTTGAGGAACTTCGTCAGTTTCGTCAGAAGCATGTCACTTAAACTCTACTCACTGAGCGTCAGAGTCTAGGGCTCTCTTCTTCTGGATCTTCTCACGGAAGATCCACTTTGTCCTTGCACGACGAGCATCTGACTTGCGAGCGGATTTGATGAAGTAGTCCAGGTAGTTATCTGGGAATTTCAGAAATGCTGAAGTTGAAGATGTGCTCAACAGCATCCTTGCGGCCAACAGTGAACCCCTCCTGAGTACCTTCTGCATGACCGGTGTCATGGCTCTCCACTACAGTGGCACTGACCTCCTCCCCGAAGTAGTTATTTGCTCCAAACTGGAGGCTATCCAGCATATCGCGCTCTTCCTGGCTACGGAGGCTAAATACGGCAGCCCACTTCCCGACCATTAGTAGATATTTGGAGTCGACCCTCGCCTTTTGGAGAGCTGGAATAACAGGACTGTTGGTTTGGGCCACAGGAGGTAGGTCGCGTGTCCTGCCCTGGGTGCTGTCAAACTGCCGGTAGGGTCAGGAGTTCTTTTGTACCACGAGCTGGCACTCCTTCCTCTATGGCGGCCAGTATCTCCGCATCAGATGGGGGTGTGACCTTGGCTCGCGTATGGATAATGTTGATGTCATGAAGGCGTCCTCGGATCCTATCACAGTGGGACAGTGCATGCCGTGGCTGTTGTGCCGACTTGTCCTGCTGCCTATAGACAATCTGCTGGAGAACTTTACCAAACATGGTGGCTGTTTAACCCCTCTATATGACCATACCTTAAACATGCTGCGGTATGTGCAACATCCAGATGGGGCCATTGAACCCGCGACATCGCACCGCACTGATCCATGGAAGGACTGCCTGATGGTAATTCGACTCAGTATACATGATGAGAACCTGTTGTCCGCTGCTGGGAAGTACAGTGACCTTGCAATCTCGGCACAGATCCACGAGATCAAGAGCATGACACTCGAGTTCAAGCTTCAGAGCACAATAGAACAGACGGTAGAGCTCCTGCAGGTTCTGAACATGTGGGAGATCATGCAGAGCAACAGCACCGTGGACACCACCCATGTGAACGATGAGTACCGAATCCTAGGTCTGCTGGCTCGTGGCCCAAACTTCTATGTGAAGGGAAATGGGTACTACGCTGTGAGGTGCAATGAGGGGTTCACGTAATTCGAACTACGGGCAGGTGTCGAGAAGCTTGTGGCAGTTCCACTCTTAACCCTCCTCGAGAACACACACGTGAATCCGGCTGCCATGCAGGATAGGCTGTTCCTCCGGGTGTACGCTGAGCAGCTCGCAGATGCGACGATGAATGCTTCAAGACTTCATGTCTGGCATGACAAGAATGACCAGGAGCTGAAGCAAACGGGTTCCAAACAGCGGATCATGCATGTGGAGTGAGAACACCAGCAGGTCCAAGCCACAGCTACCCAACGGGTAGAGCTGACATTGCATCGTGGTGCATCAGACTGTGTCGATGTTTCGGTCCTGGTTCGGAAGGGAGGAGCCATCCAGCAGGTTGATAAGCTAGACGACTTCAAGCTTGTGGTTGCTGGGACCAATGTTCTTGGTGAGGTACGCGAGCTGGCTGATTGCCAGCTCTACAGACAGAAAACTAAGTCATATTGCACTTCTGCGCCTAACCAGTGGAAGCGACGACCTCGAGTCGGCACTCGAGGGCCGTCACCACGTCGGGTGCAGGTACATCCCACCTAATCAGGGCAACCAGCTCAGCTTCAAAATCAGAACCCTCTTAGCTGGGACTCGCTCATTAGATGTGATGGTACTTTACTTTGGCTATGCTAAGGTATGCGTGTAGAACACATCAGGTATTCCGCTTGAGCATGCATAGAGCACGACTCCTGTCGTCACCGCTGCAGCTGCTACCACTACTATAAGCTCTGCTGTCTTCTGACCTGTCGATGCTTCATAGTCGAGCGTTGGCTCAGCTATCTTTATAGCCTCGTAGTACTCATCGAGACTCTCATCTGCCTCTATGAGGCTCTGGTTGGCCTGAGCTCGGAGTTGGCGTTGGCTTGCCTCCCCCTGGCGCATATGCTCGAGGGCTTTGCTGTATTCGAACTTCTCCTTAGATAGCTTCTCCATCGCCTGGTTATGACGCTGACGCTCGACCTCTGACGCCTTCTTGTTGGCTAAGGCAAACACACCCGCATTCAAGATTGCGGAGGCCATGCTATAGACTACAGTTTAAAGCTACTACATAACTGCCCCAGCGACGGATCTCCACAGGGATGTATGACCCAGAGGCTGATCCAGTCAAGGATATAGATGACGAGGACTATGAGGAGGACTATGATGGGGAGGATGATTATGATGCAGACGACTATGATGTAGCAGAGACCATGGGTGAGTGTGATGATGTAGAGCCTGAATCCAGCAAGCTAGTACACAGAGCAAAAGGAATCTATCGCACTTACGTAAAAGGTTCTATCAGTCCGCTGGCAGCAGATGGGGCTCTGATCGCTCTGTTCACAATGAAGGCAGGCGAGACGGTCCGTGAGATGGTCCAAAAGATCGCCAACAATGCTCTCCAAGGTGTGGAGAAGATTTATGAAGCTATACCAGCCATCGCCTCAGGAGTAAGTACGTTCTTCAGAGTCGCAGGCCCTCGGCTACCATAAGTTGCCATAGCGCTCGCGGCCATCTGGGCTGCCGAACATTTAAGCCATACTATATAAGGATGGCGTCTCTGTACGACCTGGTCAAGTCCCTTAACTTCCGAGGTTGGTCGATAATGTACTGTTCAGTGATGATCCAGCAGGGATTAGACGCCAGTGTATGAGGTGTTTGAGGAGGTCTTCAGTGATGGTCGAATGAATGACGGCCGTCTGTTCATCTGTTTAGAGTGCACCCAGGCCGTGCGTGACAGGACGGGAGTGGACGTCAGTGATGAAATCCTGGAGATTATCAACCGTCTTTCTTGAGGAACTCTACTAGCAGCCTGGTGGATATTACCGTGAGGCCCCTCAACTACTCGAGGCTGCACGTCGCAAGGGCCACACCTTCACATTGGAGACAGTTAGCCAGTGGCTAAGCCGCCAGGTGATGTGGCAGAAATACAGACCTCGGCCACGGCACATCAGGCATGCCCATTTCGAGGAAACTCACCGGAACAGAGTTCACCAGGCAAATGTTCTATTCCTTCCACACGACTCGGTTGGTCCTAAGACCTACAAGTATGCCCTCACCATCGTCGATGTCGCCAGCAGGTACAAGGCGGCTGTACCGCTCACAGACAAGTCAGCTGGCCATGTGGCCCAGGCATTCCAGGGTGTCTACGAGGCCTCGAAACATCCCCTCCATTGGCCGAAATTGTTGCAGGTGGATGAGGGTAAGGAGTTCAGAGGGTGGACTGCAGCCCTCATGCGGAAACATGGTTTGGCAGTTAGGCGAGGCGTGGTAAGGCATCACCGTTCCCAGGCTATCGGTGAGCGGTGGAATTGGACACTGTCAGAGAGACTGTTCCCACACCAATAGGCCCAGGAAATGGCCACGCCGAGTGAACGTTCTAGAGTATGGGTGAGAGGGCTGCCTGCTGTGGTGGAGAGATCCAATGCTGAGGTTCCTAGGCTAATCGGGAAGAAGCCGGTAGAGGATATCAGACACTCTGCTGGTCACAGCTCTAGACAAGCGAACAAGGGAGAGGAGTGCCTACTACCTGTTGCTCTGGTTCGGTACCTGTATGAGCCTGATGAGCTGGAATGTGGTCGATGGCGTGCAACAGATCCTAACTGATCGATAGATGTTCACAGGCTTGACAGGTATGTGGAGGCGGAGGGGTGGCCTACACTGTACAACATGGCATGCCAGCACGGAGTGCCTAGGCGACCATTTGTTGTAGAAGAGCTTCAGCTAGTCCCTGAAGACACACAGCTACCACCCCATAGGGTACTTACATGATAATCGATGGGCTCGGTATGGACCCCATCTGGCAGCACATGGCGCTTATCATAGTAAGCGGCGAGTCCGAGTTTTTCCTGCGTATACGTCACCACACCCTGGTTGCGCATGCGTAGGCCTCGGTTTTCAGCTCTGTCCACCCCGCCATGTATGGCACTGTAGAACCTCTGCCAAGAGACTTCATTCTGCCGCTTTGCCATTCCCTTAGCCGAGCACTTACTTGCAGCTGCGCTATCCACATAGTAGCATGTGGAGCAGGGAACCTCAGCAAACCCAAACCAGCTGTGTGCTAGGAGAGCCTCCTTAAAGCTAGCTACCCCACTGGCCCCGGACCAATGGCGCACTTACTCCTTGCCACATGGCATCTGTTTTGCCATCATGACTGGTACAGAACATTTGTGTTGTAGCCGAGTAGACATTGGCAGACACGCTCACTCTGGCGAATTCGAGACACACCAGCCTCTCGTAGGCTTCCTTGTCCGGTGAATAGAGGCTAACATCCCGCATGTGCTGAATGGTTCCACCTAGGAGGTACTGCAGTGACACACCTGGGAGAGACACCGTGTCTTTGAGGTTGTCTATTTCTCATTCTGTGTAGAACTCTCGCATCCGCTCTGGGGTTTAGAACATATGCTGACAGTGACTGCAGACTAGTGTATGTGCCAGCTTGGAGATGTTCTTGCTGTAGAAGGCGTGGTGGTCCCACACTTAGATGGTCATGGTGTCACGGTAGTGAGCTGCTTGCCTGATCATGTGCCAGGTCCCCTCTTCGGTTGGGCATACACGCGAATCCCGATCTTGGCGTAGAAATCTACCTTGTCCAGCTGATCCAGCGAGGTCTTGCGGACATCATGTACTGTCTTGCCGTAGAACTATGTGGCAAGCCCTCGTGCAGGAGCTGTACTTCTATCAGCTCTCGCTCCTCGGTGCACTGCTAGACATCTCCAGAGACACAGGTTATCCCTGTAGGTGTCGAGGGCAGTCATACTCTTCTTCTGTCGTAGCCAGCCTGGGAGGGGGCCTGTCCCAAGCAGAGGTGGGCAGTTGATGACAGCCCTGACCTCAATGTTGATTGATCGAACGAAAGCCCACTTGGTGTTGTGTCGATCGGTATTGTCTGTGTCGAGGCGGGCTTGCTCTCTTGCTGCCACCCTGTCCTGAGCTGCTCCTATAGTGTTCAGCCATCGGCTCCCTGGAGCATTCTTGTGGAATGGCATCACCCTACCGCCTTCGTTTCGACAGATAGGTATGGGTGTAGCGGAGTTAGAAGGCGTTCTGGTTAGTCTGCTGGATCTTTTGCATGATCTGGCCTCTGAGGTCTCCTTATAGACCTCTGAAGAATGTCCAGTGTACTGACTGGCGTCCTCTATCCTCTGTCCTCTGTCTCCCTTTCGCCGAGACGCTGGTTGAGAATGTGTTCGCCTTGTCGCCTTATGCTCCAGGCTAAGGGTTCAGACCTCGGCCCCTTATGTTCCGGGTTGGGTTCAGACCTCGGCTTCACTTAGCGATCTTGCATTGGAGAGTGAAGCACTCATGTGGATGGGCTGCCATCCACTTCTCTACAGTCTTGGCTCGCAAGTGGGTAGTCACCTCCTCGTCCAACTGACGAAGCTCACATATCGGCTGCGCTTTCTTGTGGGGATTCCAAGGATCATCTTTGGTAAGTGCTGGAAACCTTCCCGTCTTCATTGCTCGGAAGAGTCGCTTCTGCCACTCCTCGGCATGGACCTGTTCGATCATTTGGAGCAGGTCGGCTTTCTTTGCCTTAGTGTAGCCTCCAAGGCCGAATTGCTTTGCAATAGCGCGAAGCTGTGCAACAGTAATCATGGTGTATATCCCTGTGGAGGCCTGTCTCTAAATGGGCGTTCAGACCCTATTATGTGTGGAGATCAGTACCTATGGGTGGTGTAGATCCCTGTGGATGCCTGCCTCTAAATGAGCGTTCAGACCCTATTATGTGTGGTGCTGGCGATCAGTACCTGTGTGTGGTGTATATCCCTGTGGATGCCTGTCTCTAAATGGGCGTTCAGACCCTATTATGTGTGGCGATCAGTATCTGTGGGTGGTGTATATCCCTGTGGATGCCTGTCTCTAAATGGCCATTCAGATGTGTGTGGGGAGGCGTGCGATGTATGCCCCCTGGATAGGATAGTACACGCGTGTGTATAAAGCCCTATGAGAGAGGTATGGCTAAGTCTGTAAGAACGAGTAGCATGCATGCGCATGCGCCAGCTCCACGTGTCAGTGAGAGTGTATGCTTATATTGTACCGAGAAATCACTTCATTATCGGAATTCTTGGCACGGATTAGGACCGGAATGAAGCGAGAATTTCAAAACTGTTTACCATTTTAAAATCGGACAAGAAATGACCGAGTTATCCACAAATGGTAATAGCGAGATTTGAACCTGTGATTTTACGTTTGCTAATAAACACAAAACAAGGATCTCACGCCTTAACTACCTCGGCCATGTATGCATTAGTAATTATAGCTAATAAGTTATGCATTGCTGTTACTGCGTTATCTCGAAGTGACATCAGACTGATAATCGCAGTAACCGCACTACTCACGCTCAGAGATAAGATTATTAAAAGGCTAGATTTTAGTAGTGTTGCAGTGGATCACCCACTAGAGTATTGCATAGGATTCCCAGGCTGCAGACTGGGGTTCAAATCCGCTCAAAAGACCTCGCTAGAACTTACCTGAAATTTCGAAACTAGGTAAGACGCTAGGCCGGGGTAATATGACCAGGTTAGATAAAGACCCACCACGACACTCCCCAGTGCGGGGTAAAAGCACCACAGACACACACACACACACCAGCCGGCTGGAATAGCAACAGGGTGGGGTAGGAGATAGTTGGGGTAGGCTAGGTAGGATAGGATAGGTAGGATAGGTAGAAAATTGTCCCACAGATGGAAAAACCTCCTCAGGATACCGGCCAGAATAAGAAAGGCTGGTCACTGCCCTGTATCCTGAGGAGGTTCTCCTGGACAGTAGGGTCCGCACAGGAGTTTTATATTCTTGGCCATGGCCATGGCCATTTGTCTAAATGGAAATCCAGTTGAGGGAGGTGGTATCATTTTAATTCCGCTACTACTACTGCCGTTTATGTTGTGTTTAGACGTCATAGGCCGTGTATGATGTGTTTAGTCGCCATAGGCAGTTTATGTTGTGTTTACTCTCTTAACCCTCTAACACTCAAGCTGGCTCAAGTCCATTCGCTGAACAAGAAAAGACTATTTTTGAATATGTCACACAGAATTACTCGTTTCTATGAGAATATTTAAATTTTCATGAACAAATTTGAGGACTGAGAGTCAATGGTTGCATTGTACCTACATTTGTGGCTTTGTATTTATTTTAGTTTATATTTCCCTTACTTTCCTGTTTGTTTTCAGGATAGTGACTTGGATGACCAAATGTTTAAAGCCCTAGTTCAGGATCAAATTGAATTTGTGCAGCTTTTTTTCGATCATGGGTTGGATATCCCCCAATTTCTTACAATAGGTAGACTGAAAGCTCTTTATACTATGGTGAGTCTGAGTCATCCTTTTATTATGATCAAATATGTTCAGGCAAATAGATCTGCAGTTTGAGGTCAAATGAATTGTGTTCTTCAAGTCGGGTGATCAGGTTATGTTATATGGCCACATTAACTAGTGTACTTGGGTGTGATACCATACAAAGAAGCGTAGATATTACCATCACTGTCAAATTTCCTTAATCTTATGGCCAAATCAATATATATATATATATATATCGCCTGGCCATCTGCCAGTTCATTGTAAGCACTAGAAGAATCTGATCTGTCACTCGAGTATGTGATGTCATAATCAAAATACATGACTTGTTAGCTGGTGTCACAATGAAATGGTGTAGGTATAGGTGCTAACCAAAAATGCAAACGTCCAACTAGGACTATCCGAGATACCAATCCCATATTTAAAACTGATATCACGCACTGACGATTTCAAAACCGCTTATAAAATATAAATATCGAAAAAACGAATATGAACATATTTTCGGTTTTTAGTATCAGCATTGCTAAAAATGAAAGCACAATCACGAAAAGCACAATGTGTTGTGAGTGATGCCTACGACATGGTTTCCGTGAAATAAATAAATATATATCATCTAAGCCACTTCTGCTGATCATTCCATTCCCGTTGTCTCATTGGTTAGCATGGCTAAATTTATCCAATCCCTATATGAAGAATAAGTTTTCTTCCTACGAATGAACATTGTTTATCCAATCACATCGTGGCTTACACATTATGATCTTTGCCACAATGAATGGTTCTTCTTCTTCTTCTTCTTTTCGTTTGCTGATCATACCGCCAGTCCTGTAAGTGACTATCGACATGATCATATGAATGGTTATACACGCATGACGTTAAATATCTGACCCACGCTTGATAGTCTGTTGAAAGAGGAATATCTTTTTAGCCCCACCGTGTCTACAACAAACGCTTTTTGACTAGCATTTGAATTTAACAGGCTAATAATATCATGGGATCGATCTATTTAGAACATAATTTTGATATATATTTGTATATAATTGGTTGAACTATTCAAGGACGAGTTTGCTTGAAGACACATATTCATATACTCGTGACATTTCATACGCCAGCAAGAGATAATTGAGTGATCCCATCTTCTTTGGATGAAACTTGTATCGGATCCAAAGTACAGTACTCTGTCTACATTGTGTATATGTGTTCCGAATCCAAACCACAGCCTGTGAGTCACAGACGAGTACTCGCTCTGAATACCAGAAATAAATCCTTCTAATATCAGTAGTCTAAGGGGGAAGCTGGCTGCTATTGTTATGCAAATGAGCTCTTGACATATTTAAATACTGCGTTCTGATTGGTTGATTTGAATGAGTGGGTGGAGTCTATTGTTCTAAATGAGCGGGTATACACTGTATGCTATTGTTATAAATGAGCAGTTGTCCGCTATTGTTCTAAATGCGCTGGTGGCTGCTATTGTTCATGCAGATGTCCGCTCTAAATACCCAGCTACAGGATATTGTCTGTTATGACGTGTTAATAGATTAATGTGTTTTTAAATAGGTATTGACACACGTGCGTTGATCATGTTCTTGTCATGTTTAACATATTAATTAGGTGGGTGGTGCGCCCCCACGTTGTTGAAAGGTATTAACAGTAGAATATTTTGAAACTAAGCATAATTATGGCTTCCTATGCCATCGTACAGTACTTTTGAATAATGGCATGAACAATGGTCACATATGAATTGTTCATGCAGGTGACCGTCTGCACGCTATTGTTCAAAACTGGTGGCTGCACATTATTGTTCATAAGTGGGACGCTATTGTTCATAATTGATCACTGCTATCTGGCGAATCTTTTGAAACTAGTGTGAATTGTAGCTTCCTATGACAAAGTAGTATAAAAAAGTATTTGCTTGCCTGAGATGGTAGCAGGGCGGCATCGCCCAGTCATTTAATTTTTAAAAAAGTGCAGGGTTACATGGGGAATATATAGGTAAACTAAGAGATGTTGTATGTTGTGGATTTGCAGCCGCATGTTGCGGATTTGCCGCTGGCGATGCTGCATGTCTAATATTCTATAGATAATAATCATGTATCTATCGTATTTAAGGAGATATATGTCTTTAAATTGGCAGTCATTTAATTATTAACTTTTCAAAAAAATGTTGCTGCCACAATTGTATACAGGCGACTGCACATTTATACTTTGGCAACCTGTGTATATATATATGTCCGTATACACATGCACCACCAAAATGCATGCGTACATGTGTGGCCGCATGTTGCAGATTTATGGAGACAGGTTGCGGATTTGCAGCCATGGTATCTGGTGAATATTTTGAAACTAGCGTGAATTGTAGCTTCCTGTGTCAAATTAGTATCAAAAAACATTTGCTTTCCTGAGATGGCGGTGCGGCGGCATCTCCAAGTCATTTAATTTGTTTTTAAATCAGAGCGAAGTACAGCTTTACACAGGTAATATATAGGTAAACTAAGCAATGTTGTATGCATAATAGTATATAGATAATAATCATGTATCTATGGTATTTAACGAGTTGGCTTTAACAGTGGCAGTCATGTAAGTATTAAATTTTCAAAAAACTGTCCTGCAATTTTTAACAGGCGCTGCACATTTATACATAAGGCAACATGTGTATGTACATGCCTGTGCACAGTAATTTTTCCTAGTTTTATTACCCTTTTTTGGAAATCACGCTGCTGATCGCTGTTGAATGTTTTTCATAAAATATGTCTTTCATATCGCAGACTATAAAATACATTAATTATACTGCATGAGAGTGTGCAGCTTGCCGTGATGGAGTTGAGTGTTAGCACTTGAGTATTTGAGTGCACTCGCATACATAAAACACATTCTGGTGAACAAATGACATGAGATTGATATTTGGCAAGATATTACAATGTCCTTGCTGGGAGTAAAGTTTTAAAAAAATCGATGATAGCGTGTGAACCTGCTCACTGGCTATTGTTGTTTACCACTAAAGATTAACACATTTTTAATTCGTGGTGTTCATAGGTGTTCATAGGTGTTCATACGTAAATAGTAGTAAGTGGATTGTGGGGAGTTGGTTAGAGACCAAATGTCTTATCATTCATGACGTTACATTTCAACAATTAAGGGCCACATTACGAGCATAGTAGCATAATCATAGATGGTCGTTTACTACAAGTCAAATATAAATGTATCCTTTTGTGCTACACAGCAATGATACGTTATAACCATGTTTTTTACTATATAATTCAGTCAAGCCTCATGTTACACCAGTACATGGTCGCTATAGATTTTTCTAGCCCTTTAACCCTTTAACCCTCAAATTTCTTCAAGCGAATTTCAATTTTCTCATAGAAAATCGCCATTTGCAGACCAAGAGAAGACTATTAAAAAAATGTATCATTGGAATGACTGGCTCTGCTGGCTATCCATTTGTCTAGACATTTCACCAGCAAACGCCCACCACCAACTACCTGCACCGACCACCACCACCATCACCTTCACCACCAACACACACTACCATCACCACCACCACCACCAGAACCACTTCTACCACTACCACCAATACCGACATACACCAGCACCACCACCACCACCACCAACACCACCACACCCACCACCACCACCACTACCACCTACACCCAACAACATGCATTAACCCCACCCCACCACCAACACCCACCCACCCACCCACCAACCCCTATCAAATTTCTTCATATTCATATTTGCAGACCTATAGAAAACCATTTTTTTTAATTTATCATTGGAATGACTGACTCTGAAGGCTATCCATTTGTCTAGACATTGTGGTCGGAATTTGTGAGAGTGTGGTGTGTGAAGAATGGCAAATATGTTGAAGAGGGTATGTCAATGAGGGTTTAATAACGGTCTCACTCGTATGCACACGTGCCTATGTCAGCATGAATGCATTTTTGTACCAACGTAATGAGGCCCGAGAACATAAATAATATAGCTGGCTATCCATTGTCTAGACATTGTGGCCGGAACCACCTACTACCAACACCCACCACCACCATCGCCACCACCACCACACATCTACCACCACAGCACCACTACCACCCACCACCTTCACCACAACCACCACTAGCAGCACCAACACCAACATCCACCACCAACCACTAAGCACCAACACCCACCACCAAGCATTAATGTACATACACATGTTGGCGCATGTATAAATGTGCAGCCGCCTGTATAAAATTGAAGCCGCAACGTTTAAAAAATTTTTTTATAATTAAATGACTGCCACTTTAAAGACATATCTCCTTAAATACAATAGATATATGATTATTATCTATATAATATTATACATACAACATCGCTTGGTTTACCTATATATTACCCGTATAACATAGTACTTCGCTTTGATTTTTTGGAAAATTAAATGACTTGGAGACGCCGCCCCGACCCCATTTCAGGCAAGCACATATTTTTTGATACTAATTTGACATAGGAAGCTACAATTCACGCTACTTTCAAAATATTCACCAGATACCATGACCGCAAATCCGCAACATGCATCCGCAAATCCACAACATCTATGCATGCATTTTGGCTTGCATGTGTGTCCGGATATATACATACACATGTTGTCGCATGTATAAATGTGCAGTCGCCCGTATAAAATTGCAGCGACATTTTTTTGAAAATTTAATAATTAAATGACTGCCACTTTAAAGACATATATCTCCTTAAATATGATAGATACACGATTATTATTTATATAATATTATACATACGGCATCGCCGGCCACAAATCCACAACATGGGGCTGCAAATCTGCAACATGCGGCCGCATGTGGCTGCACATGTATGCATGCATTTTGGCATATACATACACATGCTGCCATATGCATAAATGTGCAGTCGCCAGTATAAAATTGCGGGCGCAACATTTTTTTTGAAAATTTAATAATTAAACAACTGGCGCTTTAAAGAATCTCCTTAAACATGATAGATTCACGATTATTATCTATATAATATTATACATACAACATCGCTTAGTTTACCTATATATTACCCGTGTAACGCTGTACCGCGCTCTGATTTTTTGAAAATTAAATTACGGGGGCAGTTTCAAAATATCTTTTTAACCATGAGTTGGGGGGGGGGGCACCGCCGCCCACCTAATTAGTATGTTAAACATGATCAGTTGGTATGCGTTCATCATTCAGCCAGCACACGCTCATCATTACTATGAGAGCTATGCATGTCAAAACCTATTTGAAAAACACATTAATCTAACTAATTATACTCGTGCTAGTTTCAAAATATTCAACAGATATACTAAGGAATGAACTATATTTTAACTTTTTGATTTTTCAAACCTTAATCGTGGTGCAGTGGTAGATTAAGCGAATATTTGTTGATACTAATTTGTCATAGGAAGCTACAATTCACACTAGTTTCAAAATATTCGCCAGGTACCAGTGACCAGATGCAAGAGCAATAGTGTATAGTGGTCACTTATGAACAATAGTGTCCCACTTATGAACAATAACGCGCAGCCACCACTTTTGAACAATAGCGTGCAGACGGTCACCTGCATGAACAATTCATAAGTGACTGTTGTTCATGCCATTGTTCAAAAGTACTATTCGATGGCATAGGAAGCCATAATTACACTTAGTTTCAAAATATTCTACTGTTTAATACCCATCAACCACGAGGGGATGCGGGGGGAACACCCATCTAATTAATATGTTGAACATGACAAGAACACGATCAATGCATGCGTGTCAATATCTATTTAAAAACACATTAATCCATGTATTAACATGTCATAACAGACAATAGCCTGCAGCAGGACATTTAGAGTGGACACCTGCATGAACAATAGCAGCCACCCACTCATTTAGAACAATAGCAGACACCCACTCATTTAGAACAATAGCATACAGCATACATCCGCTCATTTAGAATGATAGACTCCACCCACTCATTCAAATCAACCAATCAGAACGCAGTATTTAAATAGGTCAAGAGCTCATTTGCATAACAATAGCAGCCAGCTTCCCTATGATATACTAATATCACGTGATTTTTATTTTTTTACGACGACATGAAATGTCAAATTGTATACTAATTTTGATGTAGTAAACTACGGTTATTAGGGAATACCTACTATTTAGGCTGCCTCAGATATTAAGTGTATTCCCGCAATGATGGGCATCAGGTATATTAAGCATATCTGTAAGGCGCCAATAATTTGTATGGGTTAGGTGGGAGTTGGGGGGGTGGGGGGTGGGAATACAACTATTCTATTTTCGTGTTATTGACGATCGTTTTTTAAGCGTTTTAAAGAATGGATTTCAACATTTTCGTGATAGAAGTCACCTATAAAACCGATATTTGGTTAAAACTGATATGAAAACTGATATCGAAACCGATATGGCTGTTAGCTAAACCATGCAGCCCTACGTCCAACAGTAGGCATCGTGTGACTTTGGTGAATATACGATTTAGTAAACCTTCTAGTGAATGTTTCACAGCTAATTTGATTGGAATATGTTGCTGCCTGAGGCTTGAGGCTGCTGAATAGCTACCTTAAAATCGCAATTCTGTAAATTCAGGATTGAAAATGTTAAAATCGATTCACACGTACGACAGGGTAGGCGGAGCTTATAAAAAATGGGCGGGGCATGGCTAGAAAGTCATCCCACTATTGATGTTCGATAAATAAAGAGTCATAGAGTACAGGTCATAGACTATAGAGCAGAGTGCATAGGTTATATAGCACATAGAGTGCATGCCATAGGTTATAGAGTACGTGTCATAGGTTATAGAGTACAGGTCATAGGTTATAGAGTACACCTTATAGGCTATAGAGTACAGCTCATAGGTTATAGAGACTGATTACAACTCATAAATAAGTTAACATGTTTCCAATAATGATACCCTAGAACAATGGACCATGGGACAATAGAGATCTTATGGACTTCTCTATTGTTCTCTATGCCAAGCCCATTTTATTGTTTAGACATCTCTATTATGGACGGCTCCATTGTTCGTTCTCTAAGCCACGCCCATTCTACATAGAGACGCACATCTAGATACCCTAGGGGTATGGTGTAGAGCACAATAGAGGCTCACATTTCATTGCACATGGGCGGTGCTTAGAAGAATAAAGACGTGTATATAGATACCCTGGTGTGTGGCTTAGTGCACAATGCGTCGTCTATGTTATGGACGTCTAAACAGAGACATTGTTCTATAATCGACGCCCCTAGGATACCTACATGTGCGCCTCTGTTGTTCTCTAAGCCATGACCCTAGGGTATCGATATGTACATCTCTATTGCTCTGAAAGCCATGCCCATATGGTATCGATGTGTACGTCTCTATTTATCTATAAGCCACACATATTATAGGGTATCAAGATGTGTGTCTCTATTGTTCTTTACGCCATGCCTATAGGGTATCGATATATTCCATGCCCGTAGGGTATCAATATGCACGTCTATATTATTATCTACGCCACACCCATATGGTATCGATATGTGCGTCTCTATTGTTCTCTAATCCACATGCGTAGGGTATTGATATGTGCCTCTCTATTGGTCTCTAGTCCACGTCCCTAGGGTATCGATATGTGCGACTCTATTGTTCTCTATGCCACGACCATATGGTATCGATATGTGCGTCTCAATTGTTCTCTAGGCCACACCCTGAGGGTATCGATGTGTGCATCTCTATTGTTAAGACACGCCACGCTCCTAGCATATTGATATGTGCAACCCTATTGGTCTCTACTCCATGTGCATAGCTATTGCGCTTTACGCTTTACGCTAGGCCACTCGGGTATATACAACTATACAAATTTACCTATAGGGGTCGATTCTCCTGGTCAACTATATTTATCTAGTCGTCCAAACGAATTGTGTTTTCCTTTGCAAATCGTCAACTATAGTTAAATTATATCAGTCCTGCATTAAATTACATTTCAATAATTCAGACAAATCCATCTGCCTCCCGTGCAACAGTCCTCATGAACATATTGACGTCCGAGATGGAACATAACTGGAGAGAAAAAGTGTTGCCTAATGTAGGATTGGCAATTGAAAAGCTAACTGGTGAACGAGCATTGAAACTTTATGCAGGTATGCATAGCAGAATATAATATTTGCAGCATTGCACATTTATGCAGGTATGCATAGCAGAATAGAATCTTTGCAGCATTGAACGTTTATGCAGGTATGCATAGCAGAGTAGATTCCTTCAAACCTTGAATGTTATACAGGTTTGTGTAGCAGAATAGAATCATTGAAACATTGAATGTTTATGCAGGGTTGTGTAGCCGAATAGAATCTTTGAAACATTGAACGTTTATGCAGGTATGCATGGCAGAATAGAATCTTTGAAACCATGAACGTTTATGTAGGTATGCATAGCAGAATAGAATCTTTGAAACCTTGAACGTTTATGCAGGTGTGCGTAGCAGAATAGATTCCTTGAATCATTGAACATTTATGCAGGTATGCGTAGCAGAATAGATTCCTTGAATCATTGAATGTTTATGCAGGTATGCGTAGCAGAATAGATTCCTTGAATCATTGAATGTTTATGCAGGTATGCGTAGCAGATACTCTTTGAAACCGTGAACGTTTATGCAGGTATGCATAGCAGAATAGATTCCTTGATTATTGAACGTTTATGCAAGGTTGTGTGGCAGAATAGAATCTTTGAATCATTGAACGTTTATGCAGGTTTGTGAAGCAGAATAGATTCCTTGAAACACTGAACGTTTATGCAGGTATGCTTAGCAGAATAGATTCCTTGAAACATTGAACGTGTATGCAGGTTTGTGTAGCAGAATAGATTCCTTGAAACATTGAACGTTTATGCAGGTATGCATAGCAGAATAAATTCCTTGAAACGTAATAATGTAAAACTCTTATGAGTCAATTGTAATCAGATAACCGCAAAGCCGGCCAGGACCAGCCATGTATGTATCTTGAGTAATATCAATGTAAGGGCACAATCATGACCTCTTTCCTGGTGCTTTACCATTGGAATGACTGGCTCAATAACGGAGTCAGGAATTCCAGTGATAATGTTCAGGGGCGGTCTGTACCTGACATGCTGATGCGAGTGGACATCCACTCACAAAAAAATTCAAATTTTTTGATAAATCATAAGCTCCAAGCAGGGTACAAATTAAAAAAGGACTGATTACCTAAACTATAAATGACAGCTTCCATCTCATTTATTGAAAGATGGATATCATATACCAGTATAAATTTGCTTCAAAGTACCAGATAGCAACAATAATAATGATAAAATGTCATATAATCTTATATACATCTTCTTCACGCACTGTTATTTCTTCCAGATGAGAAAGTGTGGAACAACGAAGCTCAAAATAATGGTAAAATTCGCAATTTAATTAAACATGCTATAGTTGCGACTCCAATGGCCCTGCCAGAAATAGACTGACAGACCAACGTGTACTGGCTGTGTGTCGCAACTAAAAAGCCCATGCTTCAATTTAACTATTGCCTTTTGTTTGCTTTCTCCTGCATCAGTGATCTACATGCCCATTATATCACCAGAGGCACTAAATCTGCTGATTTTTGCTTTTATTTTATCCATTTTCTATTTATTTTCATTTGGTCTGTCAATGCTCTGCTTCGGTCTACTACATGTATCATTGTGCACTGTTTCAGCTTAAGATTTTTTGTCAATATCCTTTTGCTTTATGCGTTGTATATGTTAAATTATACATTGTCAATATCTGTGTCATATTTCTGTTCATTTTGCTTTGCTGCTTTGTATTAAGTTGTGAAATTGCTTCCAGCCATCCTAAACTACATGTTTTCTGCCAAGCTGAGGAAACCTTCTGGTAGCCTTTTTCTCACTTGTCCACTTCCCTAAGATTTCAATAGCGAATCGTATAATAATTATTCTACCCACAATTACACATATACCTCACTCATCCCTTTCCACCCAATCCTATGCCCATCAAATTCCGTTGTTCTTCCTGTAGAAAACCAGGGAGATGTAACCAATATGCTATACTATGTGATTGGTGTGGTGTCTGGATACACTTACGCTGCTCAAAGCTTACCACTGCTGAATATGCAGAACTAGAAAACTCAGAGGTGGTGCATTAACTGCAATACAGATTTATTTCCCTATAATTACTATGCTGATGATACTGATTTCATGTTAGCTACCCTGTACATAAATGAACGCTATAACCACATGTATCAATATACCCACCAAGACACACTTTTTAATCCGTTTAAGCTTAACAAATTCTACCAAAATATTATATCTCACGATGATGTTGATAATGAGGAAATTAAATATCTAACACCAGAATGTGACTATATTCTTCAAAAGGAATTTAATGATAATTTAATTAAGAATGTAAATGAAACAATCACATTTTCTCAACTTCATATTAATGTCAGGTCTCTTCTGAAGAATAACGATAAACCAGGCATGTTTCTGAATTCAAGCTCTCATGAATTTGATCTAATTGGTGTTACTGAGACCTGGCTGAAACCACACTCACTACTAAGCGTAATTGATGGACAGCACTATAACCTCATTGAAAAGCATAGACCAGCACAACACAACCACAAGGGGCGGTGGTGTAGGCATCTATGTAAAGGATACTATTCATTATACTATAAGAGCTGATCTGTGCATGATGGAAGCAGATATAGAAGGCCTTTTTATTGAAATACCCAGAAGTAAATCAAAAAGCAAAATTGTTGGTGTTATTTATAGAGCCCCAGGAATGGATAATGATACTTTTATCAAAGCTTTCGATAACATTTTGCAAACTATCCAAAAGGAAAACAAGATAGGACACATTATGGGAGATTTCAACATTGATCTACTAAAACAAAACTGCTTTTATACACAAAACCTACTAAACTTAATTGGCTCATATGGCTTCTATCCACTCATAACAAAACCGACTAGAATTACAGAAACAACTGCGACCATCATTGACAATATCTTCACAAATAGCATTGTTCAATGGAAAACTCAATTAGGTATTTTTGTTACAGACATGTCTGATCACTTGCCTATTTACTATCTGAAAAAACAGAAGTTAAACAAAAATCATTTATAAAAGAAAATCTAATGTGTTGGGACTTTGGAATAGAAAATAGTGACACATTTAAGAACGCTATGTCTGCTATAAACTGGAACTGCATTCTTGATTGTCAGTCATGTGAAGATGCCTACAACACATTCCATACTGTGAGCACAGATGTATATGACCGCGCCCTTCCACTAAAAACAGCGAAACAATTTAAACGAAACCCGACTAAACCATGGCTAACTAGGGGATTGATAGCTGCTTGTCATAAGAAAAACACACTGGACTTAATATTTATCAAGCACCCTACAAAGTCCAATGAATCTCAATATAAAAGATATCGCAACAGACTAAACCAAGTAATCCGGAGAGCCAAAATCAATCATTACCATAATAAATTCATCAATCAGAAAGACAATATCAAAGAAATGTGGAAGTTAACAAAGTCTCTACCGAATAAACAAAACAAGACATCAGAGACATCAAGATTTATATATAATGACAAAGTGTTAACCAACAACCAAGATATAGAAAATAAATTTAATGAATATTTTATGAACATTGGACCCAGCCTATCGGAAAAAATTAGGAATACCTCTAATACAAATAGGGAAGATTATCTGACAGGCAGCTATCAATACTCAGTTTTTCTAAATCCTACTAACACAGATGAAATCTCAAAAATTTTAATGCAAATCAACCTGAACAAAAGTGCAGGCATTGGTAATTTTAAATGGAACATTTTTAAAAACTGTCTCACACAAATATTAATCCCACTGAACCACATTTGTAATCTTTCCCTGGTTTCAGGGTATATTCCCATCTCCACTAAAAGTAGCACAGGTGACACCAATATATAAAGGCAAGGACTCTTCTGACTTCACTAATTACCAGCCCGTCTCAGTACTTCCAATTTTTTCTAAACTTCTAGAAAGACTTTTCTACAATAGACTGATAAATTTCTTAAATACATATTCTATTCTCTATAAAGCGCAATATGGTTTTAGACAAAACCACTCCACAATGCTGGCTCTGATAGATATGTTGGAAAAAATAACAAATTCTCTAGAAAACAAAGAACATATTCTTGGCATATTTCTTTATCTTTCTAAGGCTTTTGACACAATTGATCATAAGATTCTAATAAAAAAACCTCTTATTATGGAGTGAGAGGAATTGCCCTAAATTGGATAACAAGTTATTTATCAAACAGAGTACAGTGCGTACAATACAATGGAGCTTGCTCTAGCAAAGAAAATGTAGTCTGTGGTGTCCCGCAGGGATCAATACTTGGACCTCTCCTGTTTTTAATATATATGAATGATTTACCCAATGTTTGTCAGCACCTTTCATTAATACTGTTTGCAGATGACACCAATGCGTTTTGCCACAACAAGAATATAGAAACACAGTATAAAAATGTAAATGAAGAAATGGAAAAAGTAATAAATTGGTTTAAAGTAAATAAATTATCACTGAATGTCGGGAAAACTAATTACATGCTCTTTACAAAATCTAGAAAACTAAAGAAAAATTACTTGCCAAAATTGTACATTGATAATCAGGAAATACAGGAGGCTGAGTTTGCTAAATTCTTAGGTGTCTACCTGGATAAAGATCTAACCTTGGAGAAACGTATAAAGATTGTAACATCTAAAGTGGCAAGAAACATTGGGATCATGCGACGACTTAAATCATACTTACCACCTAACATACTAAAAACACTATATTGCACGTCAATACTCCCACAAATTACTTATTGCAACACTATTTGGACTAATACATATAACATCAGACTGGCAAGACTAAAATCACTTCAAAAGCAAGTCATTAAACATTTTGCACAAACAGGAGAGGCCCAAAATGTTTACAAGACAGAAAATTTATTAAAACTAGAAGATATTGGTAATCTCCAATTATTTACAATAATAAAAGATTTTTTCAAAGGTAATCTACCAAATTCACTGTCTTCTCTCTTTAACCTAAACACTGAAATACACTCATACAACACCAGATCTAGATACAGCTTTCACACATAATACAACAGAATGGAAATCTCAAAACAAAAACCATCCTTTCAAGCTACAAACCTCTGGAATAACACGAATACACGTACACGGATTATTAGTAAAAATTCCTACAAACATATTATTAAACAAATGTTCATTAATAAGTACTAAATCGAGTAATTGGACCTCACTCATATATTAGTTACTGCACCTTGATGCGCACGAACACCACAGCAATTACCAGCAATTCATCATGAAGAACCACCTGTTAACAATATTGATATTACTGCTCTTGCCTTGCCTCTAAACTCCGGTTTGACATATTGTCTACATAAAATAAAAGCTAGTGGTACTGCTGAATATTCTGGACCCAGTGGAATTTGTGGGAGAATTTTCTGCATAAGGCAGCAATGTCTTCTATTCCAAATGTGTACAGAAGATTACTTACGTCATAACCAAATCAGTGTGTTGCTAGAATCATGTTGGCCATTGCTATCTTTACTGTATCATTAACCATAATCATATTTAATTTAATTTATTTTATTATATTATATTTTATGTGAATGTCTGGCTCCTGGGTCTTACAGACAACACATTCCAAGGGTCATAGCTCCTCTTGCTGGGTGTTTTGAAGAGGACTTGACCAGGGACTGTGGTTGGCTAAGCCACCAACAACTCTAGGTCGGGTGGCTTTTCTGAATATTCAGCGAGTGTGCAGCTTCTGTGTTAAAACCTGAGTCAAATTGGACCAGCACTCCTCAAGATATACACAGATCCAGAACTTGATCATATCTAAGAGCTCTAAAATATCTAGCCATGACAAACACACTAAGAAAGACTCGAACACAGATTCACATGGCCGGTTTACTCTCTGTCCTCTAGGGAAAGAAGGTGATAGACAATAATAATAATAATAATAATAATAATAATAATAGTAGAAACAGGATGAACTCCAGCCCCCACCCCACCCCTTCACCCCCTAGCCCATTCCAATGAGTGAAATACGTTACCCGCAGTATGAAAAACAATAAAAAAACAAGTGAACCATGTTTGTCAAATGTCTTGTCTTTTTTTTTCTCTCTTCTTTTTTATGTCAAATCCTATATTATTTGTCTGTCGTTATGTATAATATATTGTCATAATGCCTTATGTCTACTTATGTCAAATCATGTGTAATTTGTATGTTATTCTATGTCAGGGGTCCACAAGCTAATAGGCACAGCCTCCAGTGGACTCCCTGTTATCATATTGTAATTTGTAATATTTACCAAGAGAATAAAATCAAATCAAATCAAATTAAATCAAACATTGAACGTTTTTGAAGGTTTGTGTAGCAGAATAGATCCCTTGAATCATTGAATGCTTATGCAGGTTTGTGTAGCAGAATAGATTCCTTGAAACATTGAACATTTATGCAGGTATGCGTAGCCGAATAGAATCTTTGAAACATTGAACATTTATGCACGTATGCATAGCAGAATAGATTCCTTGAATCATTGAACGTTTATGCAGGTATGCATAGCAGAATAGATTCCTTGAAACATTGAACGTTTATGCAGTTATGTGTAGCAGAATAGATTCCTTGAAACATTGAATGTGTATGCAGTTATGCGTAGCAGAATAGATTCCTTGAATCATTGAACGTTTATGCAGGTATGCGTAGCAGAATAGAATCTTTGAAACCTTGAACGTTTGTCTAGTCATACATTTATTCATGATAATTATTCATGTCCTGTCTTGCCTTCACATGGCCGGGTGGATGTATTGGAGAGAAAGTTTACTCATTCATTTCTAGTATGCTTGTTTGAATGATATCATCGTCACTATCAGCATTGTACAAACGTTACAATGGCATCATTGCTGGTGTAGTTGTACATCCAGGTTGTATGTTTAAATTGTCAGCCACAATGTAACTGCACCCAAGGCATGTTTAATTCAATGTTACAATTCATATTCTTCTTCTTCTTTTCGTTCGCTGATCATACCGCCAGTCCTGTAAGTGACTATCGACATGATCATAAGCATTAAGTGCGTGGATCCATGGTTTATTAGAGTGCGCCGTGCGGTCTGGAACCTCCGTCTTCAGCACTCGAGGTTTCTGTCAGGGTTACCTCACCCTTACCTCCTTTAGTCGCTTCTTACGACACGCAGAGGATACGGAAAGTGTATTCTAAGCTCCACCTACAGGGCAACAATTCATATTAGAATTTGGATTTATACCAATCTTATCTTTATTTCCAACTCAGGTTAGATTTTATGTTATTGATCTACGTTGTGTGACCAACCATCTAGATCGTCATTAATATTGTGTTTATCTCCGTACACAAATTTACAGTTTTAGCAGAATTTGTCCAACTTGACACACATAATTCATCAAGGGTATGTACTGAGAGTGAAAATATCGATCCTATGCATATTGTGAGGCATATTCTCAAGTTGCGTTAATATTTCCCTGTTTTTTCAGTTGAAAATCCAATTACATATCCGTTCCGAGATCTATTCTTGTGGGCAGTACTGCTGAACCGATGTAAGCTTGCGCATCTTTTCTGGAGGCTTGGAAAGGAGCACATTGGTATGAACGATATATATATATATATATATATATATATATATATATATATATATATATATATATATATATATATATATATATATATTCACTAGTAAATTAATTAAGTAACCCTTCACATGTCTTACTCACGTTTGCTTAGTAGTTATATTCAGGGTATTAGGGGTTTTAGAGTAAATACCCATTATCCAGCTTATGACCATACAATAGGCTTAATTTGAGAATAGGTTGCAGAGAAACATTCAAATTGTGGATGATTGTTATATATTGGTTAGATTTATATGACATTTGCTGATGCGAGCTCTTAATTTCTGCCTGGGATGACCGGAGTACAGATTACGGTGTCAACGTGACACATATTATATATATCATTGTATATCCTGGGAGCATATTAGAGTTGTGTGCTAGTGACGTACCTTACACGAGTCCGTTGTCACCTAGCTTCGATGATGAAACAATTCCGCTTGCAACATTACTTTCCTACTGTTAAAACATTGTAGAATGAAATGGTTTGATAAAGTTTAATATAAAGAACGACAAACAAACAAAAACAAAACTACAGCAACAAACAAACAAATAGAGAACTACAGTAACAAGCAAATAAAATCAAGACTACTGCAACAAGCAAACAAAAATTTACTACAACAACAAACAAACAAAAACAAAACTACAGTGACAAACAGACAAAAGCAGAAATACAGCAACAAATAAATGAAAACAAAACTACAATGTCAAACATACAAAAACAGAACTAGAGCAACTAGCAAACAAAAACAAAACTACATCGACAAACAGACAAAAACAAAACTATATCGACAAACAGATAAAAACAAAACTATATCGACAAACAGACAAAAACAAAACTATATCGACAAACAGACAAAAACAAAACTATATCGACAAACAGACAAAACAAAACTATATCGACAAACTGACAAAAACAAAACTACATCGACAAACAGACAAAAACAAAACTACATCGACAAACAGACAAAAACAAAACTATATCGACAAACTGACAAAAACAAAACTACATCGACAAACAGACAAAAACAAAACTATATCGACAAACAGACAAAAACAAAACTACAACAACGAGGAGACAAACAATAACTACAGCAACACATAAACAAAAAGAAAGCTGCAAAGACAATCAAACAAAAACAGAACAAGAACGACAAACAGACAAAACAGAACTACAGTGACAAGCAAACAAAAACAGAACAAGAACGACAAGCAAACAAAAACAAAACAACAGCAACAAACAGAAAAAAGCTGCAATAACAAACAAACAAATACAGAACTAGAGTGACAAACAAACAAACAATAATAATAAACAAACAAACAATAACCAAACTACAGTGACAAACAGACAAAAACTAGAACAACAGACAAAAACAAAACTAGAATGACAAACAGACAAAAACAGAACTAGAGCAACAAGTCAACAGAAACAGACCTACAGTGACAAACAGACAAAAACAGAACTAGAGCAACAAGTAAACAGAAACAGACCTACAGTGACAAACAGACAAAAACAGAACTAGAATGACAAACAGACAAAAACAGAACTAGAGCTACAAGTAAACACAAACAGACCTACAGTGACAAACAGACAAAAACAGAACTAGAATGACAAACAGACAAAAACAGAACTAGAATGACAAACAGACAAAAACAGAACTAGAGCAACAAGTAAACAGAAACAGACCTACAGTGACAAACAGACAAATACAGAACTAGAGCAACAAGTAAACACAAACAGACCTACAGTGACAAACAGACAAATACAGAAATAGAGCAACAAGTAAACAGAAACAGACCTACAGTGACAAACAGACAAAAACAGAACTAGAGCAACAAGTAAACACAAACAGACCTACAGTGACAAACAGACAAATACAGAACTAGAGCAACAAGTAAACAGAAACAGACCTACAGTGACAAACAGACAAAAACAGAAATAGAGCAACAAGTAAACACAAACAGACCTACAGTGACAAACAGACAAATACAGAACTAGAGCTACAAGTAAACACAAACAGACCTACAGTGACAAACAGACAAAAACAGAAATAGAGCAACAAGTAAACACAAACAGACCTACAGTGACTAACAGACAAATACAGAACTAGAGCTACAAGTAAACACAAACAGACCTACAGTGACAAACAGACAAAAACAGAAATAGAGCAACAAGTAAACACAAACAGACCTACAGTGACAAACAGACAAATACAGAACTAGAGCTACAAGTAAACACAAACAGACCTACAGTGACAAACAGACAAAAACAGAACTAGAGCAACAAGTAAACAGAAACAGACCTACAGTGACAAACAGACAAAAACAGAACTAGAGCAACAAGTAAACACAAACAGACCTACAGTGACAAACAGACAAATACAGAACTAGAGCAACAAGTAAACACAAACAGACCTACAGTGACAAACAGACAAAAACAGAAATAGAGCAACAAGTAAGCACAAACAGACCTACAGTGACAAACAGACAAAAACAGAACTAGAGCAACAAGTAAACACAAACAGAACTACAGTGACAAACAGACAAAAACAGAACTAGAGCTACAAGTAAACACAAACAGACCTACAGTGACAAACAGACAAAAACAGAACTAGAGCAACAAGTAAACAGAAACAGACCTACAGTGACAAACAGACAAATACAGAAATAGAGCAACAAGTAAACAGAAACAGACCTACAGTGACAAACAGACAAAAACAGAAATAGAGCAACAAGTAAACACAAACAGACCTACAGTGACAAACAGACAAAAACAGAAATAGAGCAACAAGTAAACACAAACAGACCTACAGTGACAAACAGACAAAAACAGAACTAGAGCAACAAGTAAACACAAACAGAACTACAGTGACAAACAGACAAATACAGAAATAGAGCAACAAGTAAACAGAAACAGAACTACAGTGACAAACAGACAAAAACAGAACTAGAGCAACAAGTAAACACAAACAGACCTACAGTGACAAACAGACAAAAACAGAAATAGAGCAACAAGTAAACACAAACAGAACTACAGTGACAAACAGACAAAAACAGAACTAGAGCAACAAGTAAACACAAACAGAACTACAGTGACACACAGACAAAATCAGAAATAGAGCAACAAGTAAACACAAACAGAACTACAGTGACAAACAGACCAAAACAGAAATAGAGCAACAAGTAAACAGAAACAGACCTACAGTGACAAACCATCAAAAACAGAACTAGAGCAACAAGTAAACACAAACAGAACTACAGTGACAAACAGACAAAAACAGAAATAGAGCAACAAGTAAACACAAACAGACCTACAGTGACAAACAGACAAATACAGAAATAGAGGAACAAGTAAACACAAACAGACCTACAGTGACAAACAGACAAAAACAGAACTAGAGCAACAAGTAAACACAAACAGACCTACAGTGACAAACAGACAAATACAGAAATAGAGCAACAAGTAAACACAAACAGAACTACAGTGACAAACAGACAAAAACAGAACTAGAGCAACAAGTAAACACAAACAGACCTACAGTGACAAACAGACAAAAACAGAACTAGAGCAACAAGTAAACAGAAACAGACCTACAGTAACAAACAGACAAATACAGACTAGAGCAACAAGTAAACAGAAACAGACCTACAGTGACAAACAGACAAATACAGAACTAGAGCTACAAGTAAACACAAACACAAACAGACCTACAGTGACAAACAGACAAAAACAGAAATAGAGCAACAAGTAAACAGAAACAGACCTACAGTGACAAACAGACAAAAACAGAACTAGAGCAACAAGTAAACAGAAACAGACCTACAGTGACAAACAGACAAAAACAGAAATAGAGCTACTAGTAAACACAAACAGACCTACTGTGACAAACAGACAAAAACAGAAATAGAGCAACAAGTAAACACAAACAGACCTACAGTGACAAACAGACAAAAACAGAACTAGAGCAACAAGTAAACAGAAACAGACCTACAGTGACAAACAGACAAAAACAGAACTAGAGCTACAAGTAAACACAAACAGACCTACAGTGACAAACAGACAAAAACAGAACTAGAGCAACAAGTAAACAGAAACAGACCTACAGTGACAAACAGACAAAAATAGAACTAGAGCAACAAGTAAACAGAAACAGACCTACAGTGACAAACAGACAAAAACAGAACTAGAGCTACCAGTAAACACAAACAGACCTACAGTGCCAAACAGACAAAAACAGAAATAGAGCAACAAGTAAACAGAAACAGACCTACAGTGACAAACAGACAAAAATAGAACTAGAGCAACAAGTAAACAGAAACAGACCTACAGTGACAAACAGACAAAAACAGAACTAGAGCTACCAGTAAACACAAACAGACCTACAGTGCCAAACAGACAAAAACAGAAATAGAGCAACAAGTAAACACAAACAGACCTACAGTGACAAACAGACAAAAACAGAACTAGAGCAACAAGTAAACAGAAACAGACCTACAGTGACAAACAGACAAAAACAGAACTAGAGCAACAAGTAAACAGAAACAGACCTACAGTGACAAACAGACAAAAACAGAAATAGAGCAACTAGTAAACACAAACAGACCTACAGTGACAAACAGACAAAAACAGAAATAGAGCAACAAGTAAACACAAACAGACCTACAGTGACAAACAGACAAAAACAGAACTAGAGCAACAAGTAAACAGAAACAGACCTACAGTGACAAACAGACAAAAACAGAACTAGAGCTACAAGTAAACACAAACAGACCTACAGTGACAAACAGACAAAAACTGAAATAGAGCAACAAGTAAACACAAACAGACCTACAGTGACAAACAGACAAAAACAGAAATAGAGCAACAAGTAAACAGAAACAGACCTACAGTGACAAACAGACAAAAACAGAACTAGAGCAACAAGTAAACACAAACAGACCTACAGTGACAAACAGACAAAAACAGAAATAGAGCAACAAGTAAACACAAACAGACCTACAGTGACAAACAGACAAAAACAGAACTAGAGCAACAAGTAAACAGAAACAGACCTACAGTGACAAACAGACAAAAACAGAACTAGAGCTACAAGTAAACACAAACAGACCTACAGTGACAAACAGACAAAAACAGAAATAGAGCAACAAGTAAACACAAACAGACCTACAGTGACAAACAGACAAAAACAGAAATAGAGCAACAAGTAAACAGAAACAGACCTACAGTGACAAACAGACAAAAACAGAACTAGAGCAACAAGTAAACAGAAACAGACCTACAGTGACAAACAGACAAAAACAGAAATAGAGCTACTAGTAAACACAAACAGACCTACTGTGACAAACAGACAAAAACAGAAATAGAGCAACAAGTAAACACAAACAGACCTACAGTGACAAACAGACAAAAACAGAACTAGAGCAACAAGTAAACAGAAACAGACCTACAGTGACAAACAGACAAAAACAGAACTAGAGCTACAAGTAAACACAAACAGACCTACAGTGACAAACAGACAAAAACAGAACTAGAGCAACAAGTAAACAGAAACAGACCTACAGTGACAAACAGACAAAAATAGAACTAGAGCAACAAGTAAACAGAAACAGACCTACAGTGACAAACAGACAAAAACAGAACTAGAGCTACCAGTAAACACAAACAGACCTACAGTGCCAAACAGACAAAAACAGAAATAGAGCAACAAGTAAACAGAAACAGACCTACAGTGACAAACAGACAAAAATAGAACTAAAGCAACAAGTAAACAGAAACAGACCTACAGTGACAAACAGACAAAAACAGAACTAGAGCTACCAGTAAACACAAACAGACCTACAGTGCCAAACAGACAAAAACAGAAATAGAGCAACAAGTAAACACAAACAGACCTACAGTGACAAACAGACAAAAACAGAACTAGAGCAACAAGTAAACAGAAACAGACCTACAGTGACAAACAGACAAAAACAGAACTAGAGCAACAAGTAAACAGAAACAGACCTACAGTGACAAACAGACAAAAACAGAAATAGAGCAACTAGTAAACACAAACAGACCTACAGTGACAAACAGACAAAAACAGAAATAGAGCAACAAGTAAACACAAACAGACCTACAGTGACACACAGACAAAAACAGAACTAGAGCAACAAGTAAACAGAAACAGACCTACAGTGACAAACAGACAAAAACAGAACTAGAGCTACAAGTAAACACAAACAGACCTACAGTGACAAACAGACAAAAACAGAAATAGAGCAACAAGTAAACACAAACAGACCTACAGTGACAAACAGACAAAAACAGAAATAGAGCAACAAGTAAACAGAAACAGACCTACAGTGACAAACAGACAAAAACAGAACTAGAGCAACAAGTAAACAGAAACAGACCTACAGTGACAAACAGACAAAAACAGAAATAGAGCTACTAGTAAACACAAACAGACCTACTGTGACAAACAGACAAAAACAGAAATAGAGCAACAAGTAAACACAAACAGACCTACAGTGACAAACAGACAAAAACAGAACTAGAGCAACAAGTAAACAGAAACAGACCTACAGTGACAAACAGACAAAAACAGAACTAGAGCTACCAGTAAACACAAACAGACCTACAGTGCCAAACAGACAAAAACAGAAATAGAGCAACAAGTAAACACAAACAGACCTACAGTGACAAACAGACAAAAACAGAACTAGAGCAACAAGTAAACAGAAACAGACCTACAGTGACAAACAGACAAAAACAGAACTAGAGCAACAAGTAAACAGAAACAGACCTACAGTGACAAACAGACAAAAACAGAAATAGAGCAACTAGTAAACACAAACAGACCTACAGTGACAAACAGACAAAAACAGAAATAGAGCAACAAGTAAACACAAACAGACCTACAGTGACACACAGACAAAAACAGAACTAGAGCAACAAGTAAACAGAAACAGACCTACAGTGACAAACAGACAAAAACAGAACTAGAGCTACAAGTAAACACAAACAGACCTACAGTGACAAACAGACAAATACAGAACTAGAGCTACACGTAAACACAAACAGACCTACAGTGACAAACAGACACAAACAGAACTAGAGCAACAAGTAAACACAAACAGACCTACAGTGACAAACAGACAAATACAGAACTAGAGCTACAAGTAAACAGAAACAGACCTACAGTGACAAACAGACAAATACAGAAATAGAGCAACAAGTAAACACAAACAGAACTACAGTGACAAACAGACAAAAACAGAACTAGAGCAACAAGTAAACAGAAACAGACCTACAGTGACAAACAGACAAAAACAGAACTAGAGCTACAAGTAAACACAAACAGACCTACAGTGACAAACAGACAAATACAGAACTAGAGCTACACGTAAACACAAACAGACCTACAGTGACAAACAGACAAAAACAGAACTAGAGCTACAAGTAAACACAAACAGAACTAGAGTGACAAACAGACAAAAACAGAACTAGAGCAACAAGTAAACACAAACAGACCTACAGTGACAAACAGACAAATACAGAACTAGAGCTACACGTAAACACAAACAGACCTACAGTGACAAACAGACAAAAACAGAACTAGAGCTACAAGTAAACACAAACAGAACTACAGTGACAAACAGACAAAAACAGAACTAGAGCAACAAGTAAACACAAACAGACCTACAGTGACAAACAGACAAAAACAGAACTAGAGCTACAAGTAAACAGAAACAGAACTACAGTGACAAACAGACAAAAACAGAACTAGAGCTACAAGTAAACACAAACAGACCTACAGTGACAAACAGACACAAACAGAACTAGAGCAACAAGTAAACACAAACAGAACTACAGTGACAAACAGACAAAAACAGAACTAGAGCAACAAGTAAACACAAACAGACCTACAGTGACAAACAGACAAAAACAGAAATAGAGCAACAAGTAAACACAAACAGAACTAGAGTGACAAACAGACAAATACAGAACTAGAGCAACAAGTAAACAGAAACAGACCTACAGTGACAAACAGACAAAAACAGAAATAGAGCAACAAGTAAACAGAAAAAGACCTACAGTGACAAACAGACAAAAAACAGAACTAGAGCAACAAGTAAACAGAAACAGACCTACAGTGACAAACAGACAAATACAGAACTAGAGCAACAAGTAAACAGAAACAGAACTACAGTGACAAACAGACCAAAACAGAACTAGAGCAACAAACAAACAATAAAAAACTACAATGTCAAAAAGCCAAAAACTGAACTACAGGGAAAAGCAACCAAAAATATAATTACAGTGACAACCAGACACAAACTACAGTAACAAGCGCAAAAACAAAACTGGTATGACAGAGAAAAAACTTACAGTGACAAACAAACAAAAACAAACCTACAACAACAACCAAACAGAAACAAAACTACAGTGACAAACAAACAAAAACAAAACTACAGCAACAAACAAACAAAAACAAAACTACAGTGACAAACAAACAAAAACAAAACTACAGCAACAAACAAACAAAAACAAAACTAGAATAACGAACAGGCAAAAAACCTACAGAGACAAACAAACAAAACAAAACTACAGCAACAAACAAACAAAAACAAAACTACAGCAACAAACAAACAAAAACAAATCTAGAATAACGAACAGGCAAAAAACCTACAGCGACAAACAAACAAAACAAAACTATAGCAACAAACACACAATAGAAAAACTACAGCAACGAACAAAAAAACAGAACAATGGCAACAAACAAACAAAAAGAATACTACACCAACAATCAAACAACAACACAACTACAATGACAAACAAACAAAAAAATACTAAAATGACAACCAAACAAAAACAGAACCACAGCAACAAACAAACAAACAAACAGAACTACAGCAACAAACAAACAAATACAGAGCTACAGCAACAAACATACAAAAATAAAATTACAGCGACAACCAAACAAAAACAAATCCACCGTGACAATCAAACAAAAACAAATCCACTGTGACAATTAAACAAAAACAAAACTACAGCAACGAACAAACAAAAACAGAGCTACAGGTACAAACAAAGAAATAGAGAACTACAGCAACAAACATACAAAAATAAAATTACAGCGACAACCAAACAAAAACAAATCCACAGTGCCAATCAAACAAAAACAAAACTACAGTGTCAAACAGACAGAACCTAAAGTACAGTGACAAACAGACAAAAGAAAATACAGCAACAAAGAAACAAAAACAAAAATACAATGACAAACAAACAAAAACAAAACTACAGTGACAAGCAAACAATAGCAAAACGACAATGACAAACAAACAAAAAAAGTACAATAACAATCGAACAACAACAAAACTACAGCAACGAACAAACTAAAACAGAACTATAGTGACAAACAACCAAGGCTATAATACAATGACAAACAAACAAAACAGACCTACAGCAACAAACAAACAAAAACAAAAAGACAACAACAAACTACAGTGACAAACAAACATTACCAAAACTACAGCAACAAACAAAACAAAAACAAAAGTACAGTAACAAGCAAACAACAACAAAGCTAGAGCAACGAACACATTAAAACACAACTACAGTGACAAACAACCAAAAACAATAATACGATGACAACCAAACAAAACAGAACCACAGCAACAAACAAAGAAAAACAAAACTACAGCAGCAAACAAACAAAAACAAAACTACAGTGACAAACAAACAATAGCAAAACTACAGCAACAAGCAGACAAAAACAGAACTACAGTGACAAACAACCAAAAACAATACTACAATGGCAAACAAACAAAAACAATACTACAATGGCAAACAAACAAAAACAATACTACAATGGCAAACAAACAAAAACAATACTACAATGGCAAACAAACAAAAACAGAACTACAATGGCAAACAAACCAAAACAATACTACAATGGCAAACAAACAAAAACAATACTACAAAGGCAAACAAACAAAAACAATACTACAATGGCAAACAAACAAAAACAATACTACAATGGCAAACAAACAAAAACAATACTACAATGGCAAACAAACAAAAACAATACTACAATGGCAAACAAACAAAAACAATACTACAATGGCAAACAAACAAAAACAATACTACAATGGCAAACAAACAAAAACAATACTACAATGGCAAACAAACAAAAACAATACTACAATGGCAAACAAACAAAAACAATACTACAATGACAAACAAACAAAAACAATACTACAGTGACAAACAAACAAAAACAGAACTACAATGACAAACAAACACAAACAGAACTACAATGACAAACAAACAAAAACAAAACTACAATGGGAAACAAACAAAAACAGAACTACAGTGACAAACACACAAAAACAGAACTACAATGACAAACAAACAAAAACAGAACTACAATGACAAACAAACAAAAACAAAACTACAATGACAAACAAACAAAAACAAAACTACAATGAGAAACAAACAAAAACAAAACTACAATGACAAACAAACAAAAACAAAACTACAATGACAAACAAACAAAACCAAAACTATAGGAACAAACAAACAAAAACAAAACTACAGTAACAATCAAACAATAACAAAACTACAGCAACAAACAAACAATAACAAAACTACAATGACAAACAAACAAAAACAAAGCTACATCAATAAACAAACAAAAACAAAACTACAGTGACAAACAACCAAAAACAAAACTACAGCAACAAACAGACAAAAACAAAACTACAGTGACAAACAACCAAAAACAATACTACAATGGCAAACAAACAAAAACAATACTACAATGGCAAACAAACAAAAACAATACTACAATGGCAAACAAACAAAAACAATACTACAATTGCAAACAAACAAAAAAATACTACAATGGCAAACAAACAAAAACAGAACTGCAGCAACAAACAAACAAAAACAAATTTACAATGACAAACAAACAAAAACAAAACTACAATGACAAACAAACAAAAACAGAACTACAATGACAAACAAACAAAAACAGAACTACAGTGACAAACAAACAAAAACAGAACTACAATGACAAACAAACACAAACAGAACTACAATGACAAACAAACAAAAACAAAACTACAATGACAAACAAACAAAAACAGAACTACAGTCACAAAGAAACACAAACAGAACTACAATGACAAACAAACAAAAACAGAACTACAATGACAAACAAACAAAAACAGAACTACAATGACAAACAAACAAAAACAGAACTACAGTGACAAACACACAAAAACAGAACTACAATGACAAACAAACAAAAACAGAACTACAATGACAAACAAACAAAAACAAAACTACAATGACAAACAAACAAAATCAAAACTACAATGACAAACAAACAAAACCAAAACTATAGGAACAAGCAAACAAAAACAAAACTACAGCAACAAACAAACAAAAACAAAACTACAATGACAAACAAACAAAAACAAAACTACAATGACAAACAAACAAAAACAAAACTATAGGAACAAACAAACAAAAACAAAACTACAGCAACAAACAAACAATAACAAAACTACAGCAACAAACAAACAATAACAAAACTACAATGACAAACAAACAAAAACAAAGTTACATCAATAAACAAACAAAAACAAAACTACAGTGACAAACAACCAAAAACAAAACTACAGCAACAAACAGACAAAAACAAAACTACAGTGACAAACAACCAAAAACAATACTACAATGGCAAACAAACAAAAACAATACTACAATGGCAAACAAACAAAAACAATACTACAATGGCAAACAAATAAAAACAATACTACAATGGCAAACAAACAAAACCAAAACTATAGGAACAAACAAACAAAAACAAAACTACAGCAACAAACAAACAAAAACAAAACTACAATGACAAACAAACAAAACCAAAACTATAGGAACAAACAAACAAAAACAAAACTACAGCAACAAACAAACAATAACAAAACTACAATGACAAACCCACAAAAACTATGCAAAATGTAAAGAAAATGACATGAATCGACGTGAAAATGTGAAATAGTAGCTTAAATGATAAATACATTCTCACACTTGTTGCCATTTCCTAACGAATGTACTCGTTCATTAGGTTTTATTTGAAAGTCAATACACCTGGATCCAAGCATGCCAAATGAGATCTTACTAAACTTATGTTATAAATTCTATAAATAATGGCAGTTCGTGTTGCCTCTTCATATATGAACCAGTTTAGCCAAGTGCATGTTTTGTAGGTGGAGCACTAGTGGCTAGATGCTTACTGAAAGCTCTCTCAATCAAGGCAAAGGCGAAGGATGAGATGGAGCTACATGAGAAGCTGCGTGCCCACGCAATGTAAGACATATGTGTAATATGATAGTTCAATCAATCCTTCTAAACAGGCAAGCTGATTTTGAAGTCCTATTAATGTTTGTTTTGCTTGTTTCAGTAACTCTGGTAATTGACAAAGTTTCAGTTGTCTTTATTGCACTCAGGCCATCCTTGCGATGGCATATGAGGGAAAGTCTTTTTTAATTAATACATTATGGTGGTAGTTAGTGTGAAAATAGAAAATATACATACAATAGTAACATAAATCTAGTGAAAGTATGGCATGGTATGGTGTAGTAGTAGTAGTAGTAGTAGTAGTAGTAGTAGTAGTAGTAGTAGTAGCAGTAGTAGTAGCAGTAGTAGTGTAAGGGAGTTACCTGCCGTTGGCATGGATTAGATTACTGTACGATGTGAAACACCGATGCATTTTATCCAAAAGTCAAAACCTCAGTAATGATTATGACGTCATTAATCAAATGATTACCAGATATTTTACTTTGCCAAAATGATTAACCCAATTTTGAAATGATAGAATAGATGTCTAGGGGTATCTAAATGATTTCCATTATGAATGGTTAACCCTTTTATTAGAAGGAAAGCTTATATGACCAATTTGAGGTGCATTCCAAGACTTCCTTATCTTGGCTCGATGTATGGAAGAGTAATCTGCATTAGCATTTGAACTTTAACCTATTGACTCAAAAGATCGTGGTAATTAAGAGGAAATAAACAAAAACAGATTTGAAAAAATAGTATTCATTCATTCTTGCTTACTTTCTGATCTCTGTTGTATACTCATAGCAGTATTGCACAGTTGACATAGCTGTTATAATTGATATATTATATGAATATAAATGATTCTGTTGAAGCAGGATTTCAAAATTTATAACTACTGAATTACTCAATGTACGTTATCTTACATTGAACATTAGTAAACTAATTTGACCCAAAACAAGAACCCTAATCCTTGAAGTCATATCTAGATCGAAACGACCATTATCAATCCATATTGGATTGATCCTGGTTGATCCAATCCCTGCTCTTTCTTTGAGTTTTGATATCAATCACATCAAATCAATTTCTCGATCCGATGTCATTTATATCAATCCTCAAAGAATATCACAGACGATTTAGTTCACTTCAGAAATCATAAATGCTCAAAATTAATGGAAGATGAGATCCGGGTACATCCATTATCCAAGTTGAAAATGATCGCTATTTGATCTGATACATGTAGACCACTATCGACTATGGAATCATTTAGAACCTGGGATGGATATTGACCATCGGATAATCACTTGAGTTTATGGCAGCATGTATGATTTTATGTCGATAAACTTAAGACTTAACGGTTCTTGGTTCAGTTTCTAACTTTGAAAATATCAACCTAATTAATGTGGTAATATTTATGATAACAATCAATATAGAATTTACATATAATAAATCAATAATATAGGACCTGAATGTAATATAGCGTTTGTAAATGCTCAATGGAAACAGTCATTCCTTTGTGGCTTGAAGACGAAAGGGTCCTGCTGACAAATAATCACAATACGAAATTCTGATATCGTATTGAAGATGACGGAAAGATGTGGGTGCACCCAGATGAACGCATAACACAAAAATATAAACGACCAGAATTTGTCTTACGACATAGGCGGATCTGAAATGCTGAATAGGCCTGGCCATGGGCCGCCAGAAGCTAACGATGTGATGGATTAGCGAATGGCCAGAAGCTGGTGATCTGACCCACAACCATGTTAACCAGCAGCTGGTTATCTGGTGATAGTTAATGATGACCAGGAGCTGGAGACCTGGTTACGGACGATATTATTAGAAGCTGCAGATCTGGTCGAGGATGATACTACCAGGAGTTGGAGACCTGGCTACGGATGACATTATCAGGAGCTGGAGACCTGGCTATAGATGGTATTAGCAGGAGCTGGAGACCTGGCTACAGATGGCATTACCAGGAGCTGGAGACCCGGCTATAGATGATATTACCAGGAACTGGAGACCTGGCTACGGATGATATTACCAGGAGCTGGAGACCTGGCTATAGATGATATTACCAGGAGCAATGCGGATGACGATTATGATGACCGAAAGTCATGCAGAGATTCCTAAATGAAAGTTCATATTGTGCCCACACACCAACACGTATATTGACTGGATAAACGTGAATTAACTGCTAATGGGCCCTAAACTGAGATGGCGCCCATATCTATTTACGAATCTGTATGATGACTGCTTAATGCTGATAAACTCATTTTGATAAATGAACTTCACAATCGAAACTTCATTCTCTCAGCCACGCCGGTGTATATGGCCGGCGTAGAAATATATACACTTGAAATTATGGCTGCCTATATCATACCTTCGCTAAGGCGCGACTTACTTTCATGAAGGCCAACCACTGAATGCTCGTCGAGGCGACGATTTTAACACATGCACACAATGTATTGTGACCCAACTGGATCACGCCGATATACAACAACATGTTGATTTGTAACTCCTACATACATGCTAAACTATAAATAATGAAATCTACATTACTTATAACCTAATCATAATAACAAATACAATTATCTTAACTCTAACTGATATAGTTTTGTATAAATGTAAATCTCGATTACGAATACCCCCTACGCTATTTTTACATGAAGTAATTTATTTCATTAAATCGACCAGAAAGCGTGCAAGACTGATTAACAATCTACCTATATTGTAGCGGATTTGGAGTCCAAATATGTTGTGGATGGCATAAGCTAATGTGATTGTATGGAAATGTGATTGCTATGTATGATCTTACGATCATATGATAGCAACCGTCGTCACATGCCCCCACCCCAAGAAAAAAATTTTGTCTTATATTTTCAAATACAAAAATTAAATGGGTGAGAGAGAAAATTTTCCATTTAATAAAAGTATAACTTTTTATCAGTCTTTGGGATTACTTATAACTGTAATCAGTTTAATTAAGCTTTATTAAACAAACATTAAATGGTTTAAGCTTAAATTTGAAGAAAAAATACAAATAAAATTTGTCTTGATATGTGAATACTTTAAGTGGAAGTCCACTATGTATTGATTCACGTGAACCTTAAAAATAATTCTGGAAAAAAAATTCATAGTTTCCTAATAAAATGAAAAATGTTTTTATCTGGGTAGATCAGAAGAAACAAAGCAAACAAAAGCAAATAATAAAATATAATTTGTCCATTTGTCAATGTCAAATGAAAAACATAATATTTATGCACAATACATATTTTGCTGAAAATTAAAACATATATAGTATTCATAGGTAATTTATAAGCCATCCTCTGTACAATCTCCGCAACTGTATACTATGATCTGAAAAACAAGTTACGCAAATAGCAAATTTCAGAAACTGCATCAAAACGTCTCTGATTGTAAGAAAAATCAATGAAAAATCCAAGTTCCCCAATTTTAATCTGTAGTTCCTAGCTCGTTAGGATGAATTAGATGCAACTAGCGAAGTCGGAAAAAAATTGCCTAGAAATATCCAGAGCTAGGCAAGTCGGTAGCTTCTGCCCACCGCTAAAACTGCCTAACCTTAACTCGGACCGATATTTCAAAAGATTTTATTAAAAATCTAAACAACCAGAAAAACGTCGATGATCTCCAGCGCAGAAGATGCTATTTTACGTGATGACATTTCCGCACGCAAAACATTGAGGTTTTTTAACCCTAAAGACAAAAATGACTCAGTACCAAGGTTGTGAAGATTTCGGCTGTCTTCAAATGTAAATTTGAGAATTCACAATGTATAATGTCTTAGAAAATGACTATTGTTTTTTGTCACTACAATTTATCTCAAAGTACATGATAATAAAGTACTTAAGAAAATTCAATGATTTAGCTCATGAGATGAACTCACTGCCTTGTCATAATAATGGTGTTAATTTAGACTTGGAGTAATTTGAAATTGGTATCATTTGCTGTCTATAAGCCAACATGGATTTGTTATTTCAAGGGAGGCAAGCATGTGTTACTAGAACTATTGCTGTATGGATTTGTCTCCCTTTTGAACATTAAGGCCATTTGTATTCAAAAGTGATAACCAAAATCATATCTCGATGACATCATGTAATCATAAATAAAATTTAGCATACATTGAGAGGAACCACATTCATAAATATGTGGAACAAATTTATATCACATGATTATCAACAGATCTATTATATGCCTACTGATCACAGTTGTTCCTGCTCACGGTATGAACACCGGAATTGATAGTAATGATGTGAATGTGCTCCCTTTAGTTCAAAATTTTTAAAGAGCCAAATTTTAACCATCATTTAATTTTCATTGATTCTAACTCTATCTTCACGCCGTGGCGCAAAGAAGAGTTCAAGAATCTCATTTGATTTTGTGAGCCAGGAATCTCACCGATAGTAACTGTTGATATCTCAGACATTACCATCTGTCAAATTGTGTGCCTTCAGGTGAAAATCTGCATGCCATCCTTAAATGTCTAATGTCCCAGGTCTTTTGTGTTACTCAATTTTGGTGGCCCAAGATGTCGACCTGAGTCAGCTACCTATAATGGACACCATACCAGTAACGGGCGAACAATGGATCCATCCGAGTGCACACTCAGACTCTTGGATTTAGACCTACGCATGGCTAACACATAGCCATCGGCACCAACACCATATTCCAGGGGTTACTGGGTTCTCTTACCGGACGACTGTTATCAGTCTTCCCTTTTGATTTGTACTTTTATATAATTTGTGTGTTAAATTGTTTAAGAGAACTTTAACCTCAGTGACTGGCACCTGGGAGTTACTTCAATGAGATTGTAATGGTAACTCAATAAGAAGATTTACTTGCACCTCCAGCCTGACATTCTGGGTCGTTCACGTTTTAAGATCAACTCAATCCCTGTAGGTGGGGCTTAGAATACACCTTCCGTATCCTCTGCTTGTCGTAAGAGGCGACTAAAGGAGGTAAGGGTGAGGTAACCCTGATAGAAATCTCGAGTGCTGAAGACGGAGGTTCAGGCCGCACGGCGCACTCTAATAAACCATGGATCCACGCACTTAACGCTTATGATCATGTCGATAGTCACTTACAGGACTGGCGGTATGATCAGCGAACGAACAGAAGAAGAAGACCAACTCAATAACAGACCCTGCCGGCTGCATGCTTCTCCCTATTAGATAGTCTCTCCAAGTGACTGGTATTGGAGGACTAACTTAACCGGAGTATGGCTGCATCCTACGATGACTAACGCAAATAGGAAATGCGAGGTCCTCCCCCTCAACTTCTCGTGATTATTTGGCCACTAAGGCCCCGTTGGGTGATACATTAAGCACTGGCCCGGGCCAGACGCCCGGACGTTACACTATCACTCAACCTGTGTTATTGTAGTTACAAGTTTGAAGACAGTTATCGAAAATCTCCAGCAGTGTATCGTTATCTGCCCTGGTACTTCGTTCGGAAAGAGTGTGGTGTGGCTAAACCAAGAGCTGTTGGTAATACTTTGCTCTTAAACGATCCAAGACTATTCGCTACAGGCCTGCTCTTTGATACGTGGGTATGTGGGCACGTTTTAACCACGTGATCCCCACATCCACAACGATAACAGCGCTTGACTTGTTTGAATTTTGATATTTTAAGAGCTATAGCATATAGCTTGCTCTTAGCTGATCTGAAGTCTGGACAATGTTTGATTACCACAATGCTAGCACGGCCTGTCTTCCATGATACACACAGGTGCCTGCCAAGAAACGCATCTCTTGGACTTATTCGGCACCTTTACTCCCGCAGGACGTAATTGTGACTTTATTGGAGGAGGAGTTTGTGCAACTACTGCCTCCCGTATCAGAGACGTCATGATAGCATTCTCTTTTCTGGCACGTTTTTGTTTCCTATGCGTGCATTTTTTGGAAACGCTCACGTGGGCCGTTTCTTCATTAGAAATTTGAGATGAGCGTTTGCATTTAACAGATTTGTTAGAAACTTTGTGCTTTTTGGAATCTGTTTGCTCTTGAGGAACTTGTGTGGGTGGTATTGAAGATGTACAGTTGTTATCTGTTTTCATGAAATAATAATTCTCGAGAAGCTCTGCTGCACGATCAACGTTGATTACTTCATGATGGAGTTCTAAGTAACGACGAGCATCAGGACAGATAGTTGCCTTAAATTGTTCCATTATGAGCAACTCTTTAGTTTTCTCGAAATCGTCAATGACACCCGCTGCTAATAACCATCTTCTCAGAGATCTACGTTGGAATCGAGTTTGTTCCCTTGTTGATTTTTGGGGATCCCACTCGCATTCTCTGAATATTAGCCTGTATTGTTCAGCTGTTAAAGAATATTCTCTGAGGACCGTTGACTTCAAGATTTCGTAATCGTCACGATCAATTGGCAATAATTCAGTTATAGTGTCGAGCCCTAAGTCGGGTAGAACCGTAGTGACAAGGGCCGACCAACATTTCATCGGCCAACTATAAAATCTTGCTGATGATTCAAATCGTTCAAAGAATACATCAACGTTATCCTCGTCGAACATAGGCATCACACAACATTCCTGTCTAACGGAAAAATAGGTTTATCGCTGGACTGTCTATCATAGTCCAACTTAGCAGGCTCCAAGTCTGTCTGCGCTATCTGATACCGCACTATGAGCTGATCTGACTCAGTCATATCAATGCGGTCAACATATTAATGGTTCACTGTGCTTTCCACTGATTTTTTACAAGGACTTTTTACCTCTCTCTTAACAGGACTCAACGACGTGTTATGTGTTTCAGGGGTAAAATTATGTTCATGTCAGAATTAGAAGCCTGATCGATTATATCCTGATCTGGATTTCCATCAATGATCCTTGCCTGTCTTAACTCCGATATTATTAAGTCCACCAGTTTGTTTTGGTCTGCATCAGTGGGAGCCTTTATGTTGTAATATGCGCAAACGCAATCTAAATGCTTCATCTCAAGGATTCGCAAAATCTTGCTGAATTTATCCATATTATTCATTTCAAGAGAATGCATTTTGAATGATTTTCATTCAATTTAGTTGTAATTTGATGAAACAATTACAAGGGTTTCTCAACGTTGATTGCGTAGTTTGATAGTTGAATGCTGGTCCGTACTTGGTAATGAGTTCAGAAATATTGAAAACTCAAGCCGCATTCACTATGTGTTGAAATAGAACTTGTACACGTTACACGTCTATAGCTCAAGAATTCCTATATTACTATAAGAACTGGGAGTCATATCATTTCAATATTCAAAACATTGCCATTAATAGTTCAGAATTGTCTCGATCTTTAAACATGTTACATTCCGTGCGTGATTATCATATTAACAGACTCAATTACACATACCGCAGGCGATGAGTAACAGGTGTTAAGATTTTGGACTTTGAACAGATACGTTAGTGTGTGGGTGCGTGTGTACTCGTTCAACTCAACACATACAGTGGAATATTCTAGGTAATGTTTTAGAGCTTGTATGTAAACAACGCTTAGCCTATTTCCAACTGTTTGTAACCAATTACCGCCGGAATCGGTAAACTAATTTTAATTGTAATATATAATTATATAATATGGATGTAACTGATTTGAAAACATGTATACTAATGTATGGCGCTAGCCTCTATTTCCTAAAAGTGATTGTAAAACTGTACGTTGTGCGCTGCAGAGAAAAAGTTAAATAATAGTCCGCAATACGCTAGCCTGATTTCAGTTTTGACAACTACTGACTTTGATTGACAGTTGTTAAATCGCTGGCAATAAGAACCGGATTAACAGCTAAAAAAATATTAAATTTGAATAACGCTGTCGATGACGAGATTTTGCTACGCGCGTGCTACAACGATATAAATAATTATGCGCGGTTAATTCATTTTAATCCCTTTATCGCTGTATCGACTCGAATATGATTACGTTTTTAACTGGTTTAATCAAAAGATTTAAGGAAGAAAAACAGTTTTCAAAATTAGTACCTGCAAGAGGAATTTAACCAGAAAATAAATGCTGAACATTAGATAGATTCATTTTATATTATTCCACCATTTGTCTGACGTGTCACCAGCGCTTATTCATCGAGTTTCATGGTAGATGCTCGACCTGTTTGAAATAAAAGTGTCACCGCTGTCAGTCAAATTAAAACAAAATATGAAAATAAACAAATCACCTATTAAAAAAAAAATGAAAATATCTGAAACAATAATTAATCTTTGTTCAAATAACTATTCAGAAGCACTTAAAATAAATTGTCAAAAACTTGAATATTAAATCCGAGAAATTATTTTGACAATTATTTTGCTTTGAACGAGCCCCCATGTAAGGGAGTTAGCTAACGTTGGCATGGACTAGATTACTGTACGATGTGAAACACCGATGCGTTTTATCCAAAAGACAAAACCTCAGTAATTAGTATGACGTCATTAATCAAATGATTACCTGATATTTTATTTTGCCAAAATGCTTATCCCAAAATGGAAACGATAGAATAGATGTCTAGGGGTATCCAAATGATTTCCATTATGAATGGTTAACCATTTTATTAGAAGGAAAGCTTAGAGGACCGATTTGAGGTTAATTCCAACACTTCCGTATCTTGGCTCGACGTATGGAAGAGTAATCTGGATTAGCATTTGAACTTTAACCTATTGATTCAAAAGATGGTGATAATTAAGAGGAAATAAACAAAGACAGATTTGAAAAAATATAATTCATTCATTCTTGCTTACTTTCTGATCTCTGTTGTATACTCATAGCAGTATTGCACAGTTGACATAACTGTTATAATTGATATATTATATGATTATAAATGATTCTGTCGAAGCAAGATTTCAAAATTTATGACTACTAAATTCCTCAATGTACGTTATCTTACATTGAACGTTCGTAAACTAATTTGACCCAAAACAAGAACCCTAATCCTTGAAGTCATATCTAGATCGAAACGACCATTATCGATCCATATTGGATTGTTCCTGTTTGATCCAATCCCTGCCCTTTCTTTGAGTTTTGATATCAATCAAATCAAATCGATTTTTAGAGCAGATGTCATTTATATCAATCCTCAACGAATATCACAGACGATTTAGTTCACTTCAGAAATCATAAATGCTCAAAATTAATAGACGATGAAATCCGGGTACATGCACTATCCAAGTTAAAAATGATCCATATTCGATTTGATCCATGTAGACCCCTATCGACTACTGAATCATTTAGAACCTGGGATGGATATTGACCATCGGATAATCACTTGACTTTATGGCAGCATGTATGATTTTATGTCGATAAACTTAAGACTTAACGGTTCTTGGTTCAGAATCTAACTTTGAAAATATCAACCTAATTAATGTGGTAATATTTATGACAACAATCAATATAGAATTTACATATAATAAATCAATAATATACGACCTGCATGTAGTATAGCTGTTGCATATGCTCAACGGAAACAGTCATTCGTTTGTGGCTTGAAGACGAAAGGGTCCTGCTGACGAATGATCACAATACGAATTCTGATATCGTATTGAAGATGACGGAAAGATGTGGGTGCACCCAGACGAACGCGCAACACAAAAAAGAAAACGACCGGAATTTATCTTACGATGTAGGCGGATCTGAAATGCTAGATAGGCCTGGGCATGGGTCGGCAGAAGCTAAAGATGTGATGGATTAGCGAACGGCCTGAAGCTGGTGATCTGACCCACATCCGCGTTAACCAGGAGCTTGTTATCTGGTGATAGTTAATGACGACCAGGAGCTGGAGACCTGGTTACGGACGATATTATTAGAAGCTGGAGATCTGGTCGAGGATGATACTTCCAGGAGTTGGAGACCTGGCTACGGATGATATTACCAGGAGCTGTGATATTACCAGGACAATGTGATTGATATGTATGATTTTACAATCATATGATAGCAACCGTCGTCACAGTGGTAGTAGTAGTAGTAGTAGTAGTAGTAGTAGTAGTAGTAGTAGTAGTAGCAGCAGCAGTAGTAGTAGTAGTAGTAGTAGTAGTAGTAGTAGTAGTAGTAGTAGTAGTAGTAGTAGTAGTAGCGACAGTGGTAGCAGTAGCAGCAGAAGTAGTATTCGTAGCAGTAGTAGCAGCCACCGTCGTAGTTCATGCCGTATGGTACAGACTACCATTTAGGTGAAGTAGCAGTAGCCATTGTTATTGCTGTTGTTATTGTTGTTGTAATCGTGGCTAGAAGTGTTGGTCGTAGTAGTAATAGCAGCATTGATAACACTTATTTCTGTTTCTTGGCCAGTAATTGAAACTTGCAGTTTGATGAGTACTGGCCTGTTACATAATGGAAATAGTCCCCTGGGTTTATCGTCATTGTTTTGCCTTGAAGAGTATACTGGAATATATTTCTCTCGTTCTATGTTATATCACTCACAATTAAATAAAAAGTGATTCTCATCCTCAACTTCATTACGTATGTGGCAACGCTCGCTCATTTCATTCTATAACAATCCATCTTTGCGTTTCTATGGTGAGTCGGTGGTTGAGTTTTCGAAGATGCAGAAGCGTAAATCTGGCAGACATTTTAAATAATTTTCGAAATGGAATTTTGTTTTTATTACACTGTAGAAGGTTAATCGTGTTTATTAGATCATTTCTATTATCCACCCCTCGAGGAATTTTTGGTCTCGTGAACGTTTCGTTTGCTGGGGCTGTATTCACGAATGGGGCTTATGCCATAGAAAATGCGTAACTAGGGCGTACGCCCCCAAAGTGGCGTAGGTCGGTATTCACGAAAAGGGCGTAGCTTACGCCCATCCATAAAATCGGGCGTAACTTATGCCCTCCAACTCCAAGGCGTAAGTCATTGTTTACAGCGTTTCTGACGTGGTCTCGAATTTTAGTCGCATATCGGATATTACGAATTTTATAAATTGAATTTGCATTTAGCTGACTGTTGGGTTGATTAATGTGAAGCCATAGCAGTCGTTTTTAAATATTTGAGCTGAATACTTTTCCTATTTCTGTATTCAAATTACCCGCGGTGCTCTAAATGTGAAGCTGAAACAATATGGTAAATAAATACGGTAGAGCGATACGTTATTGCCTGGCAACAAGTGCGGATGAACAGCCTGAATGACGCGCCGCGCTCAAGTCAAGTTTTCCCAAAAAGGCTTCAGAATGCCAAATACAATTTTTAAGAATATAATAATTGCATGTTTTCGCAGCACTTAGTTTTTGTAATGACAAACATTTTACTAATGAATGGTTATACGCTAGGTTAGTCAGCCTCGATAGAACGTCCGAATGAATACTATTTATTTATTTATTTATTTGTCAGTCTTAAGCGTACATACTAAATTTTGAGTCAATGGTAGCTAGCCTGTGGCTGTTCATCATTCAATGTTGTAGTGAAGGCCTCACATTTTGACAGCTGTTGACGCATACGGTACTACGTCAATACTACGTCAATAAGCTGCCTATATGTGACCAATATGAGGCGTAACTCTAGGGCGTAAGTTATGCCAGGCGTAAGTTGCGCCCTCTTCGCGAATACTAGCTCTTTGCCATTTATGATCTCTTCTGTAAATACGTCTTGTTGGGCAACGCTTTCTAAAATAGTTTTAATCGTTTCAATCAATTTAATTTGTATTTTGTGATTGGTTGCGAAGTCTATACATAAGAAGTAGAGCATAGACAGTAGTTTACCATACCCACCATTTACTAGACCCGCCAAAAATCGTGTCATGCTACATTGTATTGTTATGTGACGTAGAAGTTTCTCCAACTCGCTGTATATCATGACATTATGTATAGCTTTCTTCAAACGAAATTTACGTTAATAAACCTTAATTAGCATATTTCCGAAAAGATTAAAATGTTTCTACTTGTGAAGTTTTCTCATGAAGAGCCGCCTGAGGTGGCCTTTATCAGAATATTCATGTGTAATTCAGAGTCATTATTCATTCATCTATTCGACTCGTTGATGGCCATACGGCCTATAACCTCGCTGTACAGTCGTCTTGGCGAATTTAACAGCTAGGAGACTATTTCTTTTAAAGATTTCCCATTCGAATTACTGGCCAATTATTCCAGTGGTTAATTTTAAGGGCATTAGGAATGGGAAAGATACACCAGTCGCCAATCATTTCATACCCCTCCTCCATTAGTTACAGGATTATCGTAGATCCTGATAGCAAATGATTTATTTGAAATGATGTAGACCACTTTACAATGGTGTGTGTGCGATTTGTATAAGATTTGCATAGAGCAATTTATGTTTACATTATATAGCACTCTAAGGTACGAGAGGATTTAATTTAATTCGATTTGATACAATACATATATATATATATATATATATATATATATATATATATATATATATATATATATATATATATATATATATATATATATTAATAAAGGAAAATAATAATGATAAACTAATCAATACATCCGTTAGTTATGTATGCTGTTGTTGTTTGTCAAAGTTACTGCTGCAGCTGGTGCAGCTGTTGCTGTTGTTGTCGTCGTCGTCGTCGTCGTATTCGTTGTCGTTGCCATTGTCATTGACGTTGTCGTCGTTGTTTTTGTTTTGTTTTTGTCGTTGCTGTTCTTATCTCATCGTGGTTTCTGTTATTTTCTGTATTGTTTGTGCCATCGCCATCGTAGTCATAGTAATAGTAGTTTTAAGCGTTTCTATCGTATTTCCCCCTATAACTGTTGGTTCATTTCGCCGGTTTCACCATATAACGTGTATTTGGGAGTACTATGCTTGGTTTTTAGGATGTACCGAATAAAGTAAGATTTTATCTTATCAAGTTCTTCGCATCCTCCAGTTCCAATACGCTTGAACCCTATACTAAAATAGGATCTATTAACTGACGGAACAACTTTAGTTGACAGTCAATATAGGTAGGTCTAACCTGCGGCTGTTTTTCATAAAGGAAATAGTCATTTGGGTGTCTGTTCACCTGTGCGTCTTCGAGCCTTTGTAAATTTGCCGTTGGCGGATATGATTATGCAAAGGTATTTATACTCGTCATACGCTTCCAGACCATTTCCATTGGTTTTGAATTTCAGATTATTATACTATCGTCGAGTGCTTCCTATGACCATAGCTTTCGTTTTATCTATATTAATTAGCATGGAAGCCACCACGCCAAGGAAGGGTCATAAGGTAAGTAAGTACACTGTCATGACCCTGATAGTATGGAAGCCACCACACCCCGGAAGGACCATGAACGGCTCTGAATCCAGTAACTATACTGCCTGGATCCAAACAAGATGAATCTCGCTGATCGGTAACCCATACGGTATCTCTGATCAGAAAACTTTAAATCTTTTCTAAAAAAATTACAGTTGCTTTCACCCATTTTGGCAATTGACGTGTTAAAAAGCCAAGTATAGCCAATATGATGATTATTTTCTTAACATTGATATACATGCTTTGCAGGCACTTTGAAGACATTGCTAGTAAGGTGTTATCACACTGTTATAGCACGGATAAAGGACTAGCTAATCAATTGCTGGTTCATAAGCTCACCCTGTGGAATGATGTAACGCCGTTTCAACTCGCTGAGAATGGCAGGGCTATGGACTTTATGGGAAATACGTGCTGCCAGACAAAACTGAATAGCATATGGAATGGTCGAATGGCACAGAATACCACTATGCTGAAAGTATGGCTTGATGCAATGTTACCGTTACCACTTCAGATTCATGTGTTTCAATTTTTAAAAAACCCAACTATTCATAACACCATAGGCAGCACCAGCTCTCAGTCAAATATGTTTCAAAATAATCAACATCATATTCCCTACATTATAGCAAATTTATGGTTTCTGGTCTGTACAGGGTTAGAGGAAAAAAATACCATTTTGTGCCTTAGCATACGATATTTGCTTACCTCGAGCTTGTGAGCCACACATATACATTATTTGCTTACCTCGAGCTTGTGAGCCACACATAAACAATATGTGCTTACCTTGAGCTTGGGAGCCATACATATGCAATATTTGCTTACCTTGAGCTTGTGAGCCACACATATACAATATGTGCTTACCTTGAGCTTGTGAGCCACACATATACAATATTTGCTTACCTTGAGCTTGTGAGCCACACATATATAATCCATGCTCTTTAGAGATTTCTGTCATGTCATCAAAGATAGATATTTTAATTTTATTAACGAAATGCTGTCGATTATTCCACTTGACGAAAACAACTAAGGGCATGTTAACCCAGTTTTCAAAATACCGTTTCTACATGATAGCTCAACATCTACTTGGTCTGCCGATTGTCTTTGACGGCATGAAGAATCCTTTTGATGTTAGTGTCAGATGGTCATAGACATGGTGACGAAATTATGAGCTCAGCTTCTGATCAGTGTATCTTCACCGACATGATTACGTACATGTGTCAGATAGGTTCTTATTTAAATGGTCAACAGCCACCGATATGGCAATCTGACTAAAGGCCAATTCTACCTCGTGTAACAATAACTTTCAGTCAAGTTGTGTTCACAATGATCAGGATATCTGACATATAGCTCCTTAGAATCCAGATTTCAGAAAGATTTCAAATGGAGAAATATTAATGATTCAATTTCAGATCATCTGCACATTGATTTGTCCATTCCTGGTGGTATCAATCAACTTTCCTAGCAAGACACCGCCGAGCAAGACACCGCCGGTAGAAGAATCTGACGACGATAGTGGCAACTCGGATGATAATGCACACAAAGCAAACACGTGTACTGATTTGTATTATTTGTACACAGCGCCGGTATCAAAATTCTGCATGAACCTGGTAAGTTTTAAACCCATTTTAGTAAACGTCAAATTCTTTAGGATAAAGCGAATATTCTGTCAAGGCAGCAACAGATTCAAGTTAAATAAGTTTAAAAATATACAACATCATTCATGCATTGCGTTATTGATATTGAGAAGGTAGAATTTGAAGACTTAAACCGTTAGAAACTCAACAATACATTTTCAAGGTAACCATAAGAGAGGGAGCATGGTGAGTAGTTTGGCATTAATTTGAAAAGTTGTTTAACTTACTTCATTTGAACTCGCATAATCAGAGAAAAGAAGTACTAGTTGAGGTATCTAAATATCTACCACCAATTTCTAGCTAACTTTTTACGAGTGATGGGAGCAATTTTAATAATTTGTACAATGAATTCCCATAATCTCAATTTCACGGTAACTATGCGGGTAACCTGTTGACTATTTTGAAACTAATCAGCAACTGCTCCCAGTTAAATGAGTTTCAAAATATTCAACATAATGTTTATTAAGTTGTAAAGTCATAAAACATACAATTCAGGACTTGTACTGTCAGATCGTTTCCCATTTCGTGTCAACCCTAATTCATTTGATTGTGACAGTTAGCAAGTGATGTATTTTGATCATGACAATATATAATTGAGAGACAGATCAAACCCAACCTTGGGATATGCAGTGTCATCGTATTACTAGTTATAAGGCATACATCTTAGTGGTGCAACTCCAGGCATTTAAATAGAGAATCTAAGCATGCCTCCCAATCTGCCTTTATCTGGCAAACCTTTTATGTTGTGTAATAAAAAGAATGAGCGTTTTATTTCCAGCGCGTGTGTTTGTGCGTACTTGAGGGGGTTTGTCTGCCCCTGGCATTTACACCAAGTAGGGGCATACATGCTAATCAGTGATGATGATGATGATGATGATGATTATTATTATTAAAGTGCCAAGAAGTAGTTCAAGGAACTCTATTGTAATCGTAAATAGTTGAAAAATTGAATATCGTCAAAGTCTGGTTGTCCAGAAAAACGAAACATGACATGGTGCTAGGCTAAGTTTCGACGATGACTAAATCCGATTGGTCGAATAGGGCGGCGACTGTCTTGGAATTTCGGCAATTTTTTAAAGATATTCAGAAATCGTCACTAAAACACCCGTTCCGAATGAATTAAAATTTGAGAAATCTTCTCTATGGCTAGCCTTGAATCAAGTTTGTTAAATACAGGATGATCAGCTTGGATCCCCAGTGATCCGCTTGGATCCCAGGCGGCTATCTGGGGACGACCAAGTTTTCACAAAGACGTCTTCTTCTCCAGAACTGCCGACCTGGACGTGCCAACATTTGGAATATATCATTAGGGACTAATGGCCATGTCAGTTTGTCATGGGAAGTTGAGGGGTTAAAAACATGGCCGCAACCGACCAATCAATTTCGAGAATTTTCATTTTTTTATTTGATCGATTTTAATCGCAACATTTCCCACACTTGTGTAATAATGTGTCGATTTCAAATTTTCCACTTCGCTTAAACCGAAGTTAGTTGGTGTCTGTTGACCACATAGACTCTCATGGACAGGTTATTTGCTCCCTATTGACCACATAACTTTCTTGGACCGGGTATTTGGTCCCTAGTAAACACAAAAACCTTTTTATGTCTATTGACCACAGACCATCTCTTGAGCAGAATATTTGGTGTCTATTAACCACATAGCCTCTCTTGGACACGGTAGTTGGTGTCTATTGACCACAGGCACTCACATGGACAGGTTATCAGGTGTCTATTGACCACAGAAACATTTTTGGCCATGTTATTTGGTCACTATTGACCACACACACACTCTCCAAACAGCTTATTTGGTGCTATGTTTACGACAGACAATCTCTTGAACATGTTATTTGGTTCCTATTGACCAAAGACTCTCACTTGGACATGTTAGTTGGACACTTTCTTGGACATGATATTCAGTGCCATATTGACAACAGTCACTTGTTTGGACAGGTTATTTGCTCCCTATTGACCACAGAGACTTTCTTGGACAGGTTATTTGTTGTCTATTGAGCACAGACAATCTCCTTTGCCTAATATTTGGTGTCTATTCACCATATACCTCTCTTGGGCAGGGTAGTTGGTGTGTATTGACCACAGACACTTTATTGGACAGGTTATTTGGTGTCTATTGACCACAGACACTCTCATGGGCAGGTACTTTGGTGCCATATTGACCACAGACACTCGTTGGGACAAGACATTTGCTCCCTACTGGCCACAGACGCTTTCTTGGACAGGTTATTTGGTCCATATTGACCATACACACTCGTTTGGACAGGTTAGTTGGTGGCTATTGACGACAGACACTTACTTGGACAGGTTATTTAGTGTCTCTTAACCGCAGACACTCTCTTAAACTGGTTAATTGGTGTCTATTGACCACAGACTCTCTCTTGGACAGATTAGTTGGTATTTATTGACCACAGACAGTCTCTTCGATAGGTTATTGGGTGACTATTGACCACAGACACTCTCTTGGACATGTTGTTTGGGGTCTATTGACCACAATCACTCTCTTGGACAGGTTATTTGTTGTCTATTGACCATATGCTCGCTCTTGGTAGGTTATTTGTTCTCTATTTAACCACATACACTTTATAATTGGATAGGTTAATTAGTCCCTCTTGACAACAGACCCTTTCTTGAAGAGGTTATTTCCTGCCATATTGACCACAGACAATCTCTTGGACAGGTTATTCTGTGACTATTGACCACAGATACGTGTTTGGACAGGTTATTTGGATCCTGTTCACCACGGACACTCTCTTGGACAGGTTATTTGGTCTCTATTAGCAACAGACATTCTCTTGGAAAGGTTTGAGAATAATAGATTTTCCTGTATTTCGTTTCAGTTTGCTTATCTGGCTTTCCTCGGCTTATTCAGCTACTTTATGCTGACTAACCTGCATCCAATCAAGGACTCGAGTACACCGTCCATTCCTGAGTATATTATCTGCTTTTGGATTGGCACTATGATGGTAGAAGAAGTACGGCAGGTATCCATAATCGGTTGTCGGCTTTTGAGACCATAAGCATGCTTTTGCCAACTGCACATGTTCAGTTTTTTTTTATAAAAATGGCACAAGCATTCATTGACCATTGCGATAAAAAAATTTAATACCATAAATAAAATTACATAAAAAAATATAATTAGTTAAATTCTGTCACGGGCTAGAGCGTTTGTTTGTCCATGGTTACAGCAATTTCCCATCTTGTATTGCATCTTTATGCTTTTTAAAGCAAATTATAAATAATGGTGTTGGGGGTGGGGTGCTGTACATGTGCAAAACAACGGATATGATTTCTAGAATACAGTACAGCTAAAAAAATAACGTTTGTAAAACAATATAAATCATACTGCTAAATATTTTAACATTATTTGAAGCAATGGCCTCCAATTCAATTAAGTTTAAAATAGCCATCAGAACATTTTCATGATTAGCACTGTACCTCCAGTTAAGGTTTATAGCACTCGATAGACATGCTTGTTATAGAAATAACTAATTACCCTTTAATTTTCTTAACAGATCGTCAGTTGGGACGCTGGTTCACCGAAATACAAACTGAAGGGTTGGTTTAGCTCTATCTGGAACCAGTTTGACTTGGTAGTATATGCGTCTTTCCTCATCTCGTTGACTCTACGATTCACGCTATCGGAACAGCACTTCGCTGTGGCACGCTCGTTCTACAGCATTACGATGACTATGTTCTTTCTGCGATTTATGCAATATTTCTATGCCTTTCGCCACATTGGACCCAAAGTGATTATAATACGTAATATGGTAAGACATTATCTTTTGTGCCCACAGTCTTTACTCAGTTATGTGTAACACCATGTTACACCACAGCCTAGAAATAACATAGCATGTTTCCATGGTAACTTATTTATGAGCTGTAGGCCTACTGTAAGTCTAATTTTCGTCTTGCAAAATTGGCGAATCGTGGTGCTTTTAGCGACACGTTTACCTCATCCGGTTTCCAGATTATAACTGGTCTGTTTCCCAGGATTCTTGTCTTGGAAGATACATACTAACATTGTTTTTTGTCTCATATGCGAAACAGACAGTGAAATATAGGTATCACATTTGCACCAATGACAGCGGTGGCTGCAACAATAAAGTTTTGAAATTTGCAAAACGTCTCGGCTTAAATTTCATGAGTGGTTGCCCCGATTGAAACTGATTATGACGTACATCTTTGGCTGTTTGTTTAGGCAACAGTGTTTACAGAACTAAACCTGGATATAAAGGTTACCAGATGGGATATATGATGGTGCTATTTGTTGATTTTGTAGTAAAATTCAAGATCACAGGAATTAGTTTGTAATCAGAACCTCAAACTCTGAGGAGATGATTGATCATTTCGACTTAGTAGGCAAGGTCGAATTTCAAGATCATGTTGACCTTGGTACAGGAATTAGTTTGTAACCAGTAACTCACGTTCTGTGTGGACACGTCATGTTACTCCTATAAGGAGATAAATGAGCCTTTTGATTTGGTAGTCAAGGTCAAATATTAGGATCATGTAGAACTTGGCAGAAAAATAAAGGTTGAAAAGAATTAAGCCGTCAATACCTCACAACATGTTATTTAATTGGATTTGATCTTAGCTCTGATGTTTATTGATAATGATGATTGATCTGAGCTATGATGTTGATTGACAATGATAATTTGATCTGAGCTATGATGTTGATTGACAATGATAATTTGATCTGAGCTATGATGTTTATTGACAATGGGGATTTGATCTGAACTATGGTGTTTTTTTACAATGAAGATTTGAATTTAGCTATGATATTGATTAACAATTACGATTTGATCTGAGCTATGATGTTTATTGATAATGAGGATTTGATCTGAGCTAAGATGGCAAAGGTGGGTGCAGTAGAGAATCAGACAGAAAACAGGGTTACCCATACAGAGATGAAGACTATCATCAAGTCACTCTATAGAACACCTCATTCAGAAGATGCCTACCATCATCTCTCGAGGCCAGAGCAAGTGGCCATTTTTCGTCTCAGAACTGGACACAACAGACTAAACCAACACTTCAATGTTGCAGTACATATCAGCTGTTGAGAGAAGAGATCTGGCCTCTGTCAACATCTTTTCTTGAAAAGCTGTATGGGCCTGTGGAAGAACTGCAGAAAACCACAGATTTCATCTTGAGAACGGCTCTCCAAGTGTGATATCAGCAATCGAAAAGAAGAAGATCTGAGCTACGATGTTTATTGACAATGGGGATTTGATCTGATCCCAGTTGCAGTTGCAATGAAGATGAGCTACGAGTAGGGAGACTACTGCTGGCAGACACCTAGATGAGAGTACGAGTCAAGTCCGTGAAGTCTGTGGAGTTTGAGACATCAATCGGCTCCCCACAGGGAGATTCTCTGGTGCTGTTCACCTATTACCTTGCTGCCACATTGAACTCTATGCGGGAAACACAAAACCAAACCGCCAGTGTCAATACTAGGTATGCCGCTAGAGATGGAATATGCCGACGATGTGGACTTCATAGATGAGGAAAAGAAACCCATTGCCGAGACGATAGGGGCCCATTTTTTCACACGTTTTTATTTTGTTCTTTCCTTAGTTATTTCCTTTGTTATTTAAAAAAATCTTTTTGCCTTTGAGCTCTGCCACCTTTTGTGTAGGTTTTCCTTTGATGGTCCCTTTTCCCGCCATTATGATTGGATGTTAGATGTAGATGGTGGCCATAAGCCCCTCCCCTCATTATATCACGTGCCCCCCTGCCATCCAATCAGGTGAGCTTAAGGGCAATTCATGTAAAGATTGACTAGGGTTAATGCATAGCGTAAGTATGATTGACAGGTTACATGTCTGGACCCGTCTTTTCCTGACTCGGGGAACACATTCAATCACGAAGTCCCACCCTTCATTAAATCACGTGACTCCTGTCATCCAATCAGGTGAGCTTAAGGGCAATTAGTGTAATGCTAATTGACAAGGGTTAATTGCATTGCGCAAGGATGATTGACAGGTTACATGTCGCGACTCACCTATACCGGGAAACTCATTCAATCATGACACCCCACCCCTTCATTAAATCACTTGTCTCCTGGCATCCAATGAGGGGAGCTTAAGGGCAATTAGCGTAATGAAGCTTGACAAGCATTAATCAATTGATAAATCATTTAACCGTAACATTTTGATTTTGTTTAAACGGTTTGTTCAACATTCATTATAATTATGAATGCTGCATGTCTTAAGGGCTGCGACATACCCGTGATGCTCAGTAACAATGGGCAGGTATGTGTCATGAAAGGTAATGACGAATTTGTAGCAGACATACGCGAGTTTAGTGTTGGTAGTGTTTATGTATGGCAATACGTTTCGAAAGTTTGCCACCATGAATTCAGCATTCGAAGAAACTGCTTAGGGCTAAGTGTTCTGATGGAGTAGAGCAGATTAATTACCTATATGAATTAGAACCTCAATTAAAAGTCAGAAATATAGCTAATATAAAACTGCTCCATGTTTCTTGATATTCTTTCTAAACCGATGACTTCGGTACTCTCTCCACTTTAGGCATTTTAATACTCAGCACAGGTAATATATACCCTAAACACCCATATGCTAAAGCAATCCAAACACCTTTCTCGCCATTTTGAATACCCAGATTTATTAAACATGTCACAACTGTAATATAAATAAGTATAACCCGAGCGAGATATCTTATCTCCTTACTGGGTACATATCCACCACAAAATGACCACCGATAATCATTATTATTACGAATTTCTGAGCTGTTTAGAGATATTTCTACAACCATCACACCACCCCACCCCAGGTACAGCTGCTGCTTAGCATTATTAAAAAAATAATGGGACTTTGATTATAATCGTTGAGCTTATACACACCTGATCTGTGAGGTAATTTCGAACTTATTTTGAATATCGCCTCGCTCCATGCTGGTCTATAACCCTTGATAAATGTATCTTTTAACACTGACACTCTTACATCATCTCGTCCGCTCAAATCCTTTGCTTTCGAGTACATAAGCTAACACCTATGCACTATGCTCAACATCTACTGGCTTCATTTCTGTGGTTCTGTGTACACTTCTATTGTAAGAGCTTACAGATTATGGAGCATATCCAGATATCTATAGCACCATAACTTAGTCTGTATGATGCATTGAACACATTCAATGATCGCCGCCTTCGTGTGAGAGTTCTGAGATGTGTAGAAATGTATGTCTTTAGACGTCAATATACTCTTAATAGCATAGTACATCTAGGATCTTTGAGCACTTAAATGTGTCGAAGGCTAGTGACATGTCAATGCCCATTTTGTGGAAGTCACCAGTGTTTGGACATGATTACGGACACACGCATGCATTGAGCCCATACAATGTTTGCACAGCTGCCTCGACGTTTGAAGCCACTTTGGCATGATCCAGTCAATTATCGATCTTGTCCCGGATACTGCATAGATAACATTGGATAGGATTTTCCGTAGGCTGTTCAGGAGCACAATGGGCTGCACATTGGCTGGATGGTGGTCGGGGTTCCAGGTGGATTCTTGGGCTTAGGTAGTGTGATAAGGGTGCCTTGGCCTACATCGTCGATGGGAAGATGGTGCATAAAAGCTGAATTGATAAGTTGCAATGAAGATAAGCTACGACTAGTGAGACTACTGCTTGCAGACACCAAGCTGAGAGTACGAGTTAAGTCAGTGACGTCTGTAGAGTTTGAAACATCAATCGGCTCCCCACAGGGAGATGGCCTATCTCCGGTGCTTTTCACCTGTTACCTTGCTGCCACATTGAAATCTGTGCGGGAAAGTTCTATAAGACCAATCCCCCTCCCACTGTCAATATTGGGTATGCTGCTAGAGATGGAATATGCCGACGATGCGGACTTCAGAGACGAGGAAAAGAAACCCATTGATGAACTTCTCCCAATAGCTGCACGCAAACTAAAAATTGAGAATCTCTTTATGAATGAATCAAAAACAGAGTTCACCCACATATACTTATCTACGAAGCATGAAACTAAATAAAATGACGACCCACTTCGTGGTGGTGAACCATGGACGAAAAGTAAAATCCTGGGCTCACTGCTTTGCAGTACTGCTGACATTGTTGCATGCTGCGCCATGGGGAACATAGCTTTCCAGACCTTCAGGAAGCTATACATTCGTAGATCAAAGATGCTCTTGATAAAAAGGCTACATTTATACAATGCAACCTGCGTATCCTTGATGCTGTATAACTGTAACAGCTGCGCAGCTCCAAAGGCAGCTCTAGACAAACTCGATGCCTGCCACCGCAAACACCTATGCACCATCACCGGACACCGATGGCCAGACAGCATAATTTTCAATGATGCACTGTACAAGATGTGTAATACATCGCCACTGTCTGTAAAAGCCGCCCAGCAAAAATGGTCCATATTTGGCCATGTGCTAAGGATGCCAGAGGAGACACCAGCCCAGAGAGCCTTGGAATTCGCCCTACTCGGAGCCAACAAATACAATGCCAGGAGAGGACGTCATTGCATAAATCTGCTAAGCGTCCTACGAGGTGACCTCAAGAAAGCAAGACTCAGAGCATTCATGTCAAGAATGGACCTGAGGAAGCTAAGGATTTTGGCTGAGGACAAGACACAGTGGGCAAAAGCGAAGAAGGACTGATTGCAGCAGTCGGATGTTTCTCCTACTACAGCTGCAGAATACAGTACTCATACATGCTCTTAATAGTAGCATTCACAAATTCCCCCCCCCCCCTTTATCCCTTGGACTTGATTCAGGTCATCTAGAGCCAGTATTCAGAAAACACTCTAATGATTGAGCTACGGTGTTTGCAGTTTTATTCGTTAAAGGTATTATCCACAAAGATTTTGATAGACAATCTATTATGAATAGTAATGTATTGTGTTATTATGTCTGGCTAAACCAGTAACATGGCTCAGATCCATTTGCCAGTATAAAGGAAAGCACTGGTTACTTTGAATCAATCTCTATTAAACTTTATTGTCTTAGGCCATTGCAATGTATACGCTGATTACTCGGCTAACCAGCCGTATCTTAATGATTTAGATAACGTTCCATCAAAGGACTGATGTAGTTTTTCCAAACCGCCAAAATACGCTGAATGTTTATCTATCATAATAATACACATGATTCAATCTGTCAGCGGCGCTAATGGATTTTTTATTTCTTACTGTTCTTACAAGCTTTTTTTCGACACATGTTTGACCAAGTTTTGGATAGTTTAGCTTCTCGACATCTCAGATTTCTAGCACCGAACGAGTTGTAGCTGTACTCTGTCTTTTAATGAGCAACTGTCATAAACAGTTTGGAAAAACTACATCGGTCCTTTAATAGAATGTTATCTACACCATTAATACGCACCTGGTTAGCCGAGTAACTGGCGTATACATTGCAATGGCATTGCTCACATGATGGTTAAAACATTCAGAACCTTTGAACCATCTGTGACATTCCTGACAATAAATGTTTTCTTTAAAGTGACACACACGGTGGCTGAGATTTGCACGGCGTATATTTGGCTTGACAACCATGATGATTTTTGTTTTGATAGGATTGACCACATTCATTACAAAAATAATGACTTCCCTTGATAGAGGTTATCAATGATATATACCCAAAATGCTCATTGTACAAACAGAGGTTGAGGTAGTTTCTCGAGTTCGGGTTCCCCTCAAAAATGCATTCATTCATTTCTGACACAGAGTATATATGTAAGTTAAAATCGGAGCCTAATATTTCTTGAAACTTAATCGCTTCGGGAACCCCACAGCTATTGTATCCCGCTAAGCGATGTAACGCTATGGTCGTGGTCTTCTGATAATAATTAGTTTCCATTCTTTTTCTATGACGTCTATTAATCTTCCGCTTGTCAGCAGCAGAAGAGTTAGGATTTAAGTAAACATGGCCAATTTCAATAGCCCTTGCAATACATAAGTTGTCAAAGTTATCGACGTAACTAAACCATGTTTTGGTAATGCTTGCTGTTCCAGATTATATAAATATTGCATTTTCAAATTTCGTCGAGATCCAGTTGTCATCGGGACATGGAATATATCTATAGAAAAAATCTGATCTAATTTTAATGACCTTTTGGACTGGGTTACGTTATTCAAAGATTCCCGGCACACACACCAGCATCCAAATCACTACTACGATGAAACTCAATAAAACTGGGATGCGTTAAACTTTCATGATTAAATGCTAATCTAATCTGATTATCAGGGGCAGCTCAGATTTCAGCCCTAATAGTGTCTAGTATTTGACCATAGATTGAGTAAAGACGTCTGTTCACTTGAACCAAAGACACATTTTCTAAGAAATTCAGAAAATTATAGCTATATTCAGACACCCCAAATTTTCTGGAATGAAACTCATTCTTGAGAAAAATTATATAGGATACGTAAGTTATCATTGTCATCATCATCGTCGTCTTCGTCATCAACGTCGCCCGTTATCTTCGTTATTATTAACACCAATGACATATTCTGTTTCTACTTTTCTTAAACTAAGAGTGTCTATTTGAATTCCTGATGGTGAATAATTTATTTCAACTCCCACCCCATGTTGACTATAATATAATCCGTGAGTGGAGGAATCATCACTATTTGTATCGCCTCACATAGGAAAATCACATGGCGATGAAGTGTAAGGTATTCCATATTGGTAGGTATCATCTTCACTATTTATATCACTATCCATCATCAGGTTACCGGTTGACGAGGAATCGAATAATCTGACCGTAGAGGAATCGACACTATTTGTAATGCTTACCGTATGAATACCACATGATGACGAAGTAGTAGGTATTCCATATTTACACATTATCACCACTATATACTCCAGTATGAATCGGGATGCTGGTTGAAGATGAATTGAGAGGTATCTCATATTCACCCGTATACATTCCATTTATAAAGTTTAAATTCTGAATAATGTTGTTGAATAATTTTAAGTCAACGTCGTCTCATTTCGATGCATCAGTTGAAGTGGTCTGAAATACAAAAATAATAATAATAATAATAATAATAATAATAATAATAATATACAAGTCTCTATTTCAATTTCACAATTAAAAAAAAATACTAATTTTTATCGAATGAAACCAGCATATGCTAATGGATTTAGTATTTCTTACTGTTCTTACAAGCTTTTTTTCGACACATGTTTGACCAAGTTTTGGATAGGTTAGCTTCTCGACATCTCCGATTTCTAGCACCGAACGAGGTGTAGCTGTACTCTGTCTTTTAATGAGCAACTGTCATAAACAGTTTGGAAAAACAACATCGGTCCTTTAATAGAATGTTATCTAAACCATTAATACGCACCTGGTTAGCCGAGTAACTGGCGTATACATTGCAATGGCATTGCTCACATGATGGTCAAAACATTCAGAACTTTTGAACCATCTGTGACATTCCTGACAATAAATGTTTTCTTTAAAGTGACACACACGGTGGCTGAGATTTGCATGGCGTATATTTGGCTTGACAACCATGATGATTTTTGTTTTGATAAGATTGACGACATTCATTACAAAAATAATTACTTCCCATGATAGAGGTTATCAATGATATATAACCAAAATGCTCATTGTACAAATAGAGGTTGAGGTAGTTTCTCGATTTCGGGTTCCCCTCAAAAATCCATTCATTCATTTCTGACACAGAGTATATAAGTAAGATAAAATCAGAGCATAATATTTCTTGAAACTTAATCGCTTCGGGAACCCCACAGCTATTGTATCCCGGCTAAGCGATGTAATGCTATGGTCGCGGTCTTCTGATAATAATTAGTTTCCATTCTTTTTCTATGACGTCTATTAATCTTCCGCTTGTCAGCAGCAGAAGAGTTAGGATTTAAGTAAACATGACCAATTCCAATAGCCCTTGCAATACATAAGTTGTCAAAGTTATCGACGTAACTAAACCATGTTTTGGTAATGCTTGCTGTTCCAGATTATATAAATATTGCATTTTCAAATTTCGTCCAGATCCAGTTGTCATCGGGACATGGAATATATCTATAGAAAAAATCTGATCTAATTTTAATGACCTTTTGGACTGGGTTACGTTATTCAAAGATTCCCGGCACACACACCAGCATCCAAATCACTACTACGATGAAACTCAATAAAACTGTGATGCGTTACACTTTCATGATTAAATGCTAATCTAGTCTGATTATCAGGGGCAGATCCGATTTCAGCCCTAATAGTGTCTAGTATTTGACCATAGATTGAGGAAAGACGTCTGTTCACTTGAACCAAAGACAAATTTTCTAAGAAATTCAGAAAATTATAGCTATATTCAACACCCCAAATTTTCTGGAATGAAACTCTCATTCTTGAGAAAAATTATATAGGATACGTAAGTTATCATTGTCATCATCATCGTCGTCTTCGTCATCAACGTCCCCCGTTATCTTCGTTATTATTAACACCAATGACATATTCTGTTTCTACTTTTCTTAAACTAAGAGTGTCTATTTGAATTCCTGATGGTGAATAACTTATTTCAACTCCCACCCGATGTTGATTAGAATATATTCCGTGAGTGGAGGAATCATCTCTATTTGTATCGCCTCACATAGGAAAATCACATGGTGATGAAGTGTAAGGTATTCCATATTGGTAGGTATCATCTTCACGATTTATATCACTATCCATCATCAGGTTACCGGTTGGCGAGGAATCGAATAATCTGATCTTAGAGGAATCAACACTATTTGTAATGCTTACCGTATGAATATCACATGATGACGAAGTAGTAGGTATTCCATATTTACACATTATCACCACTATATACTCCAGTATGAATCGGGATGCTGGTTGAAGAAGAATTGAGAGGTATCCCATATTCACCCGTATACATTCCATTTAAAAAGTTTAAATTCTGAATAATGTTGTTGAATAATTTTAAGTCAACGTCGTCTCATTTCGATGCATCAGTTGAAGTGGTCAGAAATACAAAAATAATAATAATAATAATAATAATAATAATAATAATAAAAATAATAATATACAAGTCTCTATTTCAATTTCACAATTAAAAAAAAAATTTATTAATTTTTATTGAATGAAACCAGCATATGCTAACATTTATTTCGTCTCTTTACTTCAAGATATACATTTTAGTCCTCTAAAAAAGTATACAATTTCAACAATTTTATTTTCACTGCTGTGAGTGTGTATCTTTAATGGTCGTGTGTTATACTAAAACAGTGTAGCTGGGTGAGGAGGGGGCTGTTCTACATATTGCCTAAGCCTAGATGATGGGTTGTATGAGTGTGTGTACGTGTGTCCGCATGTGGTACTTGCGTGCATGTGTGGTAGGGAAGAGATTAGCTTTTTTCAGTCACCATAGTTTTCAAAATATTCAAAGTTTCCACACATACATATTCAGGTTGGGTTTTTTCAGTCACATTACTTTCTAAATAATTAACAAACTCAGACACACTGAACAATGCAATGCGAATAGCTGGTATGCAAGTCTTATATCTAAGGTCTACGTATGAACATATCTCAAAAACATGATTATTTGGAAATGTTTCTTGCTAGTTAACCCAAGAAATCTACCGAAGAAATGTCCATTTACAGACCAAGGGATTTTTCTCAAAGATTTCTATTTCACTTGCTCACTTTATGAGTGTACAAGTCTATGAACACAGGATTTCCAGTAGACGTGCCCGGATCTGTCGGATTTCCAGGCGATGTAATCAGATCTGCAGGATTTCCACCTGATGTGATCAGATCTGAGATGGTTTTGTCTGGCTCGGAATTGTCTTGGATGATTTGTTTTATTATATTGTCATTTTCAGCTTCATTGAAGTCTGATTCCCATAATTGGCAGGTCTACCGGCTCGGGCTTCAATTTACATTTCTTGGACGTGTCTCTGGCAGGGAAATCAGTTCAAGATCTTTCAGATAATCGTATCGTTTTTTGGGTTTTTTTGAATTTGACTCGAAACCTTAGTTGGAGTTGAAACCAACACATTGTCAACCTACTTCTACTGCAAAAGTTCCCTATCAGGCGAAGTTAAATCGATACATTTATTGTCTGATACTGACAAATCTAAAGGCTGGTCTTGGAAATCTCGATTCATTTTTCTTCTGGAAAAAACCCTATTTCACCACCATTATTTTCTAGTTACAATCTTATAACAACCGGGAATATTATATTCACAACGTACCCAAATGGACTGACAATTCAATTTATATAGATATTTTCAGAACAACTCCCCAACTCGCCAAAAACGAAACTTCAACCTGACAGTAATGCTATTACTAATAGGATACATGGCAGGAAGAGATTATAACTGACAGTCAAACCTCTCTAGAGTGGCCATCTGTTTTTTTAGCAAATTTATAGACAAAGAGAAGACTATTTTTGAGAATTTACCACTGGAATGACTGACTCGACTTAGTGTATGTTTTACAATACAGTAAAACCTGCCTATTGCGCTTGACTGCTTTTGGATACCAAAAGATGCCATGATACAGTAACACTGTGACTATTGCGACCACCTCCTTTTTTTAGACCAGAAGATAATGGTGCTGTAAGACATGTTGGCGTAAGATCATAGTCTACGTTTTGCAATACAGTTAAACCTGTCTATTGTGTTCACCTGCTTTTTTAGACCAGAAAAATGGTGATTCAATACAGTAAAACTGTGTCTATTGTGACCACCTGCTCTCTTGAGACCAGAAGATAGTGGTTCTGTAAGACAGGTAGTAATAAGAGCATACATCTTACGATTTATAACTCTTCTGCTCTAAAATGTTTCTTAACGCAACTCTGACGATTAAAAACCTTTTTTCGAGAATCTTTCCTTGAAAATGACTGATTCGTTTTTAAATTGTTTCAACTTTTATGGAAAGTGTTAAAATAAATATTCAGCATAAATTCACACTCTCGTTCACCTTTGACATTAGTTTCCGGTCCGGAAGTGATCTTATCACACCGGAAATGGGTGGGGTCCCTAGCTGCCGCAGGAATGATGTGTAACAGCTTCAAGTGGAGTTTCCAGTCCGGAATTGAATTTCCAGTCCGGAAATGGGAGTTATCTGTCCGGAAGTAGGGTTTCCAGTTTGGAAGTGAGAGTTTCCTGTCTGGAAGTGAGAGTTTCCATTCCGGAAGAGGAGTTTCTGGTCCAGAAGTGGAGTTTCTGGTCCAGAAGTGGGTGGGTCCGGAAGTGGGAGTTTCCGTTACCAGTTTATCGAGTTTCCAGTCCACTGTCTATCGAGCCAACCAATCAAAGCTCCCCATTTATAAACAGTAAATTCCGTTTATTGAACCAACCAATCAGAAGGCCCAATTTATAGAACCCACCTGTCAGATTCACCCATCTATCGAAGCCCAATAACTACTGAGCTGAACACACAACCCACGTAGCTAGTGACCCTGGACCAGGCCTAAACCTCTGTAAGAAAAATGGATAACGCATAGGAATAAATTTCGAGTACAGTTCAACTCAGAAATAAACTAACACATTTACAAAACAAAAATAAAAATTATTGTCGAATAACTGGATTGAAAGACATTGTTGCCTAAGGCAGCAATTGTCTTCAAACCAAATTACATCCAAAATACAGAAGAGAACAGTTCTTACTAAGATGTTTTCTGTTCACGTTTATAAACATGTTATCTTACCACTGAGCTGTATTGTATATAGGCAATGTTAATGAATTAACCAATGACGCAGATGGCTAATGACCCCTCCAGAATTAAATTCAGTTCATAACATTGGTTGGGTGGGGTGTGGGGGCATTAGCGAATAGAGAAATGTGTAGTTCTACGAGCCCAGCTGTTGCCCATGTTGCCTTGGATGAATTCTAAGCTCGTGTATGCCTACTTGAGTCATTACGTTTTTAATAACTGGAATGCATGCATCATTATAGTGAGCCACAAGTTTTACTTCAATACACGTGTAACTTGTATTTAATATTGGTAATATGTGTGCCTAGCAAACTCCAGAGACCTATATGGGAAAGCTGTTGACTATTTTGAAAGTAAATTGAATGGGCGATGTTACTGCTTGTGGCGGTAACAACGCTCAGTCAATTTAGTTTCAAAATATTCTTCATAATGTTAATTAAATAGTAAAGACATACAATTTGAACAACTTGATGGTCTATTAAACAATTATAATGGAATATCCGATTGCCCGCAGCATGCTAATGGATCTTTCCATGTATAGCTATGTCCAGCCCAGCTCTAGCTAAGCTCCACCCACAACTCGGTCGTGTTGCATTTGCAGACCAAGAGAAAACCAATCACGGACTACCTTTAACCATGAAATCACTTGCTTGATAACCCAACCAGTCATTACAGGGGCAATTCCCCGAAAATAATCCTCTCCCGGTCTGCAGATGCTCGCCATAACACAATCGAAATATGTATGTACAAATCTGAGTGGAAAATAGTGTAAATATAAGTGGAATATGTTACAATTTAAAATAATCTTATGTTATCACAAATTTACTAGTTGTTATGGTCAAGCATTATGCATCATGTTAGACGTTTCGTCTATGCATGCGGGCATGCATACCTGTTTGTGTGTGTATGTTTGGGCATGTGTGCATGCATGCAGGCATGCGGCCATGTGTGTGTTTGTGCGGGCATGTGGGTGTATGTGCGTACATGAGAGAAAGAGAGAGAGAGAGAGAGAGAGAGAGAGAGAGAGAGAGAGAGAGAGAGAGAGACGGACGATAGGTAGATGAAGTATGTGAAATTTTGAGATATAAAATACTGGGTTAGAGATCTTAGACCCTTTCATGGACAAAATCTCCTTATCACAATTTCAGGGTATTCAAACAGGAAAGCACCTTTCCATTTTTAGCTATGCCCACCATCTCTAGCTAAGCTCCACCCCCACCTCTATCTTGTTGGAATCGATCGATCTCTGCACTCAATCACCAGCAATTTCCAGAAAACTATGAGGGTAAGCTGGTGCATATTTTGAAAACTAAGTTGACTGGCTGATGTTGGTTTAAACATATTTTATTCTTATTGTAATGGAAGCATGATAAGATATATAGCTACGTCTCCCATATGTGCAAACATATAATACATTGAAAACTTAAAGAACCATTGCTTATAACCCAGCCAAACCCTGAGTAAATCTTTCCCAATATTGCATGGCCATTCGATGCCCGTTAAAAATGTAATCGGTAGTTATTAATCTAACTCGATTGAGAATTGATTCACTGAATGTGTACAGCTCTGATGATCACTACACACGGTCGGAGTTGTTTTAAAGCTCAAATAGTTAATTTTAATCTGTTGGACTAATAACTAACCGATTGTCCTTATGTGATACAGTACCCCTTGTGCATTGTCATGGCTAACACGCCGATGTTCAGAAGTTTAATGAGCAATCCAATAGACTAACAGAGTCGCCTTCCAAACTGTCCTTACGTGATAGATGGACCATTTAGAATTAATCTCCAGCGATGTATTGAGTTCCCAGAGTCCGAAAAAGAGGAGTCCAAGCATGCAACCAGTCAATAATCGTTACGCTATGCATTAACCCATGTCAATTATTATGCTAATTACCCTTAAGCTCACCTCATTGTATGACAGGAATCAGAAAACAAGACGAGTCCAGACATGCAACCGTTCAAGAATCAATACGCACTTCATTAACCCTTGCACATTTGGCATGGCTCCAAAAGATTGTCGCTTAATTACACTCATTAACCCTTGTCAATCATTATGCTAATTACCCATAAGCTCAACTGATTGGATGACAGGAGTCACTTGATTTAACGAGGAGGGGGGGGGGATTCGGGATTGAATGAGCTCACAGGAGAATACGAGTCCAGACATGTACCCTGTCAATCATATGTACGCTATGCATTTACACTTGTCAATCATTACGCTAATTACCCTTAAGCTCACCTCATTGGAGGACAGGAGGCACGTGATTTAATGATGGAAGGGACTTATGGACACCCTCTACATCTAACAGCCAACGAGAATAGTGGAGATCTGGGTGCTTTAAAGGAAACTGACACAAAAGATTTTCACAGGTAGGTGTCAAATTAACTCATCATGGTCTCATAGACACCTAATTAGCATAACAAATAAAACAGGTGTGAAAGTCCTTTGTGTCAGTAGTTGCTGCATTTCCTTTGAAGCGCCAATCTCGCTCCACCTCTACTCGGATTGGCGCCTCACCAGCCTAGATTGGACACATGTTTCCAGTGCAGACGAACCGGACATTGGGATCAGAATTACCCACACCACACACATCAACAAGAGACTCCTTTCACAACCCGAACAGTAGAAGACATACAATATCCCAACTCAGAACCTGCTTGAGAATAATTATGGGCGCCGGCCTCCCAATAAGCTCAGCATGTCCGCATCGCCCTGCCACAACTGCCACCAAACTGGACGCTAGCATACAACCACCAGCACTCCTGATATTTGAAAAAAGAACCAGACGTTCTGTGAAAGGGACTAGTACCTTTGATGAAAGTCGTTTACGCTAGTTACGTCCCCACACCTCAACGAAAATCTAATAAGTGCCCCTATTTCGACCATGCTTGTGCCACCGAAAAGCTGGAGTGCTTTGCCTTCATTAAATATACCATAGAAGCACAAACCAAGTTGTCTAAGTCCCCGCCCATCTTGGAGACCATCCGCCTTCCATGTAGGCCTGTTCAGTTAATCGATATTTCATTAATAGTCGATTATTTTTCCTGGCGATTATATAATCGAGTGTAAATTGAAATAATCCAAAAATCGATTTAATCGAGAAAAAAACGATTATTTATTTTAAGCAGGCATAATTTAGTGTTCAGATTTGTAATATAAGTAACGCATCAGTGATTTGATTGTTCTAACAATGTAGTTGTATAAACATCTATTCCTGACGTTCAATCCTGCACCTCCCGAGTCATAGTCCATGCATGCGAATGTTTATATAAGTAATTGCTTAATGCAATTGATCGGAAACATTTTGCCGATTGTTTTGGAACAAATTTGACTTAAAGCTGTTGTTGCCTAAGTCAGCAACAACTCGCAGTCAAATGATTTTCAAAATATTCAGCTTTTCCAATACTCGAAAGTAGGACAACATTGTATATAGGTGCTACAGTTGAGCTCTATACAATTAAAATTAATCTATATTAAAATTAAATTTGCGCCTTTTTACTGGCTTTAAGATCTGGGCTTACATGCTGGTTTGTTCAAACCATTATCCAATGGGAACGGGTGGACAATGGATTCCAAATTAACTTCATTATATTGGGCGGGGCTGTTCCTGGCATTGAACCATTCAGACTGGTTGATATAGGTTGTCCTACTAAGTGTCTTGCTGTCTATTCATAGGCCTACTTAGTTGACGTAATTTAAATCCCATTTACGAAATTGAGTATTCTCTTATTTTTCTAGAAAATCAGGCATTATTTATGTATTTATTTTATTTTATTTATTTATTTATTTATTTATTTATTTATTTATTTATTTATTTATTTATTTATTTATTTATTTATTTATTTATTTATTTATTTATTTATTTATTTATTTATTTATTTATTTATTTATTTATTTATTTATTTATTTATTTATTTATTTATTTATTTATTTATTTATTTATTTATTTATTTATTTATTTATTTATTTATTTATTTATTTATTTATTTATCTATCTATTTATTTATTTATTTATTTCTTTATTTATTTATTTATTTATTTACTCTCTCTCTCTCTCTCTCTCTCTCTCTCTCTCACTCTCTCTCGTTCTAGCTCTCTTAGATGCCAAGCGATTCTCTGCGACCATGAACGCATTCCTTACCAAGTTTGTAATACGTCTGCCTACACCATTACCCAGGAAACTGGGCAAATTTGCTGCCGAATTTTCGAGATTAACGAATACCTCCCTCAGAAGAGTTCTGCCGCCCAGAAGATGCCAGCCTTTCCCCACCTCTTCCTCCCCATTTGCAGTACCTGTATGCTCGCAAAGGATTGAACAACGAACACAGTTACTAAGTTTATGAAATGTTAAGTGAGCACGTGAACACCTTTTCCAGTGGTGATTTAGACATGGGAGATACCCATTTAGTGTGACATAACATCGACTCCAGAGACTATCGCCCTGTTAAGGAACCCGTCCCACACATTCTCATCCATAAAGAGCAGGAAGCGTACAAGCAAGTCACAGAAATCTTACACTGTGGCATAATAGTTCGCATTTGGCCAGTCCAGTAAGAGAGACAGTACCTTTTAATTTTGTATCGACTATAAGCGACTAAACGACTGCAGTGTCAAGGACGCCTAACCTCTTTCGCACATAGATCATGCCCTATGACCTCTGCAATGCTCCTGGAACCTTCGAATGCATGATGGAACACCTACTCTGTACATTACAGTGGATAACGTGTCTGTGTTATCTAGATGCTGTACTAGTAATTGGGACTACTTTCACTGATGCGGTAAATAATCTCGGCGAAGTGCTTGACCGATTTCCTTCCACCAACTTAAAACTGAAACCAAAGAAATGTCACTTGGTCTGCGAGGAAGTGGAATTCCTTTCCCATGTTGTCACTGCCCAAGACCTCTCTACTCAACCCACGAAAATCGCCGCAGTCGTTGCTTGGAAACCCCTCCCACCCTTGCAGAAATTTGCAGCTTCTTGAGACTTTACCAATATTACAGCGCCTATGTACCAGAGTTTAGCAAATCACCACACCCCTCTTTCGACTTGCGGGAAATGACCACCCCTTCAAATGGACCGCAGAATGCAAGGCCGCTTTTGGACTCCTCAAACACGAATTAGTTACTGCTCAGATATTAGTGCACCCAGACGCATCATGCACATTCATCCTCGATACTGATGTGTCAGACACTGGTATCGCCGCCGTCCTCATATTTACAGTGACAGACACGAACAAGTCATTTGTTATAGATTCCATTGCCTTTTGTGCACCGAACATCGATATGCCATCGCCAAATGCGAGCTCCTCGCCGTCGTCCATTTCATCAAACAATTCGAGCATTTCCTCTATCGGAAACCCTTTATGTTGCAGACTGACTATGCAGCCTTGCGATAGCTTCATAAGCTGTATAGCCCCGAAGGTCAGATCAGCCGTTGACAAGAAGTTCTACAATGTTTCGAATTTGACGTAATTCTACATGTGAATTTTACATGGGAAAAACTACATATGAATGCTGACGTGCTTTCCAAGAAGCACCCTGCACCTTACTCAGTCCCAGACGAGTACAAAGATCTGTCCATGCCTACGTCCCCAAACACTGCTCTTATCATGGGAACAGTAGAAAGTACCATCATTTCCACCTCTTTCTGCTGGGTAATGGGCTGCTGATTATTTATGCGCTACCCAGAAACAAGATCTCGATCTTAGCCCAGTGATAAACTGGCTACACAAGCACGAGCATCCCCCCTCCCTGCAAATAAATATCTTCCACGTCTACCACTACTATGTATCACTATTAACGACTCGATGAGTGCAGCTTACACGATGGAATACATTTTGAAAGGACCATACACCAGCACAAATTTGTCATCACTTACCACCTCCGTGCACCAGACGATATGGAGGTACTCCTTCACTTTGATCACCTTAAGCCTTGTTTAGAAGAAAGGATTGTACCGCCACTGGAATCTGATACCATTGAGTACCGATTATTCAACCACCACCCCGGCCGACACTGCAATCTACACCCGATTGTCCTGACGAGAGAGTACAATGGTCAATGCCCATTCGAGTGAAAACCGTATCTACGTGACCCAGGCTTGCCTTTCATCGAGAATAATATTGAATTTGTGAATGATAATGCATGCAACAGTCCAAACCCCTCTAAACCCCCATCACCAGGCAGCTCGCCCAATGCTGATGACGGGCCCCTGAACTGCACTGATGCCCCAGTTATTTATATCCAGTGTCCTTCACTTGGCTTAAAGGCCACCCATATCTACGTCTCGGGGTCGAATATCAATTTACAGTCATAGCTCCCCTTCTCCCGCCACCATTGTGCACTGATTTCTTCCACTCTATTCCCCTACCCGCCACCCACCCCATTCACGAGGTGATGTCCAAAATCTCATGATTTCCGTTTCCAAACTCCCCATGCCAAACCCCTGCCCAGACACACCCCTACCTGGTGACTCCTCCCACCCCACGATGTGAGTATATTATATATATATATATATATATATATATATATATATATATATATATATATATATATATATATATATATATATATATATATATATATATATATATATAATTATGACACGATATCTCATTGCCATAGTATAATAATAGTACATTTGTAATGCGCTAAATCCATGCGATTGCATGCTCTAAGCGCTGACAATAAGAGAGAAATTTAGCATACAGCTTACGGGAAAGCTTCTTTAAACAAGAATGTTTTCAAGGTAGTTTTAAATATAGATAGTGTCGGGACAGATTTAATATGAGTTGGGAGATTATTCCACTGAGTGGCGGCCACGAATGAAAAGGCTAAAGCCATAGGTTTTAGGGTTTACTCTGGGAATCTTCAGGAGATTTTGTTCAGAAGATCTGAGGGTTCGTGTAGGTGTGTAACTCTCTAGCAATTCAGATAGGTACGTTGGTGCAGTTTCGGAGACACATTGATATGCTAAACTTAGGATTTTGAAACGGATTCTGTATTCTAGTGGGAGCCAGTGTACATCTTGAAGAATGGGGGTAATGTGGTCATACTTATTTCTCAGTGATACAGTTCGCGCAGCTGTGTTCTGAACTGCCTGAAGCTTGTTAATGAGTATTTTGGAAGCACCTGCGAGAAGACCATTACAATAATCGAGTGTCGACATTACTAGTGATAACACGAGCCGTATTGCCGCTTCCCGAGTGATGTACTTCCTAATGTTACCAATGTTTCGTAGCTGCATAAAGCACACCTTGCGAATATGATTTACATGACTTTCCATATTTAATTCAGAATCGAGGAGAACGCCTAAATCTTTTACAACAGTAGCCAATGGAATATTATTAACCCCAACAAGGACGCTACTTAATTTAATCCCGTTTTGGAGCACCTGGTGGCTGGACCTACCAAAATAGCTTCAGTTTTTTCATCGTTAAGCATTAGCATATTCGTTGTCATCCAGGATTGTATGTCAAGGCAACAATCAGTTACTTGTCTACTGGCTAGATTTGCGATGGGGGCAGATGGAGCAAAACTGTTTATCAGCTGTGTATCGTCTGCATACAAGTGCCGTTGGACATTATGACCCTCAATAACAGATCCTAATTGACGAGTATACAGGGTGAAAAGTATAGGGCCTAGGATTGAGTATATGATAAAAGCAATGGAAGGTTCCATTGCAGAATATCCTGCCTGGCGGAACAAATGAAATTCGCTGACCGAATGTTGCACAAAATGCACGTCGTCTCCGAATAAGAAAAGTTCTGCCCAGTGAGAAAGAGGATATTGCGCATGGGACACGTGTAAATTCAGACACGGCACGACATCTCCCCTGGACTGAAAAATCTTCATGTCTGAAGAATTCTTGTCCCGCATCAACATTTATCCTGGTCGGATTTGATCATTTCTTCCACCACAATGGATAAATACTGGACAGGTTTTATACAGGGTAACATATCCGATTAATATCACCGGTCATTAACTATGTCGACGAAGCCATTTCTTCGAACCTGAGAGTGTATAAGAGCAATACCCCTATTGTTGATACAGCTGCACCTTATGGTCTGACACCTTCCCACGCCAGGTGGCAATGGCCAACCTGTGCCCTCACATCCTTTCAAATCACCTGGGTGGGAAGGTACTGATGTTTTAAGCAACAAGGGGAACCTGCTTCTCTGTTGTGATTATAAACACTAAGGTTGCAATGTTTGGTGGGCATGTGTTCATTGAAAACACAGCATTTCATGAACCATGGAAACCTGACTCGGTGATGTCATTTTGTATACATGATAAATACTGTATATAGATATATTATTAAAAATAATAAACGGGCATCTTCTCCATGCTTTAATAAGTGGAACTTTTGAATGGACAATATTTGAACACAAAACCGATAGCCAGCTGTTATTTTTATAAATGAAATAAAATGTTGTGAAATCAATTCATGATTTCTACTAAGCTTCAGTTTAATGTCATCGCTTCGCGTGAATTCTGCTCTTAAGGAATTATCACCATAAAACCCTTCTGGATGGACAGGACGATTGATCTTACCCTGATACTACATTATCGGCCATAAAAATGGACATGCCATACACTTAATTGTCGCGATCACTATTATTTATATTCCTCATGTCTTTACTAGATCGGACGACTTGTGGGCCCATAAGTAGAAACAGCATCTTGAGCTGAGGGCAGTCTGACACACTTGTAAGGCTGTCCTCCTGTGAGTCACTCTGGGGCATCGTTATGCCGAACAGCTGGCGCATCAGATCCAAATTATCACACCTAACCCTGGGGAACGGAATCTATATGTAGCCAGCCAGTGACTATACTATCTACCTGGGGAGCCTCAGCGTGCTCCATCAAGTGGTACTTCGATAACCACGTTCAGACTCAGACTCTCTGTCATTCCGACACTTCTTTTTCTCCCACCAACTTCCTCTACAAATTGTCATAACAGATTCATCTTCTCGTGAGCATCGTTCCATGTCCCCGTTCCATCTTCTCACGCTGGCATCTTCCTGAGCCATCATTCTTCCATATCTACATCTTCCACGCTAACATCGTCTGTAGTTGACCTTTCTGCAACTCATCACCCTGAGGTCTGTTTTTCCACAGCGGAACTTCTTTTCTCAGCTCATCGTATGATAACCATCAAGCGGTTTATACAATATTTGTTAAAGCTACAGATACGCCAATGGATGGCATTACCCCAACACTCAGATGATTTACCTCTTCTGCGCATGCACATGCCAGTGGAAGTACGCCCGTAATAGACAGGTTTTCTCATGGGGCTGGACATGGCCATGAAAGCGTGATGATATTTACTGGACAGACGCTTTTTAGGATGTAAATACTATTTTTGCATGTCTTTTTCCTCGGAGATATGGCCGATGATCTCAATGTTTCCGGTACCATTAGCAATCTTTAACATCCCAATTTCTCAAAACAGCAACTGCCAGAATGTTTAAGAAAGACGCAACCTTAGAACTGATGTTGAAATTCATCTACCTTGAATAAGAGAGCCAAAGACTTAGCCATTGATCAGCTAACTCCAGCTCACTTACGTTAACGACCCCTGGTTGGCTAAAGGCCACATCTAAGAGGTTGACCATTCACCAGAAGATAATGAGATGCAGAGCTGGCTTATATAAAACCAGCCATCGCTGCGTCGAACAAGACTGCACCTTGACTGGTTTATTTCTGACAGCTCAATATCGTCCCCAGGCGACAGTCTTTTTAATTGTTCCCGCTGCACTGGCTACGCTTGTGAATTCCACTGTGGAACTTTACACACTCTTCCCGTTCAGTGTGAGTGACAACTACTTAACCACCAGCACTCAACCTCCTTTTCGAAAGGCTGCTAAGGAAAGCAGCCAAACTAATGGCCTAAAATGATCCACGCCTATAACAGACTCCGCCGCTCCTTGTGCCACTCAAAGAGACCTATGTATGAAAACTCTGCACATCCCCCTGATACGGATGAAGGCCTGAACCAGCTACTGTCATGGCTGAACCAGCTTGTGCCATCTTAAATCTACATTCGTGGCCATCGAAAGACACCCCTTGTGTGGAAGAACTTTGAAACTCAACATTCAGTACCAGCCTCCGACCGAGTTCTACTCTGTGCTGCTCCATATTTCCACATCCAAGAAGACTCTTCATGACAAGACATCACATGTAACCCACCTTCTACCACAGCTGCTGTGCTCGCTTTCTTGCGAGGATCCACCTGAACTTTTTCCCGCTTCAAGAAGTTCCATCCCCCAGGTTTTGTGATCTCCGGAGGCCAAGGACTAAGTCACTGCATAATGTTGTGCCTTGTGAATATATCTACCAAGGCTGGTTTAAAAAGAACGAATTCCACAATAGCAAAACCTAGACACCGCATCCGCTGGATTGTATGACGAATAACTTTTGCCATTCTACTGGGACTTGACAAGTGTATGATAAATCTTAAATGTACTAACTAATCTAGTTTTCTATTTCTTTGCAGACTCTCATGTATACAGCCTTAAGCATTTTATTTTCTCCCGCTGTTTTAGTGGCCTTTTTGTCATTTAGGGATTTTGAAAAAGTGATTGTACGTCTTAGTCATCACTTTCAGATGGCAATCTTGTGCTCCGGTGGACATGAAGATATAAACTAGCATCATTAGCTGTGTCAGCTTTTGGCACACACACACACACACACACACACACACACACACACACACACACACACACACACACACACACATTATATATATATATATATATATATAGGATGGAACTCCTGCCTATATATATAGGACCACGTCCTTCTTAGCCGCCAAATTTGTAGGTTGTGTCCTTGCAGTGTGAAGATTCAGAATAGCGCACTGCAATTAAAGATGCCTAATCCTCCACCGAAAAGGCTTTTCGCATTCTTGGTTGATAGACCCACTGCATTTCACTTGGAATGCCATTCTTAACTGAAGTCGCCTGCGGTCAATTCTTTTGCCGCCTCCCATGTAGCTCCTGCTTGAAACCACTGCGGTCATTGCGTGTCTCAGGCACCATGTTCCACATTATTTCGACATGCCTACATGCCTCCTAGACATGCCTCCTAGAGTAGCAAATTATTATAGGATAAGGAAGGCTGGGCCTCCGGATCGCTATGTCTCTCAGGTCGCCTTTCTTGCGCGAAAAATACAATTGAAACTCCCCATGCCCGTTGTAAACGATCATAACACTGTGGCCTCATTCGCACCACTTAAGACCGCTCCTTCTAAGGCTTCGATTTTATCTACCATCCTTTCGATTTCTTCCTTCGGGTCTAATGACACTCGTCCCACCATAAACTACGGCACTCGTGCCACTAGCGCACCTGAGACACACCCCAAAGCAAATCTACCGCAGCTCGATTGTCTCGGCTGATTAGTGACTCCTTTTTCTTCTTGGACAACCTGGCCAGCGGTGATGACAAAACCGTTTATTACACAATACTGTTGTGGCTATCACTTTTCGTCTTGGTGACTGACTACAGATAACCGCCCCATCAACCAGAATCTTCTTCAAACTGTCCACGCCTTTCTCAGCTTGCCATCGCATCAGAGCACAGCGAGGCTTGGACTCGACAGAGATTCCCTCTTTCCTCTTTAAGTTACACGAGCTGGTGCCGCATCTGCAACTCAGAAAGCCCACCCTTGGACCATGTCAAACATCGCTCTAGCCCGTATTCGTCTTTGAGTGAAAGATTTGCCTGCCTTTGTGAGGCTAGAGGTTCTCACTTAACCTAACTTATCACATCCTTCTGTTGCCACCCGAGGCCTTAAACCGCAAAAGCATCTAAGTTAGCTAAACTACCACCCTGCGTGGGATCCCTGAAACTATTAGAAGTAGTGCACACACTGAAGGCCCACCTCTGGATACCTTCTGAGAACATTGGAGCAACCAGGTGGAATCTACTAAAAGCTTCCAGCAAAGACTCGGCTCGTCAAACGCTCATTAAAGTAGAGATCATGCCCTTGTCCTGCCATAAGGGGAACATTCAGACTTAATAACTCCCGTGATCGAATAACCTTTAATAGACAGACCAGCCGAGGCCTCCTGAGGAGGACCCACCAGTCTGGGATCACTCGTCTAACTGCACATACTGGGAATCACAACCTCAAGTACCTCCGCCACTAGAGCCTCTGCAAACACCACCTCAAGTATTTCCGCCACAAGAACCTTCTCAATCACTGCTTCAAACATCGCTGCTACCAGAACTGTTGCCACCACTACAGAGAGGCAATCGCACACTTTAGTGCCCGCCTCCTCTATTCCGACTGAAATAAAAGACTACATAACCAGCCGAGATGGCCACTCCTGACCGTGAACTTCTGCGAGTAGACAGCAATGACAGTGAAGAAGACGACACATCGCCCTCTGGTGCCATGCTGGGAATGCTTGACTGGACCCTCATGTATCCAAGGAGATGGCTGGCTGCTCTGGCGAGCAAATGTTTGCTGGGGAGCCCCAAGACACCCTCCAAGGTATGGCGTCTCGAGCCCCTAGACCAGTAACCGAGAGCCACCCAGAGGAACTCTGTCGTGGACAGCCTTCACATCGGTGACATGATCATATTGAACTGGTACCCGGCCCAGTGCTCGATGGGTATGATGAAGCGGAACGCTTTCGCGACGACTGATTACCCAGTCCCTCCCTATGACACCAGATCCGGCCTCGGCAACAGGGCAGCAAAATAGAGATTAAAGATTGTGCAAATGAAGATGCTTGGTTGATTTTAGCAGTAGCATAGAGATCAAAGCTTGTTTACAGGAAGATGATTGCTTGATTTGAGAAGCAGCAAAGAGATCGAAGTTTGCTCAATCAGAGATGATTGGTTGATTTGGGCAGCATAGAGAGATTGAAGTGTGTTCAAACGAAGATGATTGGTTGATTTGGGCAGCAGACCTCTTGGAGGCTGTACTGTTTTAGATGCGCATATCAACATCTCTAAAACTCAAGATGCTTCATATAGTGCAAGAATCAAGCAAACCTGATTTTTCTTTGGCGGTCATCTTGGATGAGCTTGTTTAGACACAAGTTATTTCCCCTCTAGAACCTCTGAATGGACCGGGTTCAAAATTTTGGAAATATGATGAGACGATAAGGGCCATTTATAATTGTTCCAGGGAAGTTCATCCATGGAAAAACATGGCAGTCATCAACTAATTGAAACTGAACATCTGTTAGTTCATATTGCTGGCCGCTGACTAGGAATGCGGGATGTTCAACTCATATTGTTCAACCAGGTTATCCAAATGAAGCAGATTGGTTTATTTGCTTAGCCGGCATCTCAGTTCTTGTGCGAATTTTAGAAATGCTGTCAAAGATATCCGAAAACCACTTGGTTGATTAAAGCGAACCTCTAACAACATCATTGGAGCGATAGCTGAACAACGGGGTTTTTCATGAGACCAAGAGAACATGATTGTTGATTCGTCTGGCAGCCATCTTCGATAGCTTAAAGATTGGGACAAACCTTGGCAATCATAATTTAAATATCATACAAATGGCCATGCAAGATTGTTCAAAGCAAATTACTAGCCATGGTCACCAACACGCAAACAAAATTGAACGTCTGCTATTTGATGTATTTTTATGGCAAAAAGGCATGGGCCTGGTGAATAGAGAGGTTACACTTCAGTCTTTGGCCAATTGGATCAATATGGTTAAATAAAGTCTTGTATTTTTGCATTTTATATCCAGCTTGTCTCATTCCTGACCTAAATCTTCATGTTTCCTGTCAAAGTCATTCATTACGTGCAACTTACATTTCGATACTGTGTAAAGAATTGTTTGTATTCTCAGACTAAATTTCCATACTCTTCTTGTAGGTGAGCAATTCACACCCCTTGGATCTCTGAATTTCTGTGGACAACATTTTCCATGGGGTTTAACACTGGACCTGCTGAACATTTTGAAAACCATATGACTGAATTTGTCACCAACAACTTTCAGTCAAATTGCTTTCAAAATATTTAGCATGTTCAGAGGTATTTCTCATTGATATTATTTCCTATGGCTTCCAGCAGCCAAATAGTTAAAGGGAAACGCCAGACCCGCGATACTACTTTATATAAAATGAATCTCCAGACCATAACCTTTTTTCAAAAATATAATTGTAAGCTCTGTGCTCAAATTAGAATTACATATCTTCGTTGTTTAAATATGTGATACATTAGTTACATTTCTATTCCCGGATGAGGCATATGCCATCATAAGTTAAACGTTTTTCTCGCTGTGATCCAATGCCATCGCAATAAAATTGTGTTTATCTTCATATAAATTGACCATCTTAAGGTTCGGCAACTAATGTATGAAAATAACAAATATTCCATAAATTTGTGATAGTATGATAAACGTCGTAATCTCTTAAATCTGTGCATATATAAATGATGTCGATAGCAATATCACCGATAGAGATATCACCATCCAAATGCATACACTCTTGTCTTCAGAGTGCCGTTATCATGGTTCTTGTCGGATGGAATTCAACCTATGATGTCATAGGTTTAATTAACTCGCAGAATATTATAGCAACATAGTGCTTTTAACACCATTGTAATCAAATTTATATATAAATGTCGCAGGAAAACTTTACACGGTAGCTGAAATATGGGCTCTACAATAGAACTGCATGTTTTATACAAACGATGGTGACGATTCTTGTGTTCCCCTTTAAGCCATGCAAGAATAGATAATAAACATAAGATATATGTACAATATAGCTCATTTAGAATCACTTCCGCATGCATCTTATTTCATATGTGTGGTATATATTTGGCAATCATTAACCAGATCTGTCTCTCTTCTCTCCATACAGCTTACAGATCTAACATTTTTCATCATGATCCTGCTTCTGTTTCTCGTGGGCTTTGGGATCGCTTATCACGCTAACCTCTATCCAAACTCAGCCCCTTCCTGGTCAATCCTCAGAGACGTGCTTTACATGCCATATTGGCAGATGTATGGTGAACTATTTCTCGAAACAATTCAAGGTGTGTATTTCTTGTATATTGGCAACAGTGACCCTTCAAATCATTCAATGCCGATCCCACAGAGGTAAAGAAACACCTATTTTCACCAAACATAATTTCACATTTAAAACGAAAATAAGGTATAGCCACAAATTCTTGAATAACTACAAAATTGTTTTTTAAAAGATTAAAACGTGATAAATTGTAAAAAATGGAATTAGGTGATATAAGATTTCTGAAAAGGAATGGAAAATTTCTATAATTAGCTAATTAATTAATTAATTAGCAACCAAATAAATCCTTTCACACCCGTTTCCTTGTTAGTTTATCTCATCCTATTGTAAAGTGTGTTCCCACTTAATTATTAATCAACACACCACATGCTAACTCAAACATACTCACAATCATGATAATAGTGAACCAACTACATGGGGTTTTTTTATATAAAAAAAGCCTTTTAGTCACAAACTTAAGTCTGATATTACCATAGCATATATGTGTTCATTGTTAATCAGTATCTAGTGATTGCAACCCAAACATTCATTATGTCATTTTGGTAATTCCTAATGAAGTTCCATATTTTGCCACTATTATCTACTATGGTGGTATGACTGGGTAATTTGTACTCTAGATTAATTGAGTAATCCTGAGCATTTCTTGAAGTGATAATCGCACAAACCTCAACAATGCATCAGATATTTTCCAATTAATTTGAACACAGTTGGCTATGGTACTTAGAAACTTATAGAAATTATGAACTTTCTAATAATGAATGACAATTTGAAAGTCAGATGACTATTTTAGAGAACTTGCCATTGAAATGATTATCAAGCAAGTCATTTCAGTGGTAAGTGCTCAAAATGTTTCATTTTTCAAGGCCAACCAAAAGTGTTTATGGAAGACTTTAGGTCCTCTCTTATATGACCTCTATAAAATGGTTTGATTATATTTAATTGTTTAATTTACCACAGGTGAACCCGTTGAAACATGTACCTATAATGCATCAATATACAGCCAAGATGGTGGTATGGCTCGGTGTCCGGAGTCGACATTCATTGCACCTATCCTTTTACCATTGTACATGGTTTGTACAAACATCCTGCTGGTCAATCTCTTAATCGCCATGTTCACGTAAGTAAATTATATTAACGTTGACATATTGAACTTGGAATTATTTACCTATTCCCTTGTAATATATCAGTTTTGGTGTATTAATACTTTGCCATCCATACATAATTATTCCCACATAGAGATACATGGAACTATATTGCTTTTGCTTTGTCCATCCTTTGATTTATTTGCTTTTCCATGTGTCCATCTCATTTCTGTATAATAGATAGCTCACGTTCTACCTGAGCTATCATCAAGAGACTTGACTTGTGGGAGAGTATGTGGTCCTCAGGAAGCCTATTGATTTTGCGGACATCTGCAGTGGTCTTGGGGAATTCCATTTGCAGGTCAAGAGAAAATTACATTTGAACATTTACTACTGGAATGACTGGCTCAGTAATCAAGCCAGTCATTCCAGTGGGGAATTTTCAAAAATGCTCTTGAATTGGACATTAGCTACGCTAAAATCAAAGAACTTTCTTGAACATTAATCCATTGAGGATCAAGGTGACAAAAACAGTATATATGGGGTTGTCTTGATAAACGTCCACATGCAGGACAACAGAAAGCTTTTCAGTAGTAAATTTAAAAAGATCATAAATGTTTTTTGTCCTGCAAAAGTTTTCATGAAATGTCATTGATCATTGAATGGTTAGGTGCTAGGAGTAGCGTTTTGGGACGATGTTGACACCTGAGGGGTTAACACAATAATATTTCTATTATGAGCAAAGAATTGTCTCGGACATTCTTGTAAAACCTCCCCATGCATGCGTGCGTGTGTGCCTTCGTTCGCTCGTACGTACGTGCATTAGTGCGTGTGCGTGTGTGTGTGTGTGTGTGTGGGTGTGTACGTGCGTGAGTAGAGGAGCGGCGAACTTGGTGCATTTATCACACCTTTTTCTTTTTGTTTTTTCTTTGTTCCCTCCTTTGTTATTTTGACACCTTTTTCCTTTGATCTCTGCCACCTTTTGTGTCGGCTTTTCCTTTGAAGCGCCCAGCCCTCCGCCATTCCGATTCGATGTTAGATGTAGAGGGTGGTCATAAGCCACGCCAGTACTTATATACTAGGAGTTCTAGAACAGAGTGTGGTGGCAGCTGCCAATCCATGATCCACGGCTACCACCGAGTAAAACATGTCAGAACAGAGGCGATATATATAAAATGTAGGCGACCAACTGTTTTACTCAATGGCAGCTGCCAATCCATGATCCGTTACTCCCACCGAGTAAAACAGGTCAGAACAGAGGGGACCCAGGTGGGCACACGAACATTTATAATTCCGTATTAGAGAAATGACTTCCTAAGTATGTCTTGCAAGATATTATAAAATTGAAAATGTCTATCCTCTGTGTTGAAGATATTATTTCCGCTTTTCAATAAGCTCAACAATCAGGTGTTCCATTTAGTAATGTTTTGCAAGTCGACTGGGCCCATATTCGAGTAGGGAAACATAACATTAACTATCCAAGTGTCTTTATCGTGATAGATGGGCACCGCTATCCAATACATTACCGTTTTAAGGGAGAGAAGCATGTAGGCCACCTTGGCCAGCCGGGAGCATCCTATGGTCGGAATTCCTCTCCTCAACTTCAAGTTCAGAAATATCCAGCCTTAGAGTATGAAGGGGTTGCTAAGCCTGATGAGAAAACCAGAAATCTGTATACATTGTTTAACTATATAAACAAAGCTTTCTCCCATGAGGTCCATCGGATGATCCATGAAACACATATCGGAAATATCAACACACCAATTACAACACCTAACTTGAGAGTAGTCAACATGACTCCGGATCGAATCGCAGATAAAGCACTCGTGAATGGTGGGGCATTGCTAGGTAACCCTATGGTCCACGTACATTTCGATGAAGCTGGAAAGCTTATAGGTAAATACTATGATAAATCCGACAATAACGAGCTGATATCTGTGACTGATGAAAATATACATCTAGTCTGCACATCCGGGTCGATACACTCCAGGATTATTGATGGTTCCACAGTTGTACTTTCAAGTATGGGAATCAGTTTACCAATGAAAATTCTTGTAGACATCATTGAATATCCTCCTACAAGAAAAGCGTACGACATAGCTGACTTTTATTAACTCCTCTCTAAAAATAGATACTGCGGATATGGCTGGACAACCTAATCAGATGATCTAAATACTGTCTTAGTTCTGCCATTGACATTGCTGTCAGTGGATAACGCCCTAACTCGACACCTGGTGGGGGTTTTCAGGCGAGGAACTTGTCTACTACTATTGCGAATGATAGGGCAGGAGATGCTCTGCAGAACTCAAGTGATTTATTTGCATAGTTGCCCATGTAATGAACTTGCCACTTTTTCCCACCATGCCGCCCAGCCTACACAATGCATGTAACTCCATAACTCTCCAGGATAACCCATGATTGAGAATTGATTACCTATACAGTTGCATTTCTCTAATAGGGCATCACCTGGTGGGGGCCTGTTCTAGAACTCCTAATATATAACTACTTAGTTTCTGATATTGCTGCACCACACATTACATACAGAGGCGTGATAACATTGCAGTAAGCGAAAAAGAAACTTAAAAAAATTATAAAACTATAAAACTCCCAGACCCCACCTTCCGGGAGAACCCGCACATTATCTCCGGCTGGCTGGCCTCTCTCTAACTTCTCTCTCCTATCTTTCTCCAGGGTTTTTTAGTGCTTGACCCTGCAGTGGGGTGGGGGTGGGGGGGGGGGGTTCCATCGTTGCTCCTATTTCTGTCATTACACCCCTACACTAGTGCGTACCTTTTTTTCGAACTTGGTACCATCTAGCTGAGCTCTTTTGAGAGATTTGAACCATGGTTTTTTTTATTTGAATTCAGCGCTGTTATCAATTGAGCAAACGGGGAACTGATAATTACATTACAAATAAAGTAGTAGGGTCAGAATTAAAATGATACCACCTCCCTCAACTGGCAGCCATTCAGTGATCCATGGCCCCCACCGCCCTCTCAATCCCTGGGGGCATAGGGTTGTTGAGACATGTGATTTTCGCGGTCGGTGTATGGAGATGGGAGCTGCTGACATTGAAGGACGTGGCGAATATAAAACTCACGTGCGGACCCCACTGTCCGGGATAACCTCCTCAGGATACCGGCCAGTGGCAGGCCTCTCTCTCTCTCTCTATTCTGACCGGTATCCTGGGGAGGTTTTTCTATCTGTGGGCCACTTTTATACCTATCTTACCTATGTATATACCTATCCTACCCCACCTATCTCTTACCCTACCCTGTCGCTATTCCAGCTGGCTGGGGTGTGTGTTGTCTGTGGTGCTTTGACCCTGCACGGGGGGGGGGGGGGGGTGTCATGGTGGATTAAGTTCTACCGAGATCTTTTGAGCGAGATTTGAAACCCAGTCTGCAGCCTGGGAACCCTATGCAATTCAACAACTCTATCGATAGACCCACCACAACACCATTAAAAATATCGTCTCTTAATACTCTTATCTCTGAGCATGAGTTGTGAAATTGCTGTTACTGCATCATCTCGAAGTGACGTCAAGATCTAGAGTGACTGATAAGTGCAGCAATACAGCAACGTGAGAACACATAACTTATCAGCTATAGTTACTAATACATACATGGTCGAGGTAGTTCGTCTCTCGTTATGTGTTATTAGCAAACTTTAAAATCACAGGTTCAAATCTCGCTATGTGTTATTAGCAAATGGTAAACATGTCTACAATAACCCTTTTTCCCTGTTACCCAAGAAGCATGACACCACGTCGAGACTTCCACAGTCACATAAAACACATCTGAACGCCCATTTAGAGACAAGCATCCGCTATCTCATCGACATGATGGACACTCCACAGGTTCCAGGTACTGATTGCCTTGTGAGCACCACACATACTAGGGTCTGAATGCCCCTTTAGAGACAGGCATCTACAATGATATACACCATGACTACTGTTGCACAGATTCGCGATGTTGCAAAGCAATTCGGCCTTATAGTAGCCTCTAAGGCCAAGAAAGCCAACCTGCTCCAGATGATCAGACAGGCCTGTGCCGAGGAGTCACAGAATGGACTCTCCCAAGCAATGAAGACGGGAAGGTTTCCAGCGCTTAACAAAGATGATCCTTTGAATACACACAAGAAAGCACAGCGGACCCGTGAGCTTTGACAGTTGGATGAGGAGGTGACTGCTAGCTTGCGAGCCAAGAGTGTAGTGAGGCGGATGGCGGACCATCCACTGGAGCAATTACCTCCCCTATGCAGGATCGCTAAGAGAGTGATGAGGGGGCCGAGGTCTGAACCCTTAGCCCGGAGCATTAGGCGAGAAGGTGAACAGATTCTCGACCAGTGTCTCAGTGAAAGGGAGAGAGAGGATAGAGGACGCCGGTCAGTATGCTGGACATTCTTCAGAAGTCTATAAGGAGACCTCACAGGCCAGATCATGCAAAAGATACAGCAGACTGTCCAGAACGCCTTCTACCTCCGCTACACCCATACTTATCGCATTCGTAACATCGAAGGCGGTAGGGTGATGCTCTTCCACAAGAATGCTCCATGGAGCCCGTGGCTGAACACGATAAGAGCAGCTCAGGACTGGGTGGCAGCAAGAGAGCAAGCCCGCCTCGACACAGACACTATCGATCGACCCAGCACCAAGTGGGCTTTCGTTCGATCAATAAACGTTGAGGTCAAGGCTGTCATCGACCGCCAACCTCTGCTTGGTACAGGCCCCCTCCAAGACTGGTAATGACAGAAGACGAGTATGACTGCCATCGACACCTACAGGGACAACATGTGTCTCTGGAGATGTCTATCCGTCTACCGAGGTGTGACAGCTGATAGAAGTACAGTTCCTGCACGAGAGCTTGCCACAAAGTTCTACAGCAAGACAGTGACAGTACCTGGTGCCCGCAAGACCTCGCTGGATCAGCTGGACATGGTAAAGTTCTTCGCCAAGATCGGGATTCACGTGTATGAACCACCTGAAGTGGGCATCTGGCTGTGGGACCACCACGCCGTCTACAGTCATTGTCAGCAGAGGTTTACACAGGCATACACTCTTCAATGCCACACTGATCACTGTACAGGCGGCAAAACAGCAATCGTGTGTCCTGGCGAGAATGTTGAGGCGCCACAGTCTGCGTATGAGAAAGCTTTCCATCCGCCGCAACCATCCAGTTCAGCGGCTACTCATTGGATCGAGTATGAGTCGAGAAACAGAGGCGTACACAAACACCATGTGGTGTGTGGGCACAGTGGCGAGCGTTGGATCGAGGGCACTACCGTAGATGGTTATGATCCAACCACCAACGCCGTTTACCAGTTCCATGGCTGTCACTGGCACGGGTGTCCAAAACACCAGCGAGGTTAGGATGCCGAACAAAGATACCACAAGAGGGTCCTGAGAGAGGAGAAGCTGAGAGCATCTAGGCACGGTTGTGGTACAGTTGGAGTGCTGTATAAAACGCTGTCCAAGCATCCCTAAACGAGTTCGGACTGTCCCTAGCACTCCTAGATGGTATCAAGACTCATCCTATGGAGACTCTCGCGATCGAGAGTACTCACATACCTATCTCTGTGTCCGTTGACTGCTCTTTAGATGGCACCACGAGTGAGCCCACTCACTTCTGCAATCCTGACCCCAAAGAACTGATCAGAGAGTTCATGCTGGTGATCCAACATCGAGCATATCTAATCCGGGCAAGGGTTAGGGCACAGTACATACCGACAGACCTGGACAAGCTCCCAAAGCGACAGCAGTGACTGATCAATGAGTGGTGTGACCAAGTGCCTGTACTGGTGTACAACTCTGGGCGGTATGACCTGAGCCTCATCAAGAAGTACTTTGTCGATGAGCTGACTGGCAGTAGAGGTACAGTGAAAGTCGCCAAGAAGGCTAGTCAGAACATGTTCCTCATAACACCTGAGCTACGGTTTCTCGATGTGCTGAACTACCTCGGCCCAGGAGTCTCGTACGAGGGATGGGTCAAAGCTTACGGGTGTACACAGCAGAAGAGCTGGTCGCCATATGAATGGTTTGACACACATGAAAAGCTCAACTATCCAGGGCTTCCTGACTACTCAGCATGGACATCTAAGCTCAAGGGTGGCCACCTCTTGACGCGATTAGAGTTGGAACAGTGTAACCAGACATTCAGCGAGCATGGAATGTGGACATTCACCGACTGGCTCCGATATTACAACAACCTGGACGTCAGTCCTTCATCGAAGCCCTAGAGCAGATGCGGGAGTTCTACACAGAATGAGAAATAGACATCCTCAAAGACGCGGTGTCTCTCCCAGGTGTGTCACTGCAGTAGCTCCTACATGGAACCGGTCGGCACATGCCGGATGTTAGCCTCTACTCTCTGGGCAAGGGGGCCTACGTGGTGCTAAAGGACGTGGTTGTTGGAGCGCCCAGCATTGTGTTCACCAGATACCACGAGGCAGGTGTGACACGCATCCGCCAGAATGAGCGTGTCTGCCAATGTCTACACGGCTATGACGCAAATGCCCTGTACCTGTCAACAATGTCCAAAGAGATGCTATGTGGTAAGGAGACAGTGCAACATTGGTCCGGTGCCAGTGGTGTAGCTAGCTATAAGGAGGCTCTCCTGGCAAACAGCTGGTTTGGGTTTGCTGAGGTAGATATAGACGTCCCCTAGGCTCTGTGGGCAAAGTTCAAAGAAATGCCTCCTCTCTTCTATAATGGCGAGATCCCGGTAGAGGCAATATCTTCTGAGATGCTGGCATATCTAGGGCGAACAGGGAGGAAGCGTCCCACCATCCAGAAGCTGGTCGGTGCCCTCTCTCGCAAGAAGCAGCTGATGTACACTCAAGTGGTTGACACCCATGGCCTGGAGATCACTGCTGTATACCGCACCATAGACTATGAGGCCAAGCGCCCATTCGAATGGTTTGTGGAGAATGTTACGGAGGCCCGCCGCTCGGGAGATATAGATAAGAGCAAAGCACTCTGGGCAGATCTCTTCAAACTCCTTGGCAACAGTGGCTACGGGAAGCTCATCGAGGCCGTAGAACGTCATAGCAACACCAGCTTCACAAAGGATGAATGCGTGGTAGACAAGGCCCTGCATAGTGCATGGTTCAAGGATCTCGAGGAGATCGGTGAGTCATACGAGCTCCAGAGTCACAAGCCAAGACTACCTATGCGAAGGCCCTTCTAGGTGGGGATAGCCATTTATGAGCTCGTGAAGCTGCGAATGCTGGAGTTCTACTACGACTTCCTCGATCGCTACATAGCTCGTGACAGCTTTGAGTACCTGCAGATGGACACTGACTCTGCGTATATCACTATAGCAGGCTCCAACCGCGATGACGTCATTCGCCCTGGGATGCAAGCAGAGTACCAGGCTCATAAGCGGGACGGGCTATCTTAGGACAAATGGTCTCGATGGACTCTGGGACTTTTCAAGCTCGAGTTCGAAGGCTCTCGTGGTATCGCTCTCTACTCCAAATGCTACTACGTGGAGAGCACAGCTGCAAGTAATTGCTCGGCTAAGGGAATGTCAAAGCCGCAGAATGAGGTCTCTTGGCAGAGGTTCTACAGCGCCCTACATGGCGGGGTGGACAGAGCTACACATGCGCAACGAGTGTCTGGTGACGCCTGAGCAGGAAAAACTCGGACTCTCCGCTTACTATGATAAGTGCCATGTGCTGCCAGATGGTGTCCATGCCGAGCCCATCGAGTATCATGTTAGCACCCTAGGTGGTGGTAGCTGTGTGTACGGTAGCCAAGGACCATTACTGACGTCCACTTCCATCATGTCACGCATGGCCTGGGTGAACTCTAAACATATGAACAGATGGCCGTCATTCATTCGACCATCACTGAAGACGTCCTCAAACACCTCCATACACCGGCGTCTAGTCCCTGCTGGATACTCACTGAATGGTAGTTTATTGATTACCCCTTGGAAGTTAATTGTCTTGACCAGGTCGTACAGAGATGCCATCCTTATATAGTATGGCTAACATGTTCGGGGGCCCAGATTGCTGCGAGTGATTTGGCAACGTATGGTAACCAAGGGCCTGCGACTCCGAAGAATGTACCTACTCCTGAGGCGATGGCTGTTATGGCTTCAGAAATCTTCTCCACACCATGGAGAGCATTGTTGGCGATCTTGCGGACCGTCTCGCCAGCCTTCATTGTGAACAGAGCGATCAGAGCCCCAACTGCTGCCAGCGGCCTGATAGAACCTTTTACCTAAGTGTGATAGATTCGTTTCACTCTGTGTAGTAGATTGCGGGATTCAGGCTCTACATCATCATACTCACCACCGACATCGTAGTCTGCATCATAGTCCTCATCATCATAGTCCTCCTCATAGTCGTCGTCATCTATATCTTCGACTGGATCTTCATAAGCCTCTGCTTCATACATCGTTATGGGGATCCGTCGCTGGGGGACAGCTATATAGTAGCTTTAATCTGTAGACTATAGCATGGCATCCGCAATCTTGAATGTGGACGTGTTTGCCTTAGCAAACTGGGGACTCAGCTTCGCTGACAAGAAGGCGGCAGAGGCTGAGCGTGAGCATCATAACCAGGCAATGGAGAAGCTGTCTAAGGAGAAGTTTGAGTACAGCAAAGCACTCGAGCATATGCGCCAGAAGGAGGCACGCCGACGACAACTCCGAGCTCAGGCCAACCAGAGCATCAAAGAGGCTGTTGAGTCTCGATGAGTACTACGAGGCTGTAAAAATATCTGAGCCAATGCTCGACTATGAAACATCGACTGGTCAGAAGACAGCAGAGCTTCTAGTAGTGGTGGCAGCTGCAGCTGTGACGACAGGAGTCGTGCTCTACGCATGCTTAAGCTGAATACCTGATGTGTTCGACACGCATACCTTAGCATAGCCAAAGTAAAGTACCATCACACCTAGTAGTACAGCCGGTAGTAGAAAAATGCCACCTCCCTCCCCACCTCCATCAACTGGATATCCATTTAGACAAATGAGCCCCCCCAACTCTCTCAACTGGATTTCAATTTAGACAAATGAGCCCCCACCGCCCTCTCAATCCCTGGGGCATTGGTTGTTGAGACAGAGGCCACCACGGAATGGCTGCCAGGGAGGTAGGATCATCCCCACACTACTACAACCAGGGGCTGTACGCCCATTTAGAGACAAGCCTCCACAGTGATATACACCACTGATCGCCATCAACCGCAGGGCCAGACTCTCTCTATTCTGTGTAGGCTCAGACAAACACGTAGTCTCTGCAAGAGTCGCCTCGGCATGATGGGACCACCTATAGGGGCTTCCATCTACCTTGACAACGCTCACCTGAGAGGAGGCTAAAGTGATTAGCATGTGACCCACGGCAGACTCTGGCATGTTCACCTGTTACCCAGAGAATCTGGTGCTGAGCAGGGGTCTCCAGCAGACAACCACGGCCTACCCACTCCACCCCATAGAAGTGGCAGACAGACTCGATCTCTTCACATGGGTGAAAGCGGTCATAAATGTTTCTCCGCAAGGGGTCGACCCAAGGATTGTACAGGGGGTCATCCCGGAAGTGGGCCCACTTGGCCTCCAATATCATGGCAGTCTCAGCGCCCTATGCCACTGATGTAGACACCAGCACAAGCAGTATGATGAGAATCATGGCTATATATGAAGAGTTAAACTGAACAGAGTGAACCCCTCGAGAAATATCGGTGGCAGATGGAGCCCTGTTCCATCCGGATCGTAGTGATCTTTATCCCCTCTGGGGCAGGGGCTAGCTGCTTCACTCTGCCGCCAGCTAAGAAACGTAGTTCTAGGACTATATGAGTCGTTTGTGGGCTAGTGAGTCTGACTCGCTGAAGCAGTTTAACAGTACCCATGATTTTGGAGATATGTGACACCCCATCTACCTGTAGCTTTTCTGGTCCATCGAATGGATGATGCAGCAGGAGCATTCCACCTATAACCCTGATCCGGTGACCCACCCTCATCAGGGAGACACCTTCACCTATGTAGGTGAGGAAGGAGGATCCCCGATTGCAGAGCTTTCGAACTGTCCCATCCTTTTTCACAACAGTGGAGAGGGATGTAACCTCTATGTCAATGACTGTGGGAGGCCTATATAGGGGCAACCATGTTTGCCAGTCACCCCCAGGTCCAGCGCGGTACCACACTTCATTCTTCTCAAATATGAACTGCAAGTTTTTTGCCAGGGTCAATAGCAGGCCATCATGGGCCATCGGCGGGGCACTGCTCGAATAGGGTTTGACCAGATGAAAGCTGAGGTCATTATTTAGGGTGTTGATGTCTGCGACCTCTGTATCTGAGAGCTCAATCAACGGCTCGAGGATGTACTTCCTCTTCAGGAAATCGTACCGAAACATGCTCTTGTGGCCATCTATGTTGCGACCCAGGCACTCCTTCATCACATCCTTGAAGTCTGTGAGCAGCTCCAACCCATCACCACCAATGGGGTGGAGGGAGAATGCCTTTGAGCTTGCTTCGTACTGTAGGGAGAATGATTGCGATCGCTCTCTTCTACCTTGGCAGCATCAACTGTGTACACATCTACCAGGTCAGCAAGACCAGTCGAGTGAGCAAATATGGGTTCCATAGCATGCTATAGGAGGGGTTTAAACAAGACATATAACCATGCCAATTGTCCGACTGCTGCTCTCCAGTGGTGAGAACGTAATCTCACCCTCTCTAGAGGGGAGACGGGTGGTACAGTACTGTGTAGAATGGGTCCTTTTCGAGGTGCCCAAGCAGGGCACAACATACATACACGCCGGTGTGCTACATGAAACTCTGGGCAGTGCACTCACTAGTAGAAGGCGGCTGGGACATGATAGAGTATATCCCAGGTGCCAACAGCAACCTATGGAAAGCTATCAGTCCTAGCAAGTTCACACCTGTAAATCACCTGTTTGACAGCCCCTCCATTAACATATATGCCAGCACGGATGGGATATCGGACGCCCATTTAGAGTTTACAGTCTTATTACTCATTGACCTGACATGATATCATACCATCATTATCTGACCTTGGCCGAGCTGATGAAGAAAGAGTTTCGCCCCTTCATGACCCCTGCATAGATAAAGGCCGTAAACGAACAGAGACTCGCACTGCAACAAGAAGGAGAGCGATACAGCAGGAGAACTGGTATCAACAGAACACACACCTTGCAAGGAGGCGAAGGAACAGTGAAAATTTCCGATACTGGCAGGCCCTCCTGGAGGACAGTAAGTGGGGCGCAGGAGTCTTGACAGACGACGATGAGCTAGATGTCTTCACAGACGAGGATGAGCCAGGTGGCTTCTCGGACGAGGATGAGCCAGATGTCATACAGTGGAAAGAGGAGATGGTGCAGAAGTGTAAGACCAAGAAAACCATCCAGCGAAGAACCTACTATCTTGGTGATAAGTTGACGTCCCAGATGTCACATCTCAGAAAGCTACTGGCACCCGACATAGTGCTGGATGACCTCTGTCTAAGAAACGTCTGCCTCAAAACCAGCAAGCTGGCACAGTTTGCCAGGCTCTCCAAAATGAACCATTCTATGACTCATGAGCAGATTCTGCAGGTGATCCAGTTTTAATATCCAGGTATACTATGGCAAAATCAGAGTGGCGGAAGCAACCAGAAATATACTCCTCCCTGACTGTTAACGAGGGGGGTACAGTACATGGCTGGCGACTCCAGCAGATAGATACCATCAGACAGAATCTCGTCCATGAGGCAGAAAAGTACGGCAGAACACGCAGGCGATATAAGACATCCTACAACGTCCTCGTGCATACAACCACTGCTGTGGGTGTGATTGGAGCCAGTACTGGGGTGGCAGCTGTGGCCACGCTCGCTAAAGGGGTGGGGCCATCGTCGCCATCCCGCTGGGCGGCGTGATACTAGCCACCACTGTCTTGGCCACGGGCTTGGGGGTGGGGCAGCGGCAGATCACGAGGAGGCTGGATAAGCATGCTAAGTACGTGGCACTGGCACAGAGTATGCTACGGCCTATCGACGAGTCTGTCAGCCAAGCTCTCGAGGATGGCTAGGTCACCAATGTAGAGTACGACCATATATTGAAGGTCCAAGCCCTGTACCACATGGAGAAACCTACAGTGCGACAGCAATACATCGAAGGCTCCAGCGGGTGGGTTGATATGGAGGAGCTAAAAAACGAGATGTTACGGCGAGGTTGCCTCACTGGTCTCTGGGATCGAGACGACTACAAATAGTGTGCTGCCTGTACGGTAGCTTTAAGAACACCAGTATAGATGGCCTTCCCACTGAACCTCACGACAGTCATCCGGAACCAACCGCCCCTCCTGGGTACACCCTTGCCTGGCCTGAGAGGTCTACTGGATGATATATCAGAGCTAACACCATTCTCCATCACAGTGGATGGACGGCCCCGAACCAGCTTCTCCATCAATCCACGACCGCTGACCAACCGCCCCATCACCATCAAGGATGCGAAGCAGGCTCATACTTGAATGGCTGCTCCGAGCCTCTCATACTGGAATCAGCAGCTGAACTTTGCCGTGTGGTGTGCCACGGCAGGATGTGGAGTAAGTTCCACCCTGCTTCACATCTATTCTGGTACTCCTGAAGCTGTGCTCATCGTCAGCTGTCTCAGATTCCATGTGTACTTCACGGTGCGCGAATCCTCCATGAGCTAGGTGTAAGCCTCCCTGATACAAATGCCTTCGACCCACAGCTCAACAGTCATAGCGGCTCAACAGCCAGCAGACTACAGAGAGAGTTCAGCGCTCACACAGACTATCGGTGGCATGGTGGTGACAACAGCGGTCTAGGGGTTATGTATGGTGACCCGAGACGTGACTACTCAGGATTCCCCTATTGCACCCCCCCCCCTCTCGACGACTAGGCCGTCGGAAGACAGCGACATTCTCGTTTGATCCAGACTCCGACCCTGGAGTGCTGGTGAAAAATATGCACATCACTGGCTTGTGGCAGGACTATACAGATGTGTGGAAGTACTTTGTCCCACACACCACCTCAGGCCTCACACCAGCAGGGATCGTTCAGATCAACCAGTCCCTGGAAGCACTGTGCTACTGCCTCCTTACAGCACAGACCAAGCTACGTCATTCCATAGATGGTGTCAGTGGCGCAGAGGTCCAGGCCATGTTCATCAATCTGGTTGAGGATATGATCATCGTGGCAGACCCCAGTAGTCTTATTGCTAAGTTCCAGCAGGGGTTGCAGAAGGCCCGTCGCAAACTTGACTTTGCTATTTCGCCACAGCTATGGTTGATTCCCAGCAACATGATCTTGAACATCGAGGACCTCCAAGTCCGGGGCTATAACAACATGATAGTCGAGGGGAGTTCCCCTGGTGTCCACTTCGGCTTCAACACTGCAATCAACGCACCTACGCCTAGTACGAGCCATACAGGCGTTCCGTCCCTGACACTGCAGCCAGTCAACACGGCAGCTCCAGGCGCCCCGACACTGCAGCCAGTTGACATGACACCCCTTCCTATGGTAGCTCTACGTGTGGTGTCAGGCCTAGCTATCATGGCGCTCCGGATCAGACTACTCCGCCACTGGCACATCAGGTATAAGACTATCCTGACTCTCTACAGTAGCAGTGGGGACCATGGTGAGACACTGAACCAGCTTGGCATTCCCTACAGCCCCTATACACGCTGCCAACATGCACATCCAAGGGTCGGATGGTTCCACAGTGCATCCTTTTTCCAGCTTGTGGTATCGCAGAGCCTTGTTCAGCTCTGAGTCAGGTGAGGTCATGGCGGTTTGTAACTGCTGGAACACATCTGACATATACTCCCGATCCTTCTAGAAACCTTTAGCTCGCAGGAGCTGCTCGACGATACTCCAGCCCATCATAAGGTATTCTAGGAAGCAGATCTGTCCCTTACCAAATCCTAGATAGAGCTTCACAGCTGTCAGCTCCTCTGTCAGCTCAGCACCATAGAGCTGAGCGAGCTCATCTGGTGTCTGGTGTCTTCTTCTTGTAGTCCTTCAACTCCATCCGGAATACATCATAGTACTTCTCGCATATGACATGGACATGTTTAAGAAGTCTCAATAGAGAGATGAATATTCCTGAGTATCAACCCGACCAACTGGCAGACGCAGACTGGGAAGATCTTATTATCTCTCTCGACAGGGGATGCAGACATTTAACCACGTTGTATACTCAGTGCAACACTGACATCAACGGTACAGATCGTGAAGCAACTGCCCGAGAGCCAGGTGAGTCTTCAGAAGGTGGAGAACCTGCTGCGAACCAAGACCCAGAATTACTGACCAAAGCAAAACCTCTGGCAGTCCATGTCGCCAGTAACGTGGCGGAGAATATGACCATGGTAAAGATGACAGGGGGAAATGAGGTTCTTCCTGCCGCCACTGCAGCTGTCCTCGCCACAGTGGTGAGTGGGGTGGCCGTGCATTGTCTCGGAATAACCCACCCCGTCCCAAAGATCGCCCTCAGTGGTGCCTCCTACACTGTTGCCACCAAGATCATGGGTGAACGTGTTACACTAATGGAGGCCGCGGTTCTAGGGTTAGCAACGAGTGCAATGGCTGAGATAACCGTCGCCTCTGCTTAACCCCTCTGAATAGTGAGAAATGGATCATGAGACCCTCGCAGCCCGAGATCTCATCGGGAACACTGATACGGTCGGACAATTGGCCATTAACAAGGCCAAGACTGTATACAAGGGGATGGGCATCAAGGAGAGGACAATGCTGCGAGGTATGCAGTATGAGTCGGTGTGGCTGGAGCTATCAAGGTTATGGCTGAGTCCTATGCACAGGACCTGGTTATGGATCTCCTGAAACCACGCAGCTCATTCCGACAGGATGGAGAGAATCTCAAGATAGGCACCCTAGGCGCAAACCATATCACAGTCGATGGCCAAACAGGTGCTACTGCCAGCCTCCGGCTACCAGAGGTGAAGAAGTCAGGGTTCTTTGGTTTGTCGTTTTAAGACCACAGGATAGTCATGGCTTCCCGTGCATGTATCATACAGATACTGGATGTACTAGACACTGTGGGTGCTGACACAGGCTCTCTACGCCATCTTCTAAGCTGCTGCTGGGATTTCATGATTGTTGCCTACATCACATCCTTAGTATCCGCCGGAGGGGCAGGATTCCCCACTCTGCAGGCGAAAGAGCTGGTGTAGGAAGTACTGCCGTTTAGTCTCGCAGATATAGACGAGGCTACCGCCAACCAAGTGCTAACCATCCTCCGCATGCATGTCTGTACCATTCGACAGTAGGCCAGCCGATGCTGGCCAGGTGGTGCTGATCATTACCCCATCAGGACATGGGAAATACATCTTGCTGCAGGCTCTCCTGGCCGAACATCTACACTCTCAATACATCCTTTTGGTGTCTGACTCCGCCGCTGAGGCAGTTGATAGTAATGATCAATGGTACAATGGCCCAATCACCAAGATGCAGAACCTGCAAGCACTGATGGAGAAGCTGCTGGCAGCCCGACTGACAGAAGCACCTGTTCTAGTTATCGATGACCCTGCAATGGACCAGAAGACAGTCACCTACCTCAGCAAGATCACCAGGTGCATCCGGCACACAAAGATAACTGTCTTCATCCTCTTTCAGAAGTACACCTGTGAGATCTCACCAGACATCCGCCACAATGCCCGGTTGCTATACTTCAGCTCCAAGTGTGGACGTGCCCTGCTCGAGACCATATACGACAGCCTAACCCTCAAGGAGACCAAAGGGGACTTTATTGCAGGTGTACAGAGGGCAGCTGAGCTGTACCGCATCATCTTCAGCAACAAGGAGACAGGTGAGCTGTCACACTTCAAGCCCTCTCTGGAAAAGGCGCATACCTTCACCTACAAACTGAATCCAGCCAGGAAACTAGCCTGCTATACGCGTCATCGCTGACAGACTGTCGCAGCTGCTGCAACTTTTTTCATTTATCAGAAGGCTGCGCGGTCTCCGCTACTTCGTCTGCAGTCTCTGCTACTGCTTCAGATGCTTGAGGAATTTCGTCAGAAGATTGAGGAACTTCGTCAGAAGCCTGAGGATCTTCGTCAGTAGCCTGTCACTTAAACTCTACCAACTGAGGGTCAGAGTCTAGGGCTCTCTTCTTCTGGCACTTCTCACGGAAGATCCACTGTGTCCATGCGTGACGAGCATCTGATTTGCGAGTGGATTTGGTGAGGTAGTCCTGGTAGTTATCTGGGAATTTCAGAAATGCTGCCAGATCACTGGCCAATCTCCTGCACCATTCTTCGTTGAATATGTGCTCAACAGCCTCCTTGCGGCCAACAGTGAACTGCTCCTGAGTACCTTCTGCATGACCGGTGGCATGGCTCTCCGCTACAGCAGCACTGACCTCCTCCCTGAAGTAGTTATTTGCTCCAGACTGGAGGCTATCCAGCATCTCTCGCTCTCCCTGGCTATGGAGGGTAAATACAGCAGCCTACTTCCCAACCGTTAGTAGATCTTTGGGGTCGACCCTCGCCTTTTGGAGAGCTAGAATAACAGGACTGTTGGTTTGGGCCCCAGGAGGTAGGTCAAACTTCCGGTAGACTATCCAAGTCAGGTGTACTTTTGTACTACGAGCTGGTGCTCCTTCCTCTATGGTGGCCAGTTTCTCCACATCAGATGGAGGTGTGACCTTGGCTCGCTCGTGGATAATGTTGATGTTACGAAGCAGTCCTCGGACCCTGTCACAGTGGGACAGTCCACGCCATGGCTGTCATGCCGACTTGTCCTGCTGCCTATAGACAATCTGCTGGAGAACTTTGCCTAACATGGCAGCCGTTTAAACCTCTATATACCCAGACCTTAAACATGCTGCAGTATGTGCAACATCCAGATAGGACCTTTAAACCCGCGACACCGCACCGCATTGATATACGGAAGGACTGCCTGATGGTCATTCGACCCAGTATACACGATGAGAACCTGTTGTCCACTGCTGGAAAGTACACTGACTTTGCAATCTCTGCACAGATCCACGAGTTCAAGAGCATGACACTCGAGTTCAAGCTTCAGAGCACAATAGAACAGACGGTAGAGCTCCCGCAGGTTCTAAACAGGTGGGAGATCATGCAGAGCAATGGCACCATGGACACCACCTATGTGAACGATGAGTACCGAGTCCTAGGTCCGCTGGCTCATGGCCCAACCTTCTATGTGAAGGGAAAGGAGTACTGCGCTGTGGGGTGCAATGTGGGGATCACGGAATTTGAACTGTAGTAGGGCACGTCCACACTTGGAGCTGACGTAAAGCAACCGGGCATTGTGGCAGATGTCCGGGGATATCTCGCAGGTGTCCTTCTGAAAGAGGATGAATACAGTTATCTTTGTGTGCTGGATGCGCCTGGTGATGTTGCTGAGGTAGGTGACTGTCTTCTGGTCCATTGCAGGGTCATTGATAACTAGAACAAGTGGTTCTGTCAGTCGGGCTGCCAGCAGCTTCTCCATCAGTGCTTGCAGGTTCTGCGTCTTGGTGATTGGGCCATTGTACCATTGATCATTACTGTTAAGCGCCTCAGCGGTGGAGTTAAACACCAGTAGGATGTATTGAGAGTGTAGATGTTCGGACAGGAGGGCCCACAGCAAGAGGTTTTTCCATTGTCCTGATGGGGCAATGATCAGCACCATCTGGCCAGCATCGGCCGGCCTACTGTCGAATGGTACAGACATGCGTGCGGAGGATGGTTAGCACTTGGTCGGCGGTAGCCTCGTCTATATCTGCACCAACTCTTTCGCCTGCAGAGCGGGGAATCCTGCACCTCCGGCGGACACAAAGGATGTGATGGAGGTATCAAGCATGAAATCCCAGAAGCAGCTGAGAAGATAGTGTAGAGGGCCTGTGTCAGCACCCACAGTGTCTAGTACATCCAGTATCTGTATGATACATGCACGGGAGGCCATGACTATCCTGTGGTCTTAAACGGCAAACCAAAGACCCTGACTTCTTCACCTCTGCTAGATGGAGGCTGGCGGTAGCACCTTTTTCGCCATCCACAGTGATATTGCTCAGGCCGATGGTGCCTATCTTGAGATTCTCTCTATCCTGGATGAATGAGCTCCATGGTTTCAGGAGATCCTTAACCAGGTCTTGTGCATAGGACTCTACCATGACCTTGACGGTACCAGCCCCATCGAGCATACCTTGCAGCATTGTCCTGTCTTAGATGCCAATCCCATTGTATACAGTCTCGGCCATGTTAATGGCCGATTGTCCTAACGTATCAGTGTTCCCGATGAGACCTCGGGCTGGGATGGTACGTCGGATCTCCCGCAGGTCTCCCTTCTCATTGAAGTCTAGGAAGGATATAGGGGCAACAGTGTCCTCTGAACCAAGGCGTGCCTCGCCAAAGTGAGCAAGATCGCCCAGCTCTTTGCTTTCTAGGTATGTGAGTGACAGCGTCATAGTGCTATATACCGATGGCTTAGACCTACTAGTCATATCCCCAGTGAAAAGAAGGACCACGCAGTTGGCCAAGGGAATAGGTAGCAGTGCTCAGGGTACTGGCCCTCTCTGCAGGGGCATGCCTTGTGGGCGGTCCACCATTGGCAATCCTCAGTCTGCGTGATCGACTATGGGTTACACACCACCCTCCGGCACGCCATGCCTCATATGCTGCAGTGGTCTCATGATCCACCTCTCACTATTCAGAGTGGCTAAACGTAGGCGACTATGATCTCAGCAATTGCACTCGTTGCTAGCCCTAGAACCACGGCCTCCATTAGTGTAACACATTCACCCATGATCTTGGCGGCTGCAGTGTAGGAGGCACCACTGATGGCAATCTTTGGGAGGGGGTGAGTTATTCTGAGACAGTGCTCGGCCACCCCACTCACCACTGTAGTGAGGACAGCTGCAGTGGTGGCAGGAAGAACCTCATTTCCACCTGTCATCTTCACCACGGCTACATTCGCCACCACGTTACTGGCGACATGGACTGCCCAGAGCTTAGCCTGTGTCTGTAACTTCTGGGTCTTGGTTCGCAGCAGGTTCTCCACCTTCTGAAGACCCGCCTGGCTCTCGGGCAGTTGCTTCATGATCTGTACCATTGACATCATTGTTTAAGCACTGAGTATACAATGCGGTTAAACGTCTGCGTTAACTGTCGAGAGAGCTAATAAGATCTTCCCAGTCTGCATCTGCTAGGTGTCCGGGTTGGTACTCAGGAATATTCATCTCTCTATTGAGACATCGGTCTGGGCTCACACTATGCAAGAAGTACTATGATGTCTTCCGGAAGGAGTTGAAGAACTACAAGAAGACACCAGATGCGCTCACTCAGCTCTATGGTGCTGAGCTGACAGAGGAGCTGACAGCTGTGAAGCTCTATCTAGGATTTGGTAAGGGACCAATGAATACCTTATCATGGGCGGGAGTATCGTCGAGCAGCTCCTGTGAGCTAAAGGTTTCTACAAGGATAGGGAGTATATGTCAGATGTGTTCCAGCAGTTGCAGACCGCCATGGCATCAGCTGAACAAGGTTCTGTGATACTACAAGCTGGAAAAAGGATGCGCTGTGGAAGCATCCAGCCCTTGGATGTGCATGTTGGCAGCGTGTATAGGGGCTGTAGGGCATGCCAAGCTGGCTCAGTGTATCACCGTGGTCCCCACTGCTACTGTACAGTGTCAGGATAGTCTTATAGCTGATTTGCTAGCGGCGAAGTAGGCTGATCCCGAGCACCACGATAGCTAGGCCTGACACCACTCGTAGAGCTGCCACGGGAAGCGGTGTCGTGTCGACTAGCTGCAGTGTCGGGGTCGAAGCTTCCATGGGAAGCGTCGTGTTGACTGGCTGCAGTGCCAGGGTCGGAATGACTCTATGCCCAAAAAGCAAAGTCTTGTTTGCGACGGGCCTTCTGCAACCCCTGCTGGAACTTAGCAATAAGACTACTTGGGGTCTGCCACGATGGTCATATCCTCAACGAGACTGATGAACATGGCCTGGACCTCTGCTCCGCTGACACCATCTATGGAATGACGCAGCTTGGTCTGTGCTGTAAGGAGGCAGTAGCACAGTGCTTCCAGGGACTGGTTGATCCGAACGATCTCTGCTGGTGTGAAGCCTGAGGTGGTGTGTGGGACAAAGTACTTCCACACATCTGCATAGACCTGCAGCAAGCCAGTGATATGCATATTTTGCACCAGGACTCCAGGGTCGGAGTCTGGATCGAACGAGAATGTCGCTGTCTTCCAACGGCCTACTCGTCGGGGTGTTCGATAGGGGAATCCTGAGTAGTCACGTCTCGGGTCACCATACATAACCCCTAGACCGCTGTTGTCACCACCATGCCACCGATCGTATGGGTGAGTGCTGAACTCTCTGTAGTCTGCTGGCCGCTGAGACGCTATGACTGTTGAGCTGTGGGTCGAAGTCGTTTGTACTAGGGAGGCTTGCACCCAGCTCATGGAGGATTCCTCGCACCCTGAAGTACACATGGAATCTGAGACAGCTGGTGAGGAGCACAGCTTCAGGAGTACCAGAATAGAGTGAAGCAGGGTGGAACTTACTCCACATCCTGCTGTGGCACACCACATGGCAAAGCTCAGCTGCAGATTCCAGAATGAGAGGCTTGGAGCAGCCATCCAAGTATGAGCTTGCATCGCATTCTTGATGGTGATGGTGTGGTTGGTCAGTGGTCGTGGGTTGACGGAGAAGCTGGTTCGGGACTGTCCATCCACTGTGATGGAGAATGGTGATAGCTCTGGTATATTGTCCAGTAGACCTCTCAGGCCAGTCAAGGGTGTAACCAGGAGGGGCGGTTGGCTCCGGATGACTGTCATGAGGTTCAGTGGGAAGGCCATCTATACTGGTGTTCTTAAAGTTACCGTACAGGCAGCACACAATTTGTAGTCGTCTCGACTCCAGAGACTAGCGAGGCGACCTCGCCGTAACATTTCGTTTTTAGCTCCTCCATATCAACCTGCCCGCTGGAGCCTTTGAGGTATAGCTGTGCACTTGTGGTACAGGGCTTGGACCTTCAATATATGGTAGTACTCTTCATCAGTGACCTGGCCATCCTCGAGAGCTTTGCTGACAGATTCGTCGATAGTCCGTAGCATACTCTGTGCCAGTATCACATACTTTGCATGCTTCTCCAGCCTCCTTGTGATCTGCCGCTGTGGCACCCCCAAGCCAGTGGCCAAGAGGTGGTAGCTAGTGTCATGCCACCCAGTGAGATGGTGACGATGGCCCCCACCCCTGTAGCGAGAGTGGCCACAGCTGCCACCCCAGCACTGGCTCCAATCACACCCACAGCAGTGGTTGTATGCGTGAGGACGTTGTAGGCTGTCTTATATCGCCTGCGCATTCTGCTGTATTTTTCTGCCTCATGGACTAAATTCTGTCTGATGGTATCTATCTGCTGGTGTCGCCAGCCATGGATGGTACAGCCCTCGTCAGGTACTAATATGGGGTATTGTTCTGGTTGCTTCCACCACTCTGATTTTGCCATAGTATATCTGGAGGATTAAACTGCATCACCTGCAGAATCTGCTCATGAGTCATAGAGGGGTTCATTTTGGAGAGCCTGGCGAACCGGGCCAGCTTTTTAGTGTCGAGACAGACATCTCTTAGAAAGTGGTCATCCAGCGCTATGTCGGGTACCAGTAGCTTTCTGAGACGTGACATCCGGAACTTCACCTTATCACCAAGATAGTAGACCCGCCGCTGGATTGCTTTCTTGGTCTTACGGTTCTGCGCCATCTCCTCTTCCCACTGTATGACATCTGACTCATCCTCGTCTGAGAATACACCTGGCTCATCGTCGTATGTGAAGACATCTGGCTCATCGTCATCTGTCAAGACTCCTGTGTCCCGCTTACTCGCCTCCAGGAGGGCCTGTCAGTGTTGGAAACCTTCACTGTTCCATCGCCTCCTTGCAATGCTCGCGTTCTGTTGATACCAGCTCTCCCACTGTAGGCACTCTCCTTCTTGTTGCAGTGCGAGCATTTGTTCATTTAAGGCCTTTATCTGTGCAGGGGTCATGAAGGAGCAACCCTGTAGCTGGCTCTTGATCATCTCAGCAAAGGCAAGATATTCCTGGTATGATATCATGTTGTCATCAGGTCGAGTAGCAATAAGAGTGTAAAGTCTAAATGGGCGTCCGATATCCCATCCGTGCTGGCATATGTGTTAATGGAGTGATGTACAGGTGTGAACAGGCTAAGACTGATAGCTTTCCATAGGTTGTTGTTGGCACCTGGGAGAAACTCTATTACATCCCGGCCGCCTTCTACCAGTGCGCTGCTGTGTGAACTGCCCAGAGGTTGATGTAGCACATCGGCGTGTATGTATGTTGTGCACCACTGGGGCACCTCGAAGAGGACCCATTCTACATGCTACTGTACCATGCGTCTCCCCTCTAGAGAGGGTGAGATTACGTTCTCACCACCAGAGAGCAACAATCGGATAATCGGCATGGTTATATCTCCTGTTTAACCCCCTTGTATAACGTGCTATGGAACCCATATTTGCCAACTCGGCTGGTCTTGCTGACCTGGCAGATGTGTACGCAGTTGATGCTGCCAAGGTAGAAGAGAGCGATGGCAAGTCAATCGCCCTACAGTACGAAGCAAACTCAAAGGCATTCTCCCTCCACCCCATTGGTGGTGAGGGGGTGGAGCTGCTCACAGACCTCAAGGATGTGTCGAAGGAGCACCTGAGTCGCAACATAGATGGCCACAAGATCGTGTTTCGGTACGATTTCTCAAAGAGGAAGTACATCCTCGAGCCATTGATTGAGGTCTCAGATACAGAAGTGGCAGACATCAACATGCTAAATGACGACCTCGGCTTTCATCTGGTCAAACCCCATTCGAACAATGTCCCACCGATGTCACATGATGGCCTGCTATTGACCCTGGCAAAACACCTGCAGTTCATGTTTGAGAAGAATGAGGTGTGGTACCACGCTGGACCTGCGGGTGACTGGCAAACATGGTTGCCATTATATAGGCCTCTTACCGTTATTGCCATAGAGGTTACTCCCCTCTCCACTGTTTTGAAAAGGGATGGGACAGTTCGAAAGCTCTACAATCGGGGATCATCATTCCTCACCTACATAGGTCTCCCTGACGAGGGTGGGTCACTGGATGGGGGTTACAGGTGGAAAGCTCCTGCTGCATCGTCCATTCGATGGACCAGAAGAAGCTGTTAACCTCCAGGAGGGCATCCTCTGGGTAGATAATGTGTCACATGTCTCCAAAGCCAAGGGTGCTGTTAAACTGCTTCAGCGAGTCAGACTCACTAGTCCACAAACGACTCATATAGTCCTAGAGCTACATTTCTTAGCCGGCGGCAAAGTGAAGCAGCTAGCCCCTGCCCCTGTGGGGATGAAGATCACTATCGATCTGGCATAGATATTTCTCGAGGGGTTCACTCTGTTCAGTTTAACTCTTCATATATAGCCATGATTCTCATCATACTGCTCGTGCTGGCGTCTGCAGCAGTGGCACAGTGCGCTGAGACTGCCATGATATTGGATGCCAAGTGGGCCTATTTCCGGGATGCCTCCCACTACAATCCTTGGGTCGACCAAACCCCTGCGGAGAAACATTTATGACCGCTTTCACCCATGTGAAGGGATCGAGTCTGTCTGCCACTTCTATGGTGTGAAGAGGGCAGGACATGGTTGTCTGCTGGAGACACCTGCTCAGCACCAGATTCTCTGCATAACATGTGAACATGCCAGGGGTCTGCCTTGGTGCAAATGCTAAGCACTTTAACATCCTGCCAGGTGAGCATTGTCAAGGCAGATGGAAGACACTATGGGTGGCCCCATCATGCCGATGCGACTCTGGCAGAGACTACGTGTTTGTCTGACCCTACACAGAGGCCGGCCACTATCCTGAGGAGGTTCTCCCGGCCATGGGGTCCGCACGGGAGTTTTATATTCGCCACAGCCTTCCATGTCCACAGCTCCCATCTCCAACCACGAAATCACATGTCTCAACAACCCTATGCCCCAGCTAGAGCGTGTCGAAGAAATCCTCGATCTGGCCCTCAGTCACAGAGCCGGGCGGCGAGATCTTGCCGCATCTTTTCACCAGGGCGTGCGTCTGGCTTCGTTATGGTTATATCATAGTAGGCGGCGTGCGGATTGGGCGAATCGCGGATCTGCGTGGCAAGTGTGGTGAGCTCGTCGATGTGGTGCTGGTTTTCGGCCAGGAACCCGGGGTTGCGTTCCACAGGAATGTAGTTGATCTCAAAGACCTTCTAGGGGATGATGCCCAGCAGGTAGCGGTCGTAGGATTTGTCTGCCGCCAGGGCATCTATAATGCAAAGAGGCTGCCGCACCCATCCGCGAAGCACGGGTCAACGTGCTTCGTCAGGTACTCGCCTTGGTCCACGAAGCCCATCATCTTGTCGAACATCTTGGATGTGCAGCTGCCAAAGTCCACCGGGTCATGTATATCGACGTCAGGCTCCACCCCGAAGTAGTTGAACACCATCAGTCAGGCCTCGTGGCCCGACGTGCGCATCGCCCATGACATCGAGTCATTGTAGGTGCTAGCCGGACCCCGGCTGCACCGCTCGGCGTAGACGGCAGTCATGCCCCAGGCCGCCGGTTGGCCCCAGTCAAGTGGTAGTCGTAGTGGTAGTGGTAGGCCTCGTTGTACTCGGGGGTGTCGCCGAGGTCTTCGAGCGCACAGATGCGGTAGACCACATCAATGTAGAGTCTGAACTTGGCTACCTGTGACAGTGCAAGGCCCGACCAGACCTGCGGCAGGTAGTGGCGTGGTATATCTCCTTTGGGGCGCCGGCTGTAGGGGGCCTTGAACTCCAATAGTACTGTAGCTGTTTGGACTTTGTTCTCCTTGTCGTCGACCTTCAAGTTGGTGTACAGGATTTGCCACTCCTCGTCGGAGTCACGTTGCCATATCCATGTTGAGTAGACAGTAGCCATCGGGACTGTTGGCATGTCCCTGGTATCCCAGCCACCCGCCGTCGATGTGGATGTCAGTGCCCAGCACGCGTCCCACAGTCGATCTCGAGCAGGCACCTGCTCATGGCCTCAAAGAGTCCCCCACCAGTATGCCACGGTGCCCCCACTCCAGGTCTTGACCCCGCACTTCTGGCCCAGTACCTCCTCGAAGCCCCATGATGGCGGCCAGTTCGGAGCTGCCTACCGTTGTTGCCCTGTTCCGCAGTCATCCCAGGGTGCACTTTCATGGGACGTCGGCGAACAGCTGGATAAACTGATCAAGGTTCTGTTCCATGGTCTGGACGGCGTCTTTCTGTTCCATGGTCTCGATGGCGTCTTACATTTCTGGCCTCCAAATAGATGCCGTTCTGGCTGTTTAAAGGGTGTATATCACTGTGGATGCTTTCTGTAAATTGGCGGGTCACACCCTATTATGTGTGTGGTTAATCACAAGGTGATCAGGGGTATATGTCGCTGTGGAGGCGTGTCTCTAAATGGGCATTCAGTGCGGTAGTAGTAGGGTTGGAATTAAAATGATACTACCCCCCTCTACTGGCAGCCGTTCGGCGATCCGTGGCCCCCACCACCCTCTCAATTCCTGGGGCATAGGGTTGTTGAGACATGTCGTGGTTGGTGTATATCACTGTGGATGCTTGTCTCTAAATGGGCGTTCAGACCCTATTATGTGCGGTAGTAGTACGGTCGGGATTAAAATGATCCTACCTCCCTCAACTGGCAGTCATTCGGCGATCTGTGATGGCCCCCACCACCCTCTTAATCCCTGGAGCATCATCTATAGGCATACACCAACCACATGTCTCAACAACCCTAAGTCACCAGGGATTAAGAGGGTGGTGGGGGCCATGGATCGCCGAACAGCTGCCAGTTGAGGGAGGTGGTATCATTTTAATTCCGACCCTACCACTAATAATGATATTTATCTCTTATGAATTGTTGTGCAATAATAGCAAACAGATCACACACTGATAACTACATTTTGAAATTATTGACAACAGCCTATAATTTATGTAAATATATAAATATATATATGCTGGCGTTACCAATTGCAATCTGTAGGTATATATTCCCTCTGCTCTGTGAAACAGGTAGGAATTTGCAAATAATGACTGCATATCCCAGATAGCTAACGCTGCTTTGTTTAAGTGTTGAATTACACTTGAAAATTGCTGGTTCAAATCTTGCTATGTATTATTAGTGAAATAGTATTCCCAATCACTTAAAACGTAATACTATCGTCATAAAACAACTACAGACGACAATACTGCTACAAAAGATATAGACCTAGCTGATATACATGTGTACAGATTTTTCCTTAGGATATTCATATCATATACAACGCATAACAGGTTATCAGCTAAATCTAGGTCGCTTTGTGTAATGCATACATAGCCAAGATAGCTAATGCATTGGATTATATGTCGAATTACACTTAAAATCGCTGGTTCAAATCGCGCTATGTGTTGTTATTGCAGATAGTAGAGCACGCTGGTCAACTTGATGATGTTGATTGATGATGATGATTGATGATGATGATGATGATGATGATGATGATGATGATTGATGATGATGATTATGATGATGATTGATGATGATGATTATTGATGATGATTGATGATGATGATGGTTATGATGATGATTGATGATTGATGATGATGATTATAGACATAATGTTGGATCACAAATACATACCACGCCTCATGTCTCCATACAAACTAATCAAACAAACACATAGTCACGCCCAGTGTCACATCGACATGAGGGGATTACCCACAGGTCCTTCCAGCTGCCTAGGCAATTCTCACTTGCCAGAACGGTTAAGTGACTACCATCTGCACCTCCACAGACTCTAGCATGCTCACATGTGACACAGAGAATCTGGTGTTCCAGCTGTCAGGACGACATTAGCCGGAGAAGACATCCCCGCACTACCCTTTCTACACCATAGAAGTTACAGTCAATTTCCTCACGTGGGTGAAATCGGTCATAGATATTTTTTCTCAGATGATCACGGAAGGGATTGTACTGGGGCTCATCTCGGAAGTGGGCCCACTTGGCATCTAATATCATGGCTGTCTCAGTCGTCCTGACATCCGCACTCAGTACCTTGACAACGAGAACAGATCCAAGTAATAGCAGTGCTAGCATGTTGGCTCTATATATGGAGGGTTAAACTGAACAAGGTGAACCCCTCGAGAATTATCTGTGTCATATCGAGACCTGTGCCATCCTCGATGCTGATCTTCATCCCATCTGGGGCAGGTCTTAGTTGCTTCACTTTGCTCCCAGCTAGAAACCACAGCTCTAGCACAATATGGGTTGTTTGTGGACTTATGAGCCCGACACGCTCGAGCAGCTTCACTGAGCCATTCGCCTTCGAGGAGTGCGACACACCCTCTATCCGCAGGACACCATCCTGAATATTGATGGCTTCCTCTGGTCCATCAAAGGGGCGGCGCAGCAGGAGCTTTCCTCCAGTGACCCCAATCCTATGACCCACTGCAACTATCGTTGTGCCCTGTCCTATATAGGTCAGGACAGATGTCCCCCAGTTATAAAGCTTTCAGACCATGCCATCCTTCATCACAATGCTGGAGAGTTGGGTGACGTCCAGGTCAACAACCGCTGGTGGTCTATATAGTGGCACCCACGCTCGCCACTTATCACCAGGTCTAGCACGATACCACACCGCATTCTTTTCGAAGATTACCTGCAGCTGTTTTGCCAGGGTCAACACCACCCCATCATTTGACATCGGTGGGGAATGCTTCACTCTCAGCTCTAAAACATGAAAGCTGAGATCAGCGTCCAAATTTTTAACATCCTCAACCATTTCTAGTGACTGCCCTATCAGGGGGTGGAGGATGATCTTCCTCTTCGGGAAGTCATAGCGGCACACTATTTTGTCCCATCTCTTTCGCAGCCCAGACGTTCCTTCGAGACATCCCTGAGCAGCTCTACACCATCTCCACTGATGGGATGGATGGAGAATGTCTTGGAGTCTGATCCATATTGGAGGATGAACGACTTGCCATTGCTTTCCGTAACCTTGGTGGCATCAATGTTGTGCACGTCCACACGATCAGCTAGACCAGTTGAGTGAGCAAATATGGGCTCCATTGTATATATATATATATATATATTATATATATATATATATATATATATATATATATATATATATATATATATATATATATATATATATATATGTATATATATATATATATATATATATATATATATATATATATATATATATATATATATATATATATATATATATGGTTTAAACGGAGTGTATAGCCATGCCGATTGTCCGATTGCTACTCCAAAACGGGGAGAATGTCATTAGGCCAACTCTAGTTGGTAGACGTGCAATTCAGTATCGAATAGAATAGCGACGAGTGCTATGGCCGAGATCATCGTGGCCTATGTCTAGGTTTAAGCTGCTATGTATAGCAACATATTGTATACCTCAACAATGTCTCTGTCACTCACAGAACTAGAGAGCAAAGAGCTAGGTGATCTCGCTCACTTGAGAGAGGCACGCGTCGGTTCAGATGAGACTGTTGCCCCCCCCCCCATCTCCTTCCTAGACTTCGATGAGAAGAGAGAACCTCGAGAGATCCGAGGTACCATCCCAGCCAGAGATCTCATTGGAAACACTGACACAGTAGGACAATTAGCCATCAATAAGGCCAAAACTGTATACAAGGGGATGGGCATCAAAGACAGGGCAGTGATGCGAGGTATGCTTGGAGGCGACGAGGCTGGTGCCATAAGGGTATGGCAGAGTCCTACGCACATGACCTGATTAAGGATCTCCTGAAACCACGAAGCTCATTCCAACAAGATGGGGAGAATCTTAAGGTAGGCACCATCAGCCTGATGGCCAAGCTCCAACTGTTTTGGTGGACACTGTAGAGGTGGTGACCCTCACTTTGCAGCATGTTCATACCATGGTGGAAGACCTTTCGCTCGAAGAGGCCTTCCTTGTACTGCTCATGGCGAATCTGTCTAACCACAGCCCTGCGTAAGCCTTTGCCTTCTTAATGTCCTGCTCATCTGGCCGATTGATGGAATACATCTTCGGGCGCAGACCAACACACTCCTGGATTTGCACCTCAGCACACTCATCCTTCATCTTGCCCATGGCCTTCTTGTTGGCAGTATTGTGCAGCGGGTGTTTTACTGGGGTAGTCGCTTGTGCCATACAGGTCACTCCTCGCGGCCATATCAGCATAGACATCCCCAGCCTGAATCTCCAGCAGGAGGCTGTCAGTGTCAGTGTATAGGAGCTCACAGTTGGAACCATATAGTTGCTTCAGTTCATTATAGTAGAAGTCATACAGCATGTGCTTTGCGAGGTCCAGGATGGGCATTCCTTCATAGACAGGGTGGTTCAGCAGCAGACTCGTCTTGAACATGTTGAGAGCAGCTAGATCATGATCGAACACCTTCACCTGGGAGAAGTTAGGCTTGGCTATTAGGTGGCACAATGTGTCCTCCTAAGATGACTGCACTAGCTTGACATCCACTCACTTGTGCAAGTTCTCCATGGTCTTACCGAAGACAGTGTTATTCATCAGCGTGTGGAGATCCTTCTCAAGGTCACTGTTGGCCTTCTTATGGAGCTCTGTGTTGAGTCAGATGTAAGGCTCCATCCATGGTGACTGATTGAAGCATAGAATCCTGTGTATTTTCTTCAACCTCATACCCAGGTTAAGGCAGAGCTTCAGGTTGTGGTAGTGTAGGACATAATGCTCTTTGTCTATCAGCTTAAGCACCAGTTTTTCTGCTGTCGTCTCCGCTATCGACTCGCCCAATGCACACACATACTCTGAGAGCCACTCTCCCTTCACCTTCATCAATTCAGGCGCCAGCGGGTAGGCAATGTGCATGTCATGCAGTTCTTGTGGGTCCTCAATCAACAACTCTAGGATGTAGCCCTTTTCATCATCATCAGGATGCTGTGTAATCTGTTGGCTAGCAGTGAGTTGTCCTGTTCTGTAGGAACGACCCACTCAAACCGCCCAGTCGGTAGGTGTTGGCTCATTGGCCAGCCATATATATTGTTAGCATCCAGATATATGATGTAGCTTGTCGGCTGTTGAGAATTAGAGCCAGCTATATATGGGTTGTTTGCTTTAGCATAGCGTTTGCTGACCATTGATACACCACCCCTGAGTCCTTTCTCTATGAAGAGATGCATGTCGTAGTCAGTGAGGAGCTCCAGCTCCACACCTGTCTTCCTTAGGAGTGCATCCCAGCTCAACCCCGGGCTCGTGTAATAGTGTGCTGGGTCCAGACGATACTGCTGGAGGCACGTGATGCGGAAGTTCTCAAAGATATCTGCAAGGAGCCGAGTGTCAGACCACAGATAGAGGTCATGATAGTCGCCCATGGTCTGGCATCCGAATTGGGCCCAGACAGCATGTGCGTGGTTGTAGTCGCTGTCAGATATTCCTTTGCCAGAGAGTTTACTGTAGAAAGCAGCTTGAGGTGGGAGAGAGGTCTCATTGAAGCGGTGCCACCCATCCATGTACTCATAGGGGTATACACATTTGTGGAGCAGGAGCTCCTGCTTGACAGGGCTAGATTCATACTGTTTTGTAAGTGGGAACGTTGTGGAACTAGCTGCCAGCTTGTCAAGTGATGCTGGAAGGAACTGGGCCGAGTCGATGAACCGCAGCTGACGGAGGCTGAAGATGTACTTCTCCACATTTTTGGGGATGCAGTTGATCTGTCCCTTTGTTTGGGAGATATCCTGCATGATGAGGTGAGAATTATACCCGCCCCGGTTGTGGAACATGACTGGGATGGCGGTGGTCTTAGGGTTGAGGCGTAGCTTTAGATTACACACATTGTGTGCTGCTCCCCAGTAGAGCCCTGTGATGTGGCAGCGATCTCTGACACTATCTATGACTCCATCGCTCGAAGAGCTAGCTAATGGTCTGTCGCACACATGGCAACTGACTGCAGTTTTATGAGCTCGGCAGTCCTCTCTAGTCATCTCCATCGGCTTAGGGTGGGCGAGCACGGTCGTTATCTTCTCCTCTTCCTGTGCCAATCGATCTTGGAAGTGCTTAGCTGCATCTTCTCCTCGATACGGCACTGGTGGTTCACTGACACCGTCACAGCGGACCACAATGTATGAGAACCCACAGATCTCTTGGCGTTTTCTGTGTGCTGCTCTGAGCCGGATTAGCCTCTGGCCCCTCAATTTTGGTTGTTAGGGCTTCAAAGTCGGCATAGATGATGAATGGCACCTTGAGTTGCTTGTGGTAGTTGGTGAACTGTAGCATCTTCCTGTCCTCTGTAGGCATTCATATACGCATTGGTCTGTCACTGATACCACAGCACTCTGGTTTGTGCTTGATGAGAAGGTCTTCGTAAGAATAACAGTGGAGACACCGCTCGCAGAAGTGCTTTCTCTCATTACACTGACTCTGATCATGGAGCAGACGATTCAGGTCCTTAATCCAGGTATAGTGTTGCTTGCCGCCATTCTCAATAAGCGGCAGATTTGTCCTCGGAATGGCTGGGTCAGCCTCACTTAGCCGCAATGGGTGGACACCCTTGGCATGCCCGAATACATTAATGGCCAAGCCATTCTGCTGCTCAACACACTTAAGCTGGTGGAGAGGGGTTCGAAAGTCTACACCGCTGAAGTCAAGGGTATCCCAGTGCCCTAAATACTTCGATGTCCGCTGGGGATTACTGTCTGCAGGATAAGCAGCAGCCAAGAGAGGCCAGCGAAGACAGTTTTCATCATTGTTCTGGACATTGACCACGGCATGTTTTCACTTAATCGAAGCGGGGAGATTTTATGTAGGAGCCACCACGTAGTGGTTGATATCTGGCGAGGTTGAGGCACAATGCATTAACCTGGTCGACTGCCCAGCCAGGCCCCTCACGGGTGTAGTTCTCAAGGCCTTGCAGCAACTTGGCTTTGGCCCCCTTCACAGCATCGCTAATATCGCTTGTCTTCAGGATGGCATGCTGCTTAGACCAAAACAGGGGATCTGTGGTGACCTCTGTCCCATCATTCTTCTCTTTGTGGAGGGTGATCTTGAGAGCAAGGCAGAACTTCACCCCCTTCAGGTCGAGGACCTCTTCCACCAACTTCCTCTCGATTTTGTCCAGGTTTTTATCAAGGAAAGCTGTTGGATCTTTTTCCCCATGTCCAGGAAGTTCCCATCCCCGCAGATAGTTCTTGATTGCACGTGGGACCTTCACAAATCCTGCGGGTATGTCCTGGAGTATAGCTTCAAGAAAGCTGTCGAACTCCTCATCTGTGAACTTGGGTGCGGTTTCTAGCTTTGGCTGGGGATGTTTGGATGGGTCTCGACATAAGTGGTATGGCTAATAAGCTCCTGCTGCAACAATCTCGCCAAATTTTGAAGCACTTCATCAATGTCCATAGCAGATATTTACCTATACAGTTACGTTTCTTTAATAGCGAATTATTTTGATGGTCTGAGCAATGTCAACCATAGGCGGATGGCCCACCGGGGGGTTGGGGTGGGCCCTACGTTATAAAACGCATCGCCTACATTATATATATATATATATATATATATATATATATATATATATATATATATATATATATATATATATATATATATATATATATATATATATATATATATTGCCTCTGTTCTGACCTGTTTTACTTGGTGGCAGCTGCGGATCGTGGATTGGCAGCTGCCACCACCCTCTGTTCTAGACCTCCTACTATATAACTACTCACGCCACCTTATTAAATTAGCATAATGCTGATTGACAAGGGTTAATGAATTGCGTAAGGATGATTGACAGGGTACATGTCTGGACTCGTCTTTTCCTGGGAACTTATTCAATCACGAAGTCCCGACCCCTCATTAAATCACATGTCTTCTGGTATCCAATGACGTGAGCTTAAGGGTGATTAGCGTAATGACGCTTGACAAGGGTTAATCGAGGGCAAAAAATGGTTTAAAAATCTGGTCGGTAAGCCTTAACCTTTTGATTTCGTTGACATGGTTTGCTCAACGTTCATTATAATTATGAATACAGCATATCTTATGGCTGTGTGACGTGACCATTGCACCCAGTAACAATGTGCAGTATGCGTCATGAAATGTAATGACGAATGTGTAGTAGACATATGCGAGTTTAGTGTTGTTAGTGTTTACCACACCAAGCGAGCCGTTTTTATGTACGGCAATACATTTTGAAAGTTCTCATCCATGATTCCAGCATTTGAAGAAACTGTGCTTAGGGCTAGGTGTTCCGATAGAGTAGAGCAGGTTAATTACCTATATGAATTAGAACCTCAATTAAAGGTCACTATCAACTAAATATCCGTACATCAAGCTAAATTGGCACTTTACTTCACCAGCTCAAACTGAGATGAAACCATCGTGCAGAAAAGTAACATTCCCTAGCGACTCAAGAAGAATTCTGAAAGAGAGCTTGCATGAAAATCTTGGTGGTATAACAAACTCTACACTCGTTTAGACATGTGTATACATGAAACACAACATTATCAATCAATTTTAACGTGTCTCGGTCGGGCCACGCAATACTGAAAAATAACATCTCTACAGCTGATCGTCAATATCTAGATAAAACTCGCGATAGTTGAAACCATGCTCTCCAAGGATTCCAGATATCAGTTATTAAGCATTAGATTAATGTCTGATGCGTGTTGGTCTGATAACCGGCAGAGACAAATTGGTCTATGCAGCAACGTGCCTTTACTCTCCGGCTCTAGAGCCAACTTAAAGTTAATCGTTGACAAAGACGCTTGGTTTGAAATAGTCAGAATATAAATTAACAGGAATATCTGAGCTGTGACTCAAAAAACGTTCCCCAATCTACCAGAGACTGTGCTACGGCTATTTTCGCAAACCTATTGAATTTAGTGATCCGTAGCCTAGCAGTTAGTGAATGCTACGGGTGTCAAGATGGCAGGCCATCTCAGCACGAACACCAGTGCATGGGTATCGATTATTTCTTAAGGACAATGTAGAATTGTATTACTTAAACACATTAAAACATATGTGTCTAAAATCGATTTCGTTCATGCATTGTCTACCGATCCGAATTTTTATTGGAATGTATATGAGCCATACAAAGCCTCTAAGACTGATTGGTTAAACGATGTACTATGCACTGCTTATAAATTGCGCGAATAATATAATTATAACCTAAAATTATTGACATATTTATACCCTATAACTATTGAAATCATTGTTTTTTATAGATCAAATTTAGCTTGTATTACAGCTATTACAAATTGATATATATGACTCAGCCTAAAAAGCATTTTCTCTGTTCGCTAACGGTCTACACCCGACACACACACGCGCACGCACACGCACACGCACACACACACACACACACCCATGTCCCCAGAACGAGTGTAGGCCTATTAAAGATAACATTTTAATCACAATCTCTATCATTTATGGGATAGGTTACGGTCGTATTTTTTGCTAGAAAGGGAGGTAAATCTTAATTGTTTAGCTGAATTACGCCGGCCAGATTGATCTCCCTTATTATCAAAATAGTTCGGATAGTTCTCACATAACTTATCCAACAGTGTACCGTGCATATAAATCATGGCAGTTAGTTTGCTAATGCTATGATTTCCCTATGTTGGCAAGATAATTGTAGGTTAATTAATTAAATTAAAATGTCGCCAAAGGTGGTCTGTTACGACCTATCATGCCTGTGGTTTAAGATGCAACATATTTCATAATAACCACAAATAGCAACATTTTTTACAACCACCATCAATAAAACTCAAGCCTTAGATAGGCAGTCCAGTGCAGTATGCTAATTAAGTGCGTAGATGTGTGGTCCTATACTGTAATAGCAATGGGTTTGAGAACCACCACTCAAGCAGTTCACTTAAAGAGGTGGCGATAGAAAGTAATTGAGCGCTAATCGCTAAGAACCACTGTCATCATACATCAATATATCTGTACTAGGTGAAAGTTGTTACTGTCTCTAATAGCAGTGTCCTTGAGAATCACCATCAATAAAATTCAAGTGGTCCACGTCTATAATATTCAATATTTTCCTGTATTTTTTACAAGTATCACATTCAAACCCGCTATGCAATTGTACTAATAATTAATTAATTAATTAATTAATAGGAATAGCAATAGACAACTCGAGTTTCTTAGTATTTCATAATCTATGAAAATCATCCATGCAACAGAAAACTATTGCTAGTGGCCGTTGAAAGGTTATTAATGCTGGAACATGGCGATCTTTTCCTTAATTTGCCCTAATTTCTATAAGTTTCACGTACCGCCACCACCACCACCAACAGCAACAACAACACCAACAACCAGCAGCACCAGCACCAGCACCACCACCACCACGACAACAACAACGACGACGACGACGACGACGACGACAACAACAGCAACAACAACAACAACAACGACGACGACGACAATGATAACATCGAGGTTGCTGTTGGCAACAGCAGTAAAGACCAGAACAGCAGTGTGGATTTTAATAATGACAATGATGGTGATCGCGCACAGATAATGATAGGTTTCTTAAATGTATGTGGCCTACGAAGTAAAATTAAATACCCAGAAATAGATGTGCTTGTGCGAGAGCTTGATGGGAAAAGGAGAAACAAAATTCGATGATACAGACCTTACTGAAATGGAAAATTCTAAAATAATGGTAAAAGAATCTAAAAAATGCTCGTACCAAATCTGGGGGTATTGCAATATTGGCCAATAGGAAAATATCAATGTTTACACAGCAGATACATTCTGATAGTGATTACGTCATCTGGCTATCTCAATCTGAATCAATAACAGACATCATATTGAGTATGATATATATATATATATATATATATATATATATATATATATATATATATATATATATATATATATATATATATATATATATACTGCCAGTAACTTCTGAATATTCTACATCAGAAGCCTTTGATGAAATAGAAAGAGCTGTTATCGCAAAAGCATCAAAATCCAAATTCTTAATTTTAATGGGTGACTTAAATGCAAATACTGTAAAACAACCAAATACTTTCTTACGTACAGACGAAGCCTTACTCTCCTTCGCAGAAAGTGATATAGGTGATGTCATAACCATCTCGGAAGTTGAACCCTGCCCCCACCCCCACCCCACCCCACCAGGTTCCCCAACGAGTATACCAAGATAAAAACCAGCCTAACACATATGGCCGAAGACTGGTCGAATTTTGTAAATTTAATAACATGTATCTCCTTAATGGTAAAGTTGGCACCGACGGCACTGTAGGCAAAATAATAAGCCAACATGGTATATCTACTCAAAACATTTTAGTGCACATATCGAATTTTGAGGTACTCGATTTTGCCCTATCCTGTCAGACATACACTCGTCATTAAAGCTGCCAGTACAATTAAAACAACCAATTACTCACCAGCAGCGCCATACCTCCCAGGATGCGAACGATGTAAATGAACCAGTATTTAAAAAATCGAATCCAGATAAGAGAAATGACTTTATACAGAAAATAGTGAATCACGAAACTCTAACTGTTATAGGTATGTTATTAGAACTAACACTAGACAGGCAAACAATAAATGAAATCACAATCGCAATCTCACACATGTTCTAACGCATGGCAAAGGAAGTCTTTGGAAAAAATTAAAACTAATAAAGTTAGAATTAAAAAAGAATTCAATGCCCATGGTTTGATTACAACTGCAGGGTAGCCAGAAAAGAACACCATAATGTGAGATTTGAATTTAAGCTCATCGAACAGAAGCAAATAGAATGGAAATGCTAAGGACAAGTAGAATCTACAAACAAACAATAAAATGTTCAACGACCAAATAACAGCAAAAACACCATACGAAAATCCGACTCATGAGCAGTAGTAAACCTAGGGACTACTGGAAATTATTAAAGGACAAAGATCCGCAGGACCCTTGTCCCGTGAATCTTGAGAATATGTATAGATTTTTTAGATCACTGAATGAAAAAGAAGGGGATACTGAAGCTGCCAATGAACAACTGCAGCTAGAGACACTAGAAGAAAACAGACATATAACGAATGAAGAAATCTAAAAAACCATACACCGTTTAAAAGATAATAAAGCTGCTGGATCAGATGACATAATACACGAGTATATCAACTCCACAGAACACATTATGATCAGCATATATAAAAACTTATTTAATAAAATACTTAATTCAACAAATGTTCCCGATGCTTTGACTGAGGATATCATAATACCGATTTATAAACGAAACGGCGACGCAAATGATCCCAAAAACTACAGACCAATCACACTACTCAGCTGTTTAGGAACACCTTTTACATCAATAATAAGCAACCGTTTTATTGAGTTATTAAAGAATATGAATACATTATCAGAAAATCAAGCAGGCTTTAGGGAAGGATATTCTACAACAGACCATATATTCACACTGTCCGCACTAATAGAACTATTTTTAAATAAAAGAAAGCGACTATTCTGCTGTTTCGTAGATTTTGAGAAAGCCTTTGACTCATGATGGCATAATGACATCTGGACACAGATGCTACAGCATAACATAAATGATAAAGTATTTGAAGTTATACAGAGCATATATAACAGTATCAAATCAACAATCAAGTTAAACAACAAATTCTCGGATGCTATGGTACTTGAATTATTGTGCTAAAATTTATGAAAATTATTTTCATAAATTTCTACATTCAATCAAGCAATTAAAAGTATTATGTATGTCTTATAATACTTCTGGTGTTAATTTTTTGAGGTGTTGCTAAAAGATGTGCATAACAGCAACAGCTGAATGCAACACAGTTTAAAATTGATACCAGCTAGTCAACACACCATACATTGAATATTGTAGACTGACCATTCAGCATTAAAAGGTATACAGCCTACTTATTGTCCATTAAAGGCCAGACTTGTGCCATAATTGTGCCTATTTCCCAGTAATCTGCTCAATCAAGAATACTAGACTGCAAATGGTGAGGCAGGTATGCAATTAGCAGGACATAAGTTAGTTTCTACAAGTTTATACCTTGATAAAAGAATACTTACAGAATTAGATGTAAACATGTCACAGGTAGAATTTCCCAATATGCCTTATTATAATTTATGTAATGTTTGACCAACTGCTATTAACCTTTTCATTCTCTAAGTAACACACACAATATATACTGATCATATTGGTATCCATGTGGACTCTGATAATTAATATAATTTTGACTCAGGGTTGTTGCTGTCTAAACAGCAACCACTTTTGATTAGATTATTTTCAAAATAATCATCCAAATTTACAGGGAATTTCTTGAATAATAATCAGATCCTGGATCTTGGAAATAAAAGGGATAATTAATTATTTCTATCATGGCCATCTACCTGCTGTTATGTAAAAGCTATTTCTGTTTATTGACATGGCGATGAATGGGTAAATGTCTGTACAAATGTGAGTTGAAAGTTGTGCGCAAGGAGAGTGATAGACAGAAGATAGAGAGTGTGGGTCTAACTTGACCACACTAGTAAGACTGGAAGAAAACTGTAACTGCTGTACATATAAGTACAACTGATGATTATTGAATGGTGATATTTTACTGAAAAAACAAGTCATTTAACATTTAGTCTGAGTTGTTGTTCATATATAAGAATTTAGCCAGCTGTTGGGCTGTCAATCAATCAGCCAACAAGTGGTACTCAGCCAGCCAATCAATCAGTCAATCAGTCAGTGACTGAGCCAGCCAACAATCAGCTCATTTACTAGACTGTTAATTGCGCTAAAAGTCAATCAGCCAGTCCATGAGTCAGTCCATCAGAGTCATACCACGATAGACATTTATACCAGTCTGTTGGGTAGTCGTTCCATCTGCTGACCCACAGTTAGAACTAAGTCGCCCCGGATGAAATCTCGTAACGATAATGCACTTACTTGCAAATGGGAAGTATGTCATGGCGAGAACCTCTCTCCAGTACTCTTCTCCATATGCTTAACTGACCTCAAAAATGTTGTTAGTAACCAAGACTCCAAATCTATAGAACTAGGCAATACAGAAGACGAGCTAGAAGTCATACTTAGACTGTTAATACTCCTCTATGCCGACGATACAATTATGCTACCCCAAATGACCTCCAGCTGATATTAAATGCATTTGAACATTATTGCAAATTGTGGAACCTAAAAGTAAATGTAGACACAGCAAAGATTGTGGTCTTTGGTAGTACCAAAGCATACTGTAACAAACGTTCATTCTATCTAAATACTAAGACATTTGAAATCGTATATAACTATAAATACCTAGGCACACGTTGTTTATACATTGTTCATACAATGGATGCCTACTTTTAGCAGAGAAAAGCTTATTTGAACAAATTGGCCAAAAAGCAACATTTGCTTTGCATCGACGAGCTAAACAATTAGATCTACCCATTGATTGTCAAATAAAATTCTACCATCCTCCGTTATGGCTGTGAAATTGTTGGAATCGAAAAATGTAATTTAATCGAAAAAGCACACCTAGAATTTCTAAGGTACCTTTTAAAAATTAAGCGTAGCACACCTAAATACACGACAGATGGGGAACTAGGGGAACTGCCAATAAAGGTGTTATAGAAACTCACATGATCATATACTGGATAAGGCTTATCTCAGGAAAGCAAAATAAACTAGCACTACAAATATATAATTGCATGTTAAAAGATTTTAATGAAAACAGAAAACCATACAAATGGCTAACATGCATTAAACCCATTCTAGATAATGCAGGGCACACACACCTTTGGAACACACACACGATCCATAGCACCAAAATCATCCAAGCTGGAATCACTAGAAACATAGAGGACCAGGTTATGCAAACGTGGCTCGCCCAAATGCAGGAATTGTGGAAGGGTAAGATCTATTATTCTGTTAAGACTAACTTGGAAATGGAACCATATTGCTTTAGACTTAATGATAGGAATAGAATATTGTTCACTAGATACAGGGCCAGTAAACATTCGTTGCCAATAGAAAAGGGAAGGTGAGAAGGAATACTAAGTGAAGAAAGGAAATGCAGTATTTGTGACAAAAACGAAATTACAGATGAGTTTCATTACATTTTTATTTGCAACTTTTTCCATACATTACGATTAGAAACACTACTTAAATACTACCATAAGTGACCAAATTATTTAAAATTCTTCCAGTTATTCACTAGCAATGACAAAAACTACTATATAAGGTTTGCTGACTAATAAATGCAATTATTACGCATTTCCAAAAAGGAAGAAAGTATCCCACAAAGACGGCCAACAAACATAACCCCCGATAACACCTGAAAACAAAGTGAAAATGTGAACGAAAAAATGGTTAATATGAAAATAGCTTGCCTGAAAAGAAGCAATCACATTACTGTAGTAAATCTAAATTATTCGTTTTAATGTTAGCAGTTAATCTATAGAGATATATAAATAATGTGTAAACTGTCTCGCCACAAATCTGAAATCTGTCATTTCATCTTGGCAATTTGTCAACAACTATTTGCCGAAAGGTGACATTGCTCAGTGCGCTTCGCATTCTTTTGGCTAAGTGCCTGGTCCATAGCCATGCTCTATGATACCATGCCAGCCTACAGAATATCTAAATTCTAATTTTTACCAGTAATCAGAAGAGACTGAACAAAAATGTTTTAGCTTGCGCTCTTTACATTCGCATACTAATCAACCTTCAAGACTAGAATTTCTATATTTTTATCATAAATAAAATTTGGTTGTCTGTATTGATTTGACATTTTATTCGACTAGGTCCTGAAATTTGCAACAGCAATTAACATTTCTTTGTTAGCAATATGATATTCTCATATACACGATATCAGCCGAAAAATACTACAGGGGATCACTTTGTCACATGGCATGCGCACTCGCTCGAAAATTACTGAACTACGAAAATCCGCATTTGAGACATATATTTCAGCAATCTCTCATTGTTGTTCTTGTTATTATTGTTTTCATGTTATTATTGGTAATCTGTATTGCGTGAACTCCAGTTTATTCTAGATAGCAATTATTCTACATATGAAAGAGTACAATGGAGTGCTCACACATGCCACTCACGTATCTGAAGTCATAATCAATATATATTGAAAATTTGTATTTTGTCCTGACATGGTCGATAACCAGAATCATTTCCTTATGGAATGTTCCAGATATTATGAGGAAACATTGAAAATATTTAGTGAAATTCAGTCCCTGTTTCAGCTATTTTAATTCATGGATGACAATGACAGGTTCATGTTTATTCTATGAATTGATGTTCCTTAACATTTAACATGTTGTCTAATACGATGTCATCTATATGAATCCGTTTCAAACGTACAAAACAAGCATAGCACAATATGCGCGTGCACGCATGCATAAAGATACAGTGCAGCTTGTGGATGAGTTACCATGATACTGGTACAAAACAGATACATGTTTGTTAGCACAATTTTGAACATGAGGTAATAAATATTATGTTTGACTTATTTGATTGGAGGTCATTGCTGCTTTAGGCAGACTGTATTCGGAATAGTCAGTCAACAGTGCATTTTATTTTGTTTTGGAGGCATGTTGGTTTATTTCTGATACCCTAATATTCAGTCACATAGCTAACTGAATGTATATTGGTGTTTGTATGTATAGGAAAGAAAATGTGCATCTAGTCACAGTCCAATATTGCCGTATTATCAATTTATTATTATGTTATCCAAAGCAAAATCAGATACATATCAGTTAGTGCAATTTTGAACAAAAGGTGAGAAATATTCTGTTGGGTGTTTTGAACTTGGTTTGATTGGAGGCCATGGCGACCTTAGGCAATGGCCTCTAATGGGATTGGGTCCAAAATATTCAATATTATTTTTTACTCAAAATATATTGCGTTATTTCTGAGCTGCACTGTGCCCCTGCTCCTATATCCTGCGTGTGTGTGTGCGTGCGTGTGTGTGTGTGTGTGTGTGTGTGTGTTGGTGGGTGGGTGTGCGTGCGTGCGTGCGTGCGTGCGTGCGTGCGTGCGTGCGTGCGTGCGTGCGTGCGCACGTGTTTGTATGTATATGAAAGGTAGTATTCATCTAGTCATATATGTTTCATCCAGTATTGCACTATTGCCAATTTCTTGTAATGACTCTTGTCTCTGTATTGTTAAAAACACTACCTGTCAAATTTGAAGAGGTATGTAAATCGATCACGACTCCTCTGTGAGACATAACTAAGAATGATCATACGTATGTTTAGACAATTGTCTGGCTCCAATCAAAGTCTGTGTGACTCGACCCGCCACATTAACAGCGTCATTAGCAAAGCATAGCAGATCTGAAGATGCTCAGATAGTATACATATGTTAGCTGAATTACTTGCTGCAATGCAAAATGAATCTTTGTAGAACTGTTAGTAGTCCAGTCAATATAGGGATATACCTAGAACAAATTGCAACAGAAGCTTTTTTGGTTTTATGTAATGCTACTGGTCCTCACCTACCAGAAAATAAAAAATTCCTAAAAATTCTATCCCGGTAAAGGACTATTTCACAGAATTTAATAGGACCACTTAAAACCAATTATTAAGCTGAATATCTTACGTATCTTTGACTGGAGACCCATAAAATGTCTTAACTACATAAATAAAAGTGATAGCAAAGAACTGTTATTTCGTGATATGATCGCTATATGACATCCCGCTAACAGTAGATCCGTTACTACGTCTCTTGATGACGTCATCATGACGTCAATTATCAATCTTCCAATATTCAAGTAAATTTAATCCAAGTTTTATGATTTGTTGAATCAGTATGATGAATTTAGTAATGGTTTATTATATACAAACAGTTACATCCGTCATTTTCTCAATGGACGGCAAGGTCCAACATACTCATATTATCTTTACACAAGACCAACGTCTATGTCGTCAAATTCTGCAAGATCTACAGCTTGACAACTTGGAATGTTGCTGCAGTTGGTACCCTTGCATTCACCACATGCATATGTACAATGCAGGCTATGCTTTCTGCAGCTACATCGCAATGTCGCACATTCTCCTCGGCACTGGCATCGAATAACTTTCAGAATGCAATCAGGAGCTGGTAGCTTATCCATTGTTCTGGGAAAAGATTTCCCCTGGTGAATCTGGCATCCGAAATCCTCTGGCTTTAAGATCTCTTGCTCCTTCGTCCATAACTTTACTTGGAAGTAAACGCGAAAACTATGATACTTGGCTGCATCAGACGTTGGTGGCAGATTTTGAATCTGCAGAGATGAAATACTCCTAACCACTTTTTCTCGAAATTTTCGAAGTCTCAATGCGTCCAATGTATCAGTTTCACTACCACCATACATACATACCAATAGCTTTTCACCAGACACCTGAATTCCGACCTTAGTAGATGTGTGGCAAAATTCCTTTGCATGATTCATGAATGAAGAATTGGACTGCATCTTTCTAAGAGGAACACCTTTGCCTATGCCAAATAAACGTGATGTTTTGTCACATCCACCTATTGCATGAATTAAAGGTAGGTATCGAGCAACATCATCGCCAATTTCAGCTCGCAGAAAATTGATGTCCCAAACGATGCAATTTCCAACCCTGTCTGGCTTCCCTGGCTTATCCGATCTGTAGATAAGTTTGTGGAGACCAGGATCAGCGAAATGGCACAACAACACTAATATGTCTGTGTCTTCCCCAATAACGTGAGTTATGCCTGATTTGGCACACTCAACCCCCGTCAATGCAATCAGAACATCTGCATCATCGACAGCATTCAAAGTTTTAACATTATTTTCTTGGAGTTTTTTGACAACATATCAATGAAGTTTTGTTTATTGGCTGAATTTGCCAGGAAATGATCCTTCTTTGACTTGAGTGTCATGTTACTTGAGAAAATAACTTTTGGCCCCACTGCACCTTTTGTCCGTCTTAGATGAGTCATATCCTTAATCGATGGTCCTGAAATATATCCATCAAACACAACAGTTGGGTGGTTGAATGTTTTTACATACTCCACGTACATCGTGGCAATGTCATTGAAGCTGCTACCTTTCTTCCAAAGAAATCGGTGGATTAATGATCCGCCATCAAAAACAATGTATTCTGGTGTTATTTCTTGGCATTTCGTGCTGCTCGTAGTAGTCATCTGAATCATGCACTGACCAATAGAAGCAACTTTCACATCCTTTGACTCCCCACTTAAAAGGTTTTCTAGGAGGACGCGAAGTGTCGTTGGCAGATACGCCAAATCATGTTCCAAGGATCTGATATCAGTTGCCCCTGGGTAGACATCTTTTGATGTCTGCATACATTTGATGTCATTTTTTATGAGCGCAACTGCCGTTCTAATGATCTGATGCTTTCTTATCTCCTCGTCGTCCACCTTTGGTGCATCATGAAATGTCTGCAATATCTTTGCAGCAGTTGTTCGAAAGGTTACAACATCAGGACGACCGTTAATATTAGTTATTACTATGCTTTCCCCTACATGATTCTCAAGCTTTTGTCGCATAAATTTTACACTGTAAGGTTCAGTGCAGAATTCTGACATTTTGTTAACCAGGTCAACTACAGTTGTCTGTTCATCATCGATTTCCCTCAGATAATTGACTACCTTCAGGAAAGCGTCCTCCCTCGATGTATCTACTGGTCTGCCCAAACGTGGAATTTTGGGTTCATCTACTGGGGTTCTTCTATATTGCATGGGAATCTGTTTGCCAGTTCTAAAATTAACGCTGCACACTTGGTGGTATACAGCTTTCACCACAAGAAGATCCCTAGCATATATGACCCGTCCCTGAACCTCTTCTGTCCAACTATCGTCTTCAGGCCTTTCATCACATGCAGCAATAATTGATTTCTGCCAATCCCATGTGCGTACCTTGAAAACATCATCATTCTCATCACACCTACTATTTGTCTCAACTGCCGTCCCACATAGAAACCAGTGGTCCTTGAATCGGAATTCAGGTACCTGTGAGCGGAGAATGGGTGATGGGGTATTTCGCCGGTTGCTTTCTAATTTTCTTTTTCTGGCTGCGACGAGCTTAGTTCTATCAATGTGATCTCTCCTACAGGAAACATGTAATCTTTGCCCTTTACAATAGTCATAGGTGCAATCTCACGGGTCAAACTGGCTTCATTTATTCCAGCAATACCTTTTGATGATATCACAAATGTGGGTTTGCCATTGTCAAGACTCTCCCCACAAATTGCACAGCATGCTACATTTGCTGTTTCGTCCATGACGTTGAAATGGTGAAGTAAAACAATGTAATTAATGATTAATTATCATGGGACACAATGACATACATATTTCAACAGTAATTCATATATGGTAATGGGTAAAGTGTTGTGAATTAATGTATGTGTAGGGTTTTCATATATACATGCGCTCTGGACACCAGGTCCTTGAAAGCGCTCTATAGCGCTTCTGTGTGCATAAAGTAAACACACACTGTTTGTTTCAGCCGATTTGATGAAGAATGACTTGATAAAGCCAAAGCTTGACAAAGAAAAGCTTGACGAAGTGAAAACTTTACAAAATGTGTGGAGAAAACAGAAATGAATATGGAAAACAAGTTTATAAAAAGTTCCGCCCGGAACGTACATTCACGGAAAATAATAGTCAGAAAGTGTTAAATGTCCCTCTGCTCGTTATAAAGGACCTGCTGACAATAAAGAGCACATATGAGACATTCTGCGCATAAATTCCGCCGTTAGCTACAATTTAGCCATAGACTTCCTACAAATGGATGCTTCTAGCGTAATGTATAAATACTTCAATGCCTCCTGTCTACATGTGACGTCACCATTAAGGGCTGGTGACGTAAATACACTAGCAATGAGACAGCACAACACTTTTACTAGTAGATTCAATCACTTAGCATCACATTCTACCATTTCTTACTTTTTAGAAATAGATTATATGCGTCTAAAATTAATAGGAAATGTAATCCTTAGCTTGCAACAAAAATGTGGCAGCCATTTTTAATCACATTAATTAGGACCTTTCCCGGTGTGGGATTTTTAAGAATTTTTTATTTTGTGGTACTTGAAGACCAGTAGTATCAAATAAAACCAAAAATGCTTCTGTTGCAATTTGTTCTAGGTTAACCTTATTTAAGCGTAGATTGACTGGACTATAGCTTATTTAACATGTTGGAACCCAATATGAATTTTTATTGTCCATTTTCACGTTGCATTAAAAATCTGTATTGCACGAGACTCTGCAAGAAGAGCTCCCGGTCACATTTTCTTAAACAGATTAGTCTGAACATGATAAAGAAGATTGTGGTTTGTTAGATTTACTGGGTAACGATAGTGCTCGCTGTATATCAATATAATGGTAAGCTAATCCCATGGATGCTCTCACCATCTGCTGTCACAAAGAACGTAATTATCATAGATCAGACAACCCGTGTTAAGGAACCACTGGAAGTGCCTAATGTTACAATAAATTAGTTCATCTCTAGATAAAGTTGAGCTATAATATCTTACTTAATTATGTTATATCTGCTCTCTGTTTCAACAGGAACACGTTTCAAAAGGTTGAAGATAATTCAGAAAGGATTTGGCGTTTTTATCGATACTCGCTCATCTATGAGTATTCTGATCGTCCACCCATTGTGCCACCACTGATAATTCTCTATCATTTCATGCGGATTGTGGCTGACAGATTGGATAAATATCCCAAGCAAAAAAACCCCTTTAGTAAGTAGATTGTTATTACAGCCTGAATGTATCTTTTGTGTGTATCTGGCATATGGTTAGACACCACCTACGTTATACTGGACATTCAGAGTTGTATACATGGTGCGCAGGATGAAACGCTGATTGGTTTATGGAAGTCACATGGTTTTGAATTGGTGGGGCGCCTGAGGAGCGCGTGAGGAGCACAACCTTCCCACTCAAAACTATGCGACCGCTCTAAACCAATCAACGTTTTCGACCTCCACCTCCCGCACCATCAGGAGTATCTATCATCTAGACGTAGTTGCTTGACATATGCTAATGCCATTTTATGGAAAATCTTATTAGTGCCTCGACCAATTAGATTTCTGCCCAAGGGCTGTGGTCAATCATATTTTCCACCACATGCTGCATCAAATCAAAAGGCTGACTTCAGACGCCATCTTATGTTGAGCTGTACTTTAATGTACCAGTCAATCATATGGACGTGGTTTACTGATGCTATGTAGTATTCGACCAATCAGATTTTTCACCTCCTGCCGTAGCCAATAAGATTCCCCGTCTTGCAGGCAATATTATGACTGATGAGGCTGCTGTGGAAAACCAGTTTCTAAAAATGGCTTCGCCTGGAAAAACCTTGTGATCTAAATATAATCGTTGTGAAACTCGGAATGTATAAAAAGCTAATGGTAGGTAATACTGTATACTACTACTACTACTACTACTACTACTACTACTACTACTACTACTACTACTGCTGCTACTGCTACTGCTACTGCCACTACTACTACTATTACTAACAGGATTTCCTAATAGCGAGTAACCTTAGTAAAATATGCTCATCATCGCAATTTACAGGTTGTAATTATTAAGCTAAAACTAGGTAACTCAAAATACGTACACATGCTGACAGTTAAGGATCTAGTAGTTAATATTCGGGAAGTTAAGGAACCTGAATGTGTGCTTACGCCCATAGGAATTTTTCTCAATTATCCTGTCCTCTTGAAGCTTATTGAGGAAGCCTCATTTTTGGAAGGTATGGCGAATCGTGCTCAAAAGGCCAAATCTACTGAGCATATCGAATACGTGCAAGAACTTAAGCAACCTTGCTATAGGTCAACAAATAACAGTTTACCTGGAATAGACATCCACCTATATTATAGAGAAGCCAGAGGAGAGTGGAAACCATGCAGACACCGAACATTTCTATGCAATAGTGCGTGAAATCGGTTTAGTGAGAACTTTAAGAAGACACCGTTAGCTCTCAACAAGCCACCTAAACATTTCATTTCTAATATTATACCCAATTTTCTAGCTAACTCTTTCTGAGTATGAATATGCATCAGAAGATTGATGAACTATTTAAAAGATGTAAGGATGACTGGTGTAATGTTGTGAAAGAAAGTCTATATGATTCATGAAGTTATCGAATGAGCATCTCAATCATTATTATATGCGATTATCCCCAAAAAAGTATTATTATTATTATTATTATTATTATTATTATTATTGTTATTATTTTTTTTTATTATTATTATTACCATTTCAGAAAACGTGAGCGTGTTTGTATCAAATAAAAAGGAAATACATACTCCACGTTCACATGTTATCTATTCACTTAAATGGTGAAAAGTAAGGGAAGTAAAAAGAATATTTGAGTAAAATAGCCAAAAATACACAATGAGGCATACGGGTAATGTTGTCGTTCTGAATTTAATATCAGACACGCTACCTATAGTCCATTAACATTTTGGAAATCTTATTAGATATATATATATATATTCCAGTATCTTAAATATAGATACTGGAATATAGAAGAGAAATTAGTATGTGGGACATTCCTACAATAGGACGAGGTTTAAATCACGTTCGATTGGCAGATTGCCTGATGGGAAATCGCTGGAAACATAGGCAATCTCCTTCACTCCCTGCCTACATGTCATTCGCATGACACACCCTTGCAGAGGGGACGAAAAGTTGTCGTCTGGTAACCCTTTAGGAAAGCAGCTATAAGAGCGAGTCAAGGCTCAAATACACATGTGAGTGGCCAATAAAACCAACTGAACAACAGCAACAAGATTGGTGAGTAGATACTCTGCATTTTCTATCCACCTTTCCCTGATACTGTGGGGTCTTTACCTCCACCTTTGCTTGGTCGTACTGGAGCTTGTGCCGCTCCATGGGAATTGTTGTTATAAAGTAAACAATTATGATAATTTTGGACCCTACTGTATCATAAAAAAACAATACGTTGCCATTTTTCTGCCCACCTTTAGGCTAAATGCAACCATTGTATGTTATGTGCAAATACAGGCAAAAATAGCATTTTTGTTAGAGAGACCATGTTAACATTCACTGCAGACGCATGTTAGAGTTGAGAAATATATATCAACTCAGTCTATACAACATCCCACGGCAAATACAGAACAGGTTTTAAAAATGTAAAGAATAATACTTCATTAGGCGCATACGTATTTTGGTAGGAAGATGTCAGCTGCACGAGTATATCAAACGATACCTCATTTACGTTGACTATAGTTACTGTTCAACTACCAGGAAACTTTCATAAGAAACGTTCATTACAAATTAAATAGTAAATGTCTTATATGTTTCAACTGATGGTATCTTAGATTCCTAACACGTCAAACCTCTCTATACTGCACACCTGCATTTTGGTGGTAGGGTTGGGGCACAAGATGGTCATTCTTTAATCGCCAGTGTCTGGTGAAAGGATACTAATACCTGGGGTGTTGCATCAATGTGCGCATGATAATTTTTCTGTCAGACTCTTCGTCATCACGTTTTAGATGATCTACATTTAGTTTATTGGAAAATGCTTTGTCCTTTGTAGTAACAATCCGAGCTGCTGAGGATTCATTGCCATACTCCAAGCCTTTCTTAGCAAGGTGCACAGCCAATTCATCTTTTGTTTGAGTACTTGACAGTTGTTTTGCCGTCATCCAGCACATTAGCATTGGGTCTGTAACGTAGAGAACACATTACTTTAGTCCCGTTTCAATGCCTCCTTGTAGTCATGTTAGTAAATTCCTAACAGTGTAGTCGAAAAAACGTAAATGTACCTCATCATAACACACTAGTTTTTGGCACAACCTATTAGGAACTGGTTTTAGCCAGCTCAGGGTTTTATCTTTGCAGATATTTGTTAGATCTACGTCTAAACGTGAACGTGCAATAATCATGGCTTTTGCAAATAAGGACCTGTCATCCTTCATTTCCACTTAAATGATGTTTCCATGTTTAGCATATCTATTTTAACATCTTTAACATGCTCTTTGTCATACATGCCCAATGATTCCCTTCATTAGGATGAATACGCACCTTCACACACAGACAGTACTTCTCGGGACCAATCTTATCATGTTTGCAGATATCATGCTGCATATCATCTTACATCACAGCATTTGCTACAATATTGATGAGGTCATTTCCCGTTTAAACGAAAAGATTGCTATAAGGTATAATCACATTCTTTAGGGCACTTATGCTTTGCTGCTCTGCAGTCATCATAGTAAGTGATAGTTCATGGTGTTGACTGCAGCTAGTAAGAGGCATTCTGCTAATCGTGGCCCATGTATAAACCCTATGCAGTTTGCTCAGCTAAGCTGCAGTTTAAAAAGAACACGTCCATGATTTTTTGGTTATACTGATCAGGCCAACAAGGGCTTTTCTTTTTAGTTCCTGGACTTGTGTTAGGACAGTCACCAACATGTTCCATTCACGAGCTGGATGTCGTTATAATGGGTGTAATCCTGCCTCATTCAACGGGCGATGTGTGCTAACTAAAGTATTATAGGCCGACCATTTTGCTAAACAGGTCTTAGGTTGCATAGTGTAGTGTTATCAGAAACATGTGCATCTTCTGGAAATTAGTTTAGTGTGTCGCTCACCGATATTGTATAATTCACTATTTTAACATTAACTGAGTCCTCGCTCGTTGATGCTTCTAGTATGACCTTGCTAATTATCATGTCATTAATATCATTCAGAGAAAATGGGCTTAAGGTTTAATTATTACCACCATCTTGAAACGCTATGAATAGCTCCCAGCGGATTTGCTTTGCATGGTACATGGTACTAGGTCGCTTGATGTAATAAGGAGGACCTTGAGGGAACGATCTCGTGCATCCGTTATTAGACACACATTTCTTTGAACTTTGCTGTCACTGCATTTATTCCCCTGTGTGTTCTTGTGCAACAAGTAGTATCCTTACTGAAATCATTGTTGTCTATTGCAAAGAAATAAATACCTCTTTGACAACAAAAGGAGGAATATATCTTCCATTAATGTTTATTTGATGTATTGCAGTTTTAGCAATATGTGTTTCACGTCAAAGAATATGGCCATAATTAAGAGATAAACCTAAATTGTATAGATAACTTACATGTTTCTACCTGATGTATTGTGTGATACCTAGCTGTTGAGGGAATTCGTGCTTCTGTTTGAATTGGAAAACGCTCATGCTTTGGGCTATATATAATCTGGTGAACAGATTTAGGCATACGCTATATCTTGTGACATATAGAGAGAATTCTTATGTACAGTGTTACATTTTATATTAGACGTTTTAAGTCGCTCTCGTGGCCCATGTAGAAACTGATATGAAAAAATTTATCATTTTTTTGGGACATGTTTACCGGCAGCTATTGACTAAATGAACTACTAAGCTGCCAGGTATAAGCGTGTCCAATGTCTGTTTTCAGAAGCTTACCACATTCAAACATCTCCCATATTTGCCAAAGCCTGTAGAGTTCTTTGTAGCTGCATTTAATGGCGAGTCTCAGGTTTGCTTGGAAAATATTGCTTCAGGAACTCGATATGGGAGATAATGTTTGGCTTTAATTGTTTATGATCATGGTTAATAGTGATTACTTAATTGATATGAACTTTGAAGCATCTTCATATATGTTGCATGCAAATCTGGAATGGCGAGAAATATACGATCAATGATAGGAGTTTGGAGCAAACCAACAACTTGAAGACAAGCTGATATGATGGTCATATACCTAATCGTAAACATAGTGTATCATGACTCTGTTGCATTTCGCCATACACTATGCTTTCCCATATGATGCGCATGCTACGACCAGCAGTTGTAGTAATATTGAGCATCAATTGCTTGTGAATCCACCTGAATCAAGAGCGGAATTTAGCTAATTCCATTTGTCACAGGCTGCTGCTTCGACCGCATTTCTGATGGATTCCATTGGTTCATAGGACTGGTTGTCCACTGGAAGATCGTGTGCATTGCCGACCATTTGAGCTATGTGTGAAATGTCCACTCACAATCATGTTTGCGGCTGTACTAGTAGAAACATGTCTTGTCCTCAGTCAAAATGTTTAGCTTCCTCATTCTCATTCTTGATTTGACTGTATCGAGTACTGCATTCCTAAGGTCACCTCGTAGCACACTTAACAGATTTATGCAATGACGTCCTCTCCAGGATTTGTATTTGCTGGCTCCTAATATGGCGAATTCAAGGCTCTCTGTGCTGGTGTCTCTTCTGGCATCATTAGCACATGGCCAAACATGGACCATCTTTGCTGGGCGACTTTTACAGACAACGGCGGCGTATTACACATCTTGTATAGTGCATCGTTGGAAATTATACTCTCTGGCCATCGGTGTCCAGTGACGGTGCATAGGTGTTTGCGGTGGCAGGTGTAAAGTTTGTCTAGAGCTGCCTTTGGAGCTGTCCAGCTGTTACAGTTATACATCATCAAGGACACGCAGGTTGCATTATAAACGTAGTCTTTTTACCAAGGGCATCTTTGATCTACGAATCTATAGCTTCCAGAAGAACTAGAAAGCTATGTTCCCGATGACCCAGCATGCAGTAATGTCAGCAGTACTACAAAGTAGTGAGCCCAGAATCTTATTAGTAGCTAAGTCAACAGGTGTTATGTTTTCAAGTCTATGGCTTGTCTCAAAGAAGTGGCCAGCACTATATTTAGCATGCCTGTGAACATAGTCTAAGAAGTTATCATATGAAATTAAACTAGGAGGGCAATTAAAGCAAATGTTAATGTATGTGCTCATCCGTGGTTGGTTTCTCCACCCTACTACAACTAAGATCCATGCTTGTGCAGTCATACAAAGGTTATGCTAGAAATCTTAAACTAATAAATGCATATTAAATAAATGACAGTGTAGTAAAAACAAAGTACCCACTTTAATACTCTAATGATCAAATACAAAGAGTAAAGACTTTTCACATCGGTAGACATATTCCGTGCAATATTTTGAAACCAATTTAATTAAAAGTCCTTATTGCTCAGGACAGCAACTGCATCCAATAAAATTATTTGCAAATTATTTAGCAGCTGAGCTGTCTAGTTGCTTTGAAAATATAGATACGACACTTTCAAATTCAACACTACATACAAAATACAATTATTTCTTTACAATGCAAACATATTCTGTTGAAAAATCACATGACTGGAAGATATTGCTTAGTTACTGGGAGATCAGCATTAAAATAGTCAAGCAAATTAACATTAGCTTTATGCAGTAATGACTATTTCTGCTTTTTGCATGTATACTAGATAAAATATATCTACATTTAGGGTCAAATTAGAATGTTCTAATGGTCTAAATAAGTATCGCCTGTGTATACACTATGTAACGTAAATTAACCACATTTCTGTAATAAGAATCCAAATAAATTACATGAAACGTAGCCATGTAAAATTGGCAACATTGTTACTCTAATTCACAAGAAAGTGAGAAATAAGAATATCAAGTTTGCCTGCTTCATACCCACATTGTCCAACCTATTCCTATTCTGGCTGCACAGGCACTATGATCACTCAGTAGTATGTATTTTAAAGCTATGCTCTCCTTGACAACTCATTTGTAGCATGCATATATTAACTATGCTCTCTTAGACTGCGCTACAGCCATTAATTACCCACGTACATTTCTTAGTAGTTCGTGTATTCTATGGTGATTGCTCACGTTGCATAGTACGGTAAAACAGAACTAGTTAAGTGTATAATTACTAATAGAAATACTGTCTATAATCCATCGCAAGTTCACGTAATTTGGGGTCTTGAAGCTTGGAAATCAGGGTATGAAAGTTTTCTCGGAGAAGACTGACTTTGAGCCAGACAGAAAAATTCCTACTTTACTAATACTTGACCATTTGATGGACTCTGTGGATGAGCATATATTACAAGCTGTTTACAAAAAAATAAAAGCAAAAAAAATGTACTGTGATATATATTGTTCAGAATCTATGTCATAAGGGCAAGGATCATATCTTTTGGGTTTTATTTGCTATTGAGAATGTGTCCGTATTGTGATTGTTGTCTTCCACCATATATTCAGCCATTTACACGCATGTTCCCTTTGAATACTATTATCTTATGATCTCTTTCAAGCATTCAACTTTGTAGGTAAAAACTTAGTTGCTGAAAATGATGAACAAAATGTAATAGGAACAGCTTTTACTAGTAGTATAAAGTATAAAGCCAAGTCCATGCAGCTTTTATCTTCATCTTTAAATACTATCATTTCATGGAATACTGCCTTACCTTCAAAGAAAATACATGCATGATCATGAAATATCAATTCTGGTTGTTGTGAAAGTAAGGTGTTGTTTTAATCACCATAATCAACTGGTTCTGTTTCCACTCAGTATTATTATTATGGATGAGTTGAGTTTTGTGTTTACATACGTGAATTCTGACATCGACTGTCATTAGCATGTTCTCAATAAGATAACATGTATATTTATCAGTAATCTACTCTCCTTCAAGTCAATGCCATGAGAACAAAGTGATGACCAACAAACAAGCCAGCAATTAACGGGATGCCTTGATCATTACTTCTTCGACATCAATGGTGTCTTTGATTGTCTTCCATCCAGCATTCTAAGCAAAAACCTATATATCTTTGTTACTTTATCTGCGCGGATTTGTTCTCCAAATGTAGTACTTTTGCTTGTAATATTAGATGGTTACTTATAAATCATTTACCAGCCATGGATGGCTTGGATTTCTCCTCGTCTTGAGTTGGATGAACCGAACCCGACCAGAGCATGACAAGAAGTCTCTCCCTGCACTATAACCAGAAATGCCACAGCAATGGAGATATGGAGGGTTTCCGGAACAGAGAATCCCAGTACCAGACAGCACCACACTCTCCCCCACTTCTAATAAACATGCCAAATTGTTGGTAATACAATACACGCATAGTGCAAAATTTAAATTACTGCGCATATGGATGCCATCAATCGGCATTGCCACACAGTCTACCCAGATAACGCAGCTTACTGGGCCGATGCCGGGCCGATACCATGCCGATACTTTCAGTATCGGCGCAGTAAGCTGCGTTATCAGGGTACATATGCCGAGTTAACTTATGGAAAGTAACTCAATTCCAAAAAAACAAAAAAGAAACCTAAATGACGATTTTGCTGTTGATATATATATATATATATATATATATATATATATATATATATATATATATATATATATATATATATCTATATATATATATATATATATATATATATATATATATATATATATATATATATATATATATATCTATATATATATATGTTTCCACATTGCCAGACAATTCGGATGCTGCTGGTTACTAGCAATATGTACCCCGATAATGAATAAAAAATGAAAAATGAGTGTAATCGGAGAACAGTCTTAAGACTACACTACTTACTGTTTCTGAAATTAATATTGCAAAACATATGCACTTACAATTATGGCAACTTAAACTAACCCTAAATCTGCACAAAATGAGATACACCTGCAACTGCACTAAACATGATTGTTTTGAAATGAGTAGATTTCAGATTTTAACCTTGCTACAGTAAATTCTGGTAAAGTGACAGTTTTAATGTCTGTGATGATTATCTTAGACTAGTCATGGCCAAAACAGATTTGAATCATGATTTGGCATGTGTCTCTTATAATACATTGAGCATAGCTGATGCACAAATATGAAAACGATAAGTAGAATACAGTACATTTAACGTGAAATGACAAAATATGCAAGATAACTGACACAGGGCTGTTAATTCAACATTGGCAACACACTGAACAGGACGAACCTATATATGTATACATTGTTCTACACGCAATGGATGCATCAAAAAGTACACACACACACGCACGCACGCACGCACGCACGCACGCACGCACGCACGCACGCACGCACGCACGCACGCACGCACGCACGCACGCACGCACGCACGCACGCACGCACGCACGCACGCACGCACGCACGCACGCACGCACGCACGCACGCACGCACGCACGCACGCACGCACGCACGCACGCACGCACGCACGCACGCACGCACACAAGTGAGGTTTTAAAACAATAGAAATTTCCATATTGTATATTTAGCTGACGTGGAACACATATTCATTTAATCTATCCCTTCCAGCGGGATGAGCCAAGAGAGAGGTTTCATTGAACATGTTGTAACCAGTTTGACAGGCGAGTGTTGCTGGCTGTGGTAGTAATATTATCAAGCCCACCTAGTTACAAATACCCATCAGCCCATGTGGCTGTTCACGTAGACACTTGGATTTCTGTGTTGAGAATGCGAAAATTCTTACACATGGCTGGTTAGATTGATAGATTTGTTAATAGCCTTTATTATGATTTATATGGCGATGTATGTTTCTTCAGGGGATACATAATGAAACTAGTATATGATCACCGATGATGCATTTTAATGGCTACATGGTGGGAACGCGACGCCACCGCCACATTGAGTGTTCACAGACACCATGTCATGATGCATTTCAATGAATAGTCTATGTCAAAAGGGCATGCGCCCGCGGAAAAAAACAACAACAAAACCCACACACCCACCCCATCTATGCCTTTGACGGCTACGTGATGGTAAAATACAGCGATTACATTTAAATACTGTTGAATATTCGGAAACTAAGCATGGCATACAGGATAAAAGATATTATTTGTGATGTAAATAATAGTGTGCTAAATATTTTGAAACCAATTCTACTGTGCCTCTCAATTTCGGAAAACTCATGGACCAATAGGAGTGAGTGTATGCTGTCAGCCAGCAAGCATAATAAGCATGACACACAACTCCACAGTGTAGCAGGTAGCTATAAAATAATAACACATTCCATTATCTATGATGTTGAAATATGAATGAGTGCATGCTGTCAGCCAGCATGTATTAATTATCTTGCCAATGTAACAAATGTATGCTTAATATTATGAAAAATAGCTATGGACGAGGTAAGTGGATCAGATATCTTTTGGTGATGGCTGATTGTTTGTGATCATCCCATCCTGATTACAGTGTATGTGCGTGCGTGCGTGCGTGCGTGCGTGCGTGCGTGCGTGCGTGCGTGCGTGCGTGCGTGCGTGCGTGCGTGCGCGTGTGCGCATGCGTGCGTGCGTGTGATAGGAAGGGGGGGGGGGCGTTCCTAAACATACATAGGCACACATTAGTTGTTAGGCAATAATGGCATGCGTTTTACACATCTGTTATATATTTGATGCATAACATGATGCTAAGTGACATGTCAAACAGAAACTTCTTATATGTTTCTAAAATGGGATATGCGTTAACACCACTAGTGTTTCTCAGTAAGGGGTCAATGAGTGGGGTGGGTATCGACATGGATTAAATATGCGATGGGAAATTGTAATTAACACTAAAACAGGGGTCTTTGGGATGTGTTTTGGTCAAGAAACGGGTTGGGGCATTACATAGTTGTATTTTTATATATGTGGGGAATTGTATAGATTGTGAAAATTGGGGATTGGTGGGTTTCAAATGGGGTATGGGGAAATGTGCAGTTTTGTCATTTAATTATTTGTTATTTAATTATTGAGTATTTACTTTTAAAAAATTTGATTCGTATAACAAGATTTCAAAAGAAAAAGAAAGATAAATAAATAATTAAATAAATTAAAAAAAATAATAAAGGAAATATGATGATAGTGTGCGCCCATATGCAGACTGTGTAATGTCTGATCCAGGGGATGCCAATGTAGACCCCTCGCCTGTGTACACTGCTACCACGGTTTCCGGGGGATGGTGATGTCTTGGATTGCTAGCCTGACTTAGTCTAAATTAACAGGAATTAGCTTTAGTTGGAATTTATGGTATATTATAGGTCATTATTACCTGAATTTATAGGGGTCAGGTTAACTATGTTTTGATTCTCTCGTGGTGTGCGTGCGTGCGTGCGTGCGTGCGTGCGTGCGCGCGCGTGCGTGCGTGCGTGCGCGCGCGTGCGTGCGTGCATGCATGCGTTGGAGAAATAGGGGGTTGTGTTTGGCGTAGTGTATGTATGGGTATATGGTGCGTGAGTGGATATGCGTGTGTGCGTACATGCATGCGTGTGTGCGTGTGTGCTTGCATGCGTGCGTGCGTGTGCGCGTGCGTGCATGAGTGTGTGCGTACGTGCGTGCATGTGCGCGTGCGTGCATGCGTCTATGAGTGCGTGCATGTATAAAGGGGTGTAGGTGGGCTGAGTGTTGATGTGTGCAGCTGGGTGACTGGGTAGCTTATGTTCTATGCTTAAAAAGAATGGACTGTATAAGGGTAATGGTGAGCGGTTTTAATTAGTTTTTTGATAACTTATGTTAGTGTGTAGGGAGACTGGTGTGTTAGGAAATCAAATTAATAATTTAACAAATAATTTGTCTTATTGCATATGCAGATGGTCGTTAGACCTGGCTTTTAGGATAATGGTTTTAAAGGTGTATGATGCGATAGGGGAACAGAGCATGTGGTCAGCCATTAGGTGTGTAACTTTTTGGACACCATCTTTAGTCTGGGGTGTTTCCCTGGCACCACCTAGATGGCTGCGGGTTTTGTCTCTGGTGCTTTTGCACCAGATTCATAAGGTACGCACTGATTTCCTTAATACAAAAAAGAAAAAAATGTAAGATAGTTAATTATACGATGACAACTTAGTTCCCTGTTTAGAAGTGCTTTAATAAAGATTCTTTCACAGCAGGCTAAGAAAGCTACCTCAGGCAAGGATGATATATGTATCTGTTCCTCCATTCTAGGAATGAGTTCTTCGACTATATCGTCATCGTGATCACCATTTAGCATTACTCTCTCCCACTCATTATGTAGGTTGGCCTGAGCTATTGGCACTGCTCTTACGAGCTTGATTAAGTCAATCGACCTCACAATATGTTTTATCAATGCAGAGGCATACTGCTCAGCAGAAATATTAAGAATACAGCAGAATTTATGGAATTAGGATTACAGGGAAGGGGATATTATTCCTCTTTCTTTCTTTCTTTCTTTCTATCATTCAGTACATGTTCTATCTCTTATGTAACAAGGTAACTTGAGATTCCTGACAATTTCAGAAATATTTATCAAATGAATAAACAGTAAATTTAGGACAAAGGTTCAGAATTTTAGTTTAAAATTTGATCCTAAAATTATTTAGAGAAGGGTTATTTTCCACAGGGTGCAACCTTAATACAAGTTCTTGGAAGGACAATGTAAAAGTGAAAGGAATTTGAAAAGAAAAAATTAATGACGCAAAGAATTGTACATACTCTATTGCTGTCATCTTTTGATTTACAAGTACAAGACTGGAATAAGCTAAGTGACTATATGCATATTCCAAATGCTATAGCTCACTGAACGTGTCTAAAGAAATACTAAGTACATCTGTTTAATCAAACTGATTTCAACTGATTCACTAAATGGTTCCCATTCGATTTGGTCGATTACAATGTCTATCTAGACATGCTCTTAATGGAATTAAACATTACAATTTCATATAAAAGTGATTAGGTAATAATGCCGCATCCAATATATAATTGCATTGTGGTAGCTAAAATTAATTGATGTAAGTCAACGGAGCCCATCCATCAATCAATGAAGCATCAGATCCATTTTGATCCGGGAACCAATCTATGTGTCACAAAGAAGAACAGGCCAAAAACACTAAGTAAACAGAACCTGATGTCACTTCAACACAAATCAGGTATGGTAGCTGAAAGTAAAACTTTCAAAATCATGACGAATGCTGATTCCTCATAACAAGCACAACCAGACCAACCCCATCCCACCATTATCTGTATATGGCCATTGTCTGTCACTGCAGTAAGAAAAGCGCAAATGTCAGAATTTAATATATTGCATAACGACCGACTATAAGCTAATGATAAGTGTTTGCAAACCCGATGTTTTCAATACAACGTTACCTTGGCAAGTGTGCCAGAATTTCCTGTGATAAATGTTTATGCCTGTCACGCTAAGCAGAAGAGAACACCATCAACTAATCAGACGGCTAAACTTTCACAAGTGACCAATCACCAACCATGTAAACAAACATGCCACTGACATAAAAAGCGGATGGATTTAATGAAGTTTGGCAGGCTAATTATAGTATATGCTTAAGGAGCTACACATGATTAGTCCTTACAACCCGAAAAGCTGGAATATGTAACAGTAATACAAATACTCTGTTGCAATTGCATATTCTCAAAAGCACTCGAGGGGTGGGTATGTGGGATGACGTATCACTATTTACCTACGGTATCTCGGCACTGGGGGTTTCCCGTCATTCATCTATATTTAGAAATAGGCTTTCCCAAGCTGACTCATCAGTCATAGTATGGTCCGCGAGGTTGAAAATCGTATTGGCTAAGGCATGAGGTGGAAAATCTGATTGGTGGAATATTAAGTAGCATCAGTATCAGTAAGGCATGTACATCTGATTGGTCGAGACACCGATAACGTTTTCCAGAAAAGGGCATTATCATATGTCACTCAACCATGTCTATACGATAGATAGCACTGATGATGCAGGAGGCTAAAACGCTGATTGGTTTAGGGAAGTCATGTGATTTTGACTGGGCATGACGTGATCCACACACCACACCCACTCAAAACCATGGGTCTTCTGTAAACCAATCAGCGTTTCCACCATACACACCGTCGATGCTACTACTAATCAGGATGTACTGCCTATCAATGTGATTAGTTACAGTTCCCAGTCAAATTAGTTTCAACATATTCAACAGAACACCTGTAGTGAAATTTATATTCTGCAAATTCAGATTTCAATAAAGCCTCAAAGATTTGTTCTCAGCTGATGATTATGTTTATGTTGTATCACATAGAAATTGAGTTTTTTCAAACATTTTCTGCACTTGAACAATTTTATGCCTTTGTGTTAATGTATTTATGATACGGTTAAGCTTTTTGTAAACAACAGTTACATCAACAAGGGGTTAGCTTATTTCAATAAAACCATAGCAATTCATTGTACAGGCGTATTAGAACTAGTCTGCATCGAAAGGAAATTACGTTCAACTGTTACCATACTTTTAAAGTGTGTGAAAGTCGATTATTTTAGAGCCCATTTGCATCCAGGTTAGTTTTTGTCTACAATTTAGTGTGCAAGGGTCAACCTGATTTGACTAAAACTTTGCAGATCCATTCTATCGGATGACACCATCTAGTCTGCATGATAAAGAAATATATTTTCAAAATTTTACATATTTTAATGGGGGTGGACTTTGATTGGTTTAGAGCTGATTTGCATCCAGGTTATACTTATTATGCTATGACTAAGGTATTCTCAAATGGCAGTTTAATCAGCAAAGACTATGCAATTTAGATTTAAGAAAAAATGTTTTCCTCTACAGGCTGTTTAAATCTAGTGTGCATCATATTAATGTACTTGATTTTGCTAATGCTTGTGCTTTTTCAGGCTTTAAACTTTGCTTATGTGTGGACCATTTGCCTCTCGATCAGACTTGGTGTGTCAGTAGTCATTGTACAGCAGGTTACTACTAGGCAATGAGGATTTATGGCTCAGTCTTAAAGTCATGTCTATGCGTGCTGGTTTGTTTGCACCATGTGAGAATTTTGATTCGTCAAATAGATTGCCATTTCAAAATGAGACCATGTCCGGTGGTCCATCATATCATCTAGATATGTACATGGCTTGGACATTATTTTCTCACTGAATAGTTATTCTAGGGCAGGCCCGGTCTTGTGGCAACATACGAAGGCGAGATGTTTGGTATTTTCTGATAGCTTTTGTATGCCTCCAGGTTAAGGATTTCTGCTGTGTTTAATGTTTTCTTAAATAACATTTACATCAACATGGTGTTACCTGATTTGAATAAAACCAGATTCGTTCTACACAATGAGTAGAACTAGTCTGCATCGAACTGAAATTGATTTTCAAAATTGTCCATAGATATGAGTGTTTTAATTTTCATTATTTTTTGTCCAATGTGCTTAAGCTTAAGCCTTTTTCAAATGAAATTTTATTGAACAAGGTTTTAATGGATTTGATCAAATCTAGCTTCATTCTATGCGATGGTCACATCTAGTCTGCATGGTAAAGAAATAGAACGTGAGGATGTTGACGCTTTTTACGTCAGATGGCATGTAAAATTGCACTAGAAGTGCAGCCAGAAACCCTAACAAGCACTGGGACTGACAACAACGTATTTTGATTTGGCAAGTAGATTATCATTTCGAAATGAGACAGTATCTGGTGGCCAATCATATCCTGCAACAATTATTATATACAGGTAAGCTATTTATAATCTTCCGATCTTTCTGATTCTATATATGTACATGGTTTTGAAATTATTTTATCCCACTGATTATTTAGTGCAAGCCAGGCCGGTGACTATGGCAACATAAAAAGGCGAGCTATTTGATATCATCGGATGCGTCTTGTACTATACAAATCATGACAACAATATAGTATCTACTTTGTATCAGTTTTTATCTCTATTTGATTTTTGTCTATTCAGGACTGGATTTTGATCAACTTAATGTTCAGAAGATGGCGAAATTGGAGAGATCGGCTGTGAAGAAATGCTGTCAGATGTCAGTCATTAAGAAAAGACAAGAGAGAATTGATATGAATGTCATTGCCGGGAGGTGAGATCGCAGATTTAGCACATCGAATCCTTAATTTTTACAATCCCAATTTCTCAACAGTCACACATGTAAGCTGTTTTAAAACTTATTTGACTGGAGCCTGTTGCAGCTGCTGTCTATAACAGCAACAGCACCATTTCAAATTCGTTTCTAAATACTCCACAGAATAATTAAATATGTGTTCGGAATTTCGCGTTCAAAGGGTGATCACATTTCATTCCCGATTCCTAGTACGTTTTAACAACTTACTGAATGCAATATCATAAGGGAAATAAGTGAAGTGGGAATATTTAGTTTTAAACCACTTCACTGATAAAGCTGAGTCGCTAACTCTTACCACTCTGTCAATGTTTTATATGAAATTTACTGTGTCAATAGCAAGGACACTGGTGTACATTTTTCAACAATTTTGGTGGCCGATGTTGCTGTCTACCAGGATTTCCAGTCATGGTAAACTCAGGGATTTTGGAAAAATACACAAAATCAGGAAAAACTCAGGGAATTTGATAGTGACGTATAACGAAAGGTGTTCACGTTTTAAAAGTGTGTCGTAGGTGTGGCTTGTGTCATATACCCAAGTTGTATCCATTCAATGAAAATGTAAATAAATTAAAATTATTGTATGCAGACATATGGCAGAGGCCACCACTCACAGAATTGTATTTTGATAATGTGCTGGGAACCCTGTTTATGACAGCAACATCTTCCACCAAATTTGTTGATAAGTGAAAACACGAGTTCATCCTTTAATTTAATTTGAAATTGTCAAATATTGACATCAGAATGGCAATGGTTAACAAGGATCAAACGTCATAATTAATTACGTCACCAGTGAGCTAACGTCACACGCATAATGACGTGTAGCTTCGTCATGATAAAGCATGTCGCTAGTGTACGTCACATAGTTGATTATGACATCATGTTTATGGTGTCATTGTACCCGGCCTGCCCTGGACTAAATGATGAGCTGGAAAGGTCCATAGAATGGGTTTGATGAATTTACATCCTGTTGAATATTTTGAAACTAATTTGACTGCAAGCAATTACTGCCATAGGATGCAACATATCCCAGTCAAATTAGTATCAACAGGTTACGTGCCTAGTTACCTTGAAATTTTAGATTCTAGAATTCAGTTCTCAAAGTTTTCAATAGATTAGCATGCATAAGTAGTGGACACATCTCGGGTAGAAATGGGCAGGCATAGCTAGAAAAGGATCAATACAGGCCAATCCCATTGTGATGTTAACTAGTCATATACTACCTGAATACAAGGACTATCCCAGAATAAGGTCACGTCAAAATGCTGTTTTTAATAGACAGTAAAATCTGTTACAAGTGACCACCTTATGTCGCCAATATTATCTACATAATACGTGTCTTAACTTATTTTGCCTCATCTTAACCATACAAAACTATATGCGATTCTTAAACATACGAAGATAGATAGCTGTTCTATTTCTATTTCGCAAGTGTATCATACAATGTCCACTAGTATGCATGATGGATATGACACAATCAAACCGGCCTATAGAGGTCACCTTATTTTAGTGGCATATCCAGGCGTCAAACATTTCAGGTGGGTGTGTAGTCTTGGGCTGTGAAATGTGTGTGATTTGGTCTGGTCTGGTCTGCATGATAGTAGCAGGAATTTGTGTACAGTTTCTGCCTGGTTGGAAACAATAGAATGGCAGCCCCATAAAAGTGTAGTCAATAGTCACCAGACTGCCAGTATCCATGAACTAATATTGCGTGGAAGATCAACATATATTACATGTGGTCGAGCACGATTATTTCTTGACTTATGCCATAACACTGTCAGCCAAACACGTGTTGGTTGTATACAAGATAGGGTGAAGAATCTCTTCGTAATGATATGGATTACCTCGTGGAAGTTAAAAATGTCTTTCGATCAAGTCTGATAGTCCAGCTACAAAATACACCACTCACTAGTTATTCTTACCCTGAATATCCCTCTGTGGCAATGAATACAGTTCAGATACTGTTTCTCCCAGAACAGCAGTTAGAATTCCATTGCGGATATTAAGAACCCGACCCCTGCTTGTTGCATAAATCAAAGTATGCATGCTAAAAGTAAAATGAAATTAATGACACCTATTGAGGGTTGCTATGTTATTCTTCCTGAGCACACAATTTGTGGTTACCACCCATCGTCAGTCTCATCTCCATAACTGCTTATGGATTCTACTGATATTGAAGGTTGGCTAGCTTGATCATCATTTTCATCCTGTTACTCCTGGTCAATCCCGGGGCCATTAGGCGCTACTAATGTTAAAGGATGGTTTGTTGGGACATTGCCTTTATTTGAAGAAACTGCATAATGTAGAGTCGTGGTGGTCTCTGTACGATTAAATTATGGACAAGAAGATTAATTGCTTTTTCTGGTAATTTTGATTGCTAGCCCGTTTCTGCTGACTTTGATTATTTAAATCAGGTTAGTCAACATTTAATTGTACTAGCTGTAAATTATTTAAAAATGTAATACACCGTGCCTTCTTATGGCCTTTGACTAACTGAATTCGATACACCAAACAACTAAAAAACTTGACTACGCTGTAGGGGCCCTGTAACTTGGAGCTTCTGCCCACTGTAATTCCTGGAGAATACAACATTGCATAGTCCCCTTCCACATAAGGTCCCCGATTGTATCAGTCATTCTGATAAATCTTAGCTTCTTATTATATTTTTACTAATCATATACAAGCTTTGTTCCATCTGTTGTGAGACATTATTAACATACTGACCTATATTCTAAACCTTCTCGCCAGCTCCACCAATATATAGTCATCCAGGCATCATGGAGTTCATTCACATGATACCTCAACATTCTTGCTGGCGTCTGATTTAACCTTTCGCCCAATCCATCAGACATTGGATGATACAGAATGGTTCTTGTTTTGAAAATATTCATTACTTTACAAATTACACATATAAGTTTCAACTCAAAATCACGACCGTGGTCTGTGTATATCTGCTTAGTCATCGAAAGATGATTGAACACCTGCTCTACCAGAAATTTAGTAATAGTGTTTGCCTTGTGATTTTAAGAGCAGAGGCTGCAGACCATTTACTCAAATAGTCTGAAATTACAAATATCGATTCCCTTTCTTTGTAATAAGGAGAGAGCCCAGAATATCCATCCCTACAATTTCCATGGGAAAACCGGATTCAACGGGTTGCATTGGCACTCACCGGTTTTTAGGTGGAGGTTTGCCCCTTCTATACCCTATACAACTCTTGCGCCATCCCGGTACATCTGTAAAAGAACCATACCAGTAACACATGTCTCGCAGTAAGTAGGTCTAGAGGTAGTTTCCTGAATTTTCCTTAGGTCGGACAATGTAGAGCAAATTCACATCAGTCAGTTATAGGTCTCTCCACTGAACATCTGATAGAAAATTATTTGAAGAATCATGTTTAGTCTGATTTTAACAACAGAATCCTTGAATTATGCAGGCACTTCATAATTCATCACACTTAAATTGGGAAGATGGGACGTATTATCTGCATTGATGTGTTTTCTGTCACTTCTATGTTCAATTGTTACATCATACAAATCTATTTTCCTGGCCGACCTCTCCCTTGTTCCAGTTGGATTTTATCAACTCTCAGATCTTTGACACTTACTAATGGCGTATGATCTTACACTAAGATGAGAGGCTTGCCATATACATAGAGTTGCAACTGTCTTAAGGGTCAGCCAATTGGCGAATACTCCTTATCATGCACTGACAATCTTGATTCTTTTGTATTCAACATAAGCTATTACATGATCACCAATTTTACTGGGTTATGCTACAATGGACTCTTCTGATTTTCATTCATAGTTATAATTATACAGCTCAGCTCCTGTAGTAAATGTCTTTTCTCTATCCTTTGGGTTAATTTCGACTTACCAAGACCTGGAGGCCAAGTCAATGACAGAAAAAATAGTCGACCCATTAATGCTTCTAAACAAGTGTCTATACGAGGAAGTGGGATGGCATCCTTGTGACTTACTACATTTAAACGATGATAGTACATGAAATAGCACATGGAGCCATCAATCCCCCTGACCAAAACAGTTGATGATGACCAAAGACGTTTACAGGTACTTTTTCACAATTATATCACTTCCCAATATCTCCTGTCTCTGCCATTCCACTTCCTTTTTAATCAGTCTCACATCAGGGGTATCATTAGAATGTTTCACTAAGGAAGTCCTACAATATCATTTATTCCAAAATTAAAAATCATTTTTCTGTATCAGAAGCATTCAAAAGAGATCCCTCAAAATCTATTGGAACATCCCTATCGTCCATGGTCAATCTAGTTAACTTCCTCTCTTCAAAAACGTTAAAGACACCCATTTTTGCAACAGTCTTATCAATGATAAGAAATGTGCCACATGGATGACCTCCCGCCAATGAGGCAGTTTCATCACAAATAGTCACAACCGTAATCAAAGGAACACCGTTTTAGCTATACTAATTGTTCTCACAATTATAAGACATTTCATACTCATAGCACACTCAGTATGAACCAGAATTCCCGTTAGCTGCTCCGTGACGAACAGGTAGGCCCATCCCCACAATGGATAAATTAGGTACCACAGTTTATTTTCATTACTACAACTCCGTCTAACCAATGTGCCACAAAAGCAATTGGCAATCAAAACATTTTTATTTCGGACATAAAATTACTTTTAATCCAACTTTTAAAATGTATGTGTTTTACTGTATCATGCAAATTAATAACCATATTTCATAACCAGATAGTACATATATTACACAATTTAAATCAACAACATAATGTGTCCCATCTTGTTTGCATTTTCACCATCGTTGGCACTTGGAAAGATGTGTGGTGTTACATGGCATGTCTGACTGTTGCACATTATGTAACCAATGAAAATATTTGTTATGCATTACCCAACCAATGAAAAGATTTTTTGCTGAATATTGCATGAGTGTTCATATAAAAAAATATGGAATGGGCTGAAAGGCTTGTTTATATGATAACACTAGGTATATATCAAAGTGTCTATATCACATTAGCTTTTAGCATTCTATTATTATACATTGGCGTGTACTATGCGTATGGAGTCCATCACTATATAGGATGTGAATTTGAGGGACTGCCTCTTTGTAATATACTTAATTTGGATGGAGCCCTTTCATGACAGCAATATATTAATATTATTTAAGATTTCAGTTTAGCATAGATTCAGATAGGCTTGCCATTTTGGTAAAAATATTAAAATACTATTTCCCAATGTTAGCATACTCTTACTGGCATTTATAACCACAGCATCCACCTTCCATAGGGAATGGAATGCCTCTCGCTACAAGGATTGGACATACAATTTCTTCTTTACTGACATTGTTCCTAACGGGTCCACACTTGTAGCAATTAAATTTGCAGGTAACATGTGCATTTGTTTTAATGTAGGATGTTGTATCAAGGATTGCAGGGTGAGATCCATATACAGAGGCCACTCTGATTATGTCTAACCTTCTTCAAACAAGAAACTGTTCTCGACATCCTTGGACAAAGCAATCTTCCCAGGAGCATGCTACGTGGAATGTACGTTGTCTGACTGCACATCAAAGAGGCAAACCTTAGGTGTATACTGTGAGCACTATAACATCAAAATTACATGCATTCAAGAGACTAAAGTAGCTAAACAAGAGCAGCACCTTCAGACATGCCATGAGCTGGTACTTATGGAGCAAAAACAGGCCACGTTTATGCTCCGTAATTGGACCAAGGGTCTTGGACCATGTCATTAGTTTTGGATATGTCAGTGATTGTGTTGCATCCATCGACCTGGATATACCAACACGGAAACACACCACCACTTAGTGCTGCATAGTGAACACATATGGCACAACTACCGAAAAGCCAGAGAATCCAACAATATTAGTTTCCTTCTATGCAGACTTGAGCTCCGCCATTACAATCGCAGCTAGATGGCAACTGTTCGTGTACAGATTTCAACCCCAAGCTGGATACACTCGGCATTTGGGACAGGAGTTCAGGACTTGGCGTACGCATGGGATCGTATTGAGAGGGCACACGCAACAGCAATGGAGATGGACTGGTGGCATTCTTTAGTTCCAATGGCCTAGTTGCCACAAATAATGCTTTCAAACACCCATGCCATCACTGGACAAAATGGACTGGAGACATTGCTGATCACAAAGCCCCAAAAGGTTCAGCTGTCTTCCACCAAATAGGCTTCATGCTATACAAGACGGAAGCAAAACCCCTACTTCGGGATGCTCGTTCCTATGGAGGCGCATTATCTCAATTCTGACTATAAGCCAGTCATTACATGCCTCAATATGAACCATCTCTACCTAATCTATAAATGCCATACCTGGCAAGAGGGTAGAATCACCTACAACATACCCAAGCTCATCAGCGACACTGACACTCAAATGTCATACAAAAAGACCCTCGGGGTGCAGATAGCTAACATCGACCCCAGCTCCGATCCAAACGAAGCCCTAACCAAAATACTGAAATCTATAGAAGCATCAGCTACCAGCACCATAGGTGCTTTAAAAACAACCAAGCTAGGTATACTGACGACCCTCTAGTCGTAAAACTGTTAGCAGAGCAGAAAGAATTACGGCTGCGTGTCTATCAAAGTAGCCAAAGTGAAGATCGCACCAAACTATGCCGGGAATGCAGTATTATTATGTGCCACATTAGTGAACGCTTAAAAGAGCTCGCAGTTCAACAAGCAGACTCCATAGCAGATGAAATCACTGCCATGGATGACTGTCACAAAATGTTTCGGAAGCCCGAGCCCTGAGAGTTACTGACTATACACAGCCACTCACTGTACACAACTCTGAAGGACACTTTATCGGGACTTACCAGGGCAAAGCCGATGTGTAACGCAGAAAGACTTCTCAATAGACATTTTAACAGAAAACATTACCAAAGCATCATTTGAACATATTGAAGAATACTATTGGCATGGTAAATCCTGCTTCAACCAGGAAATGGGACTAACAACATTTAATTATCTAGGGGGTATTTGTCAGGTTAATGGCTCGGCATGGGTAGTCTAACAACTGAGAAGTCAAACGAACGCTTATCAACAATCGATTTTCGAAATCCTAAAAGGTTTCCGGCATTGAATCTAATAATCCCGGTTCATTGCTGGTACATATTCTGATGACATTCAACCTGTATGATTATTCACATTAGCTATGGGGTCAAATATTTTCTTTGAAATAAAAAATGGATCGAAATAATGGAGGGATGACAGATGGATAGATGAATGATATTATGGCTTAATTATATATGATGATGAATTCCGTTGAGATATAATTAGGAACATCACAAGTAGATTGATATAATATGAGTGAGGGCCTAAGTCCATATTCTTTCAAATAGCACGAAATAACGAGATGAATGATTATATATAAAATATATTGACTTCAGCATTATTAAAAGTCTCTCAATAAATATACAAATATATGTGCAATAACACCATTACATACTTATATGTATGACAATTTACTATTGGCTGATCTTTTGACAATTCCAGCTGCCAATGAAATTAAATTGTAGGCATTCTCATGAATACTTATTTACATTATAGAATATTGAAATATCACAAGTTCATTCATGCTATGGAATTCAAAATATACAGATGGGAAAAGATATTCTGCCAAAAGGCTATATACTAAATCGAAATTCACTTATTAATAACCGTTCAATCAATCAGTATAACGAAAGATTTTAGATTTGGATGTTGTAGGCATTAAGAGTCGGACCAACTGGGCCATCATTTATTAAAGTGCTTCCTAATCGATCTCAGTAATTTGGACGTATCTGACTATGGACCACCGGACTCAAAGAGTGTACGATTTTGAAACACAGACGTAATGTTTTGAACACATTATGATGATAAAATAATAACAAGATCACGCTCAGTGATCATAAATTCAGACGTTATAAAATTCATGATACAGAATCAAGACTGACGATTATGATTTAACAAAGTAGCTTGAAACATGAATCTGGTCATTCAAAGCACTATGTACAGTCTTCCTCGTCCTCACTGAACCGTTCAATAATATTCACAACTACACTGTTCCATCAGTTCAACCAACATTAACTTGACTAAGAGGTGGTGCAGGGGTCGGCCATATCCAATCAAATTACGGTTGAATCAACTGATCGAACAATGTTGCTTTTGAAATGTAGAGCATCTTAAACGTGAGGTACCTTTCACAGTTGATACCTTTATGTCAGATCTGATGATACATTGTAGTCATAAAAAGTAATGTTACTATTGCACTAATTTATTGCTCAATGCATGCAATCATTCAACCCTCACAATTGTGCATGCAGCATTTAGAGATGTTTACGTATAGCATAGCTTTATATAATTGCAGCAAGATTTGGTTACAATTCAAAAACCACCCTCTGACTTCACTTAAATAAACTTCATGGGAATATATTTTATAAAGAAAACATGCATTTCAATTATGTGTACTGAAAAGTTAAACAAAGAGGTAATCTCACGACAAGGTGGTCTTTAAACCCAAATCTGGCTACAATTGTTATATTACTATTTAAATTATTAGCGCTGGCGGTGGTGAATGCAAATTGTATGTATTATGAGTGTCATCATGGGATGGGGATGCGGCCGCGGAGGTTGTATATCAGTAGAACAGTTTCTTAGGCATAAGTTGATGGTTCGTTTATTTTAGAGAGGCGGAATCTACACCATAAATGTTGATGAAAAAACAGTCAATGTTTATTGGCGTCTTCTTGACGAGGTGTTATGTATCTGCATGTTGATATGAAAGGTAATTATAGTCTTACCGGAAGTTGCAGAAAGAAACGATGCGACACATCTCCAGGTTACCATGGTTACCTGTGGTTCCGATTTTTATAGCCATACATCACCGCATTACATGATCGTGTTGCCCGAAATTATTCAAGTTGACAGTTATTAAACATCTATAAAGCCCATTGCGTTCACTTTTGACTGGGCATGACCATACAGCTTTAAATATTATTAGTGTGCTATGACAACACAGTCGATTTCAATCTATATGACAGAAACGACCATTCTCAGCCTTCTGTTATAACGACGGCAAGAAATTGGCTACATCGACATAACCGATGCAACATAGTATCACCGATCTGTTCCGTCCGGTAGGAATACTATTCGTTTTTCAATTTCACTATAAGAAGCACAATTTGCTATTTCTTGTCACAGTTTTCGATCTTCTTCTCACGTCGCTTTTTCTTACCGCCTCCTTTCTTAAAATTCCCACGAGCAGGCTGTTTGATTCCATTAGATCATTATTTTGTAGGGGTTGGTTGGTTTTAGTGTAATGTGTTGATTGATTAGTTATACAACACCGTCAGCATATATATTTTACACAGTTTTGAATATCTATATATCGCCAATCTTTGTACAGGTAAAGGTTAAATTAATATAAATATTGCCGTATTTATATAATGTTATTTATAAATGTCAACTTGACACCCCTATTACGTTTCTTGGCTTGCACCGTAATAGACTCATCCAAATACTATACACGTACGCATGTTCGCCTTAGATAACCAACACATTTACTATCAATATGAGTTAAGATTTAAAGGCCGAGTTTCATTGGGAAAATAACCTAATTTAGGATTCACTACCAATCATATCCATTCACATACACACTGCAGTATGGCAATGTGCGTCACACGATGCTATTCAAGAATGATTCAAGGAACTGTTCACTGACCACGATGATGAGCCATTGCACCCGCTCTCATGAGACACCAGGTTATTACTAACACCAATTAAAACGGCTGAAGTTGAGAAGGCACTTAAAGCCTTGAAAAATCGACGTGCACCTGGTCCTGGTGGCATAGGCATAATATCTTGGTGTAATACATGTACTGTTGAGTAGATTTGAATCTGTGTTGTTCGATCCAAGTTTATCACCAAGCTAGCCATTGATAGTATGCATATAGATTTCTCTATCCTATGCCGCATTATTTATTTAATTGAAATTTATTCTGTTGAAGGAGCTGCGATAATATCACTCGAATGACGTCATATATAGATCATCTAAACACGGAAATTGAGAGGGACAAACTCGGATCGCAAGGGGAACAACTCAGATCGCTAGAGGAACAACTCAGCTCACAAGGGGAACAACTCGGATCGCAAGGGGAACAACTCAGATCGCTAGAGGAACAACTCAGCTCGCAAGGGGAACAACTCGGATCGCAAGGCGAACAACTCAGATCGCTAGAGGAACATCTCAGTTCAGCAGTAGACCTTCTTCACAAAATTGTCAAAAATCAACAGGTAGCAATACCGTTCAAGGATTACAATTAATGATTGGCTTGTGGTTGACATAAACGATTTGTTAATTTACAGTTAACCTTTTGCGTCTTGGGATTACACTGTCTCCATGACAACTATACAGATAAGCTGTTGAATATTTTGAAGCTGATTCGGCTGGAAACTGTTGATGTCATAGGCATAATATATTGGTGTAACATGTACTGTTGAGTAGATCTGAATCGGTGTTGTTCGACCCCAGTTTATCACCAAGCTAGCCATTGATAAAGCTGTTCTGATATTTATATTGGGCTCATCAGTTAGCCTATTCGTATGGCTATGCCCATATTGTACTAATCAGTCAAGCTGTTCTTAGGGCTATGTTCATATTTGGATGACCAGTTAAGCTGTTCTTAGGGCTATGTTCATATTTGGCTCATTGGTTAAACCGTTCTTAGGGTTATGCCCATATTTGCCTCATCAGTTAACCTATTCGTAGGGCTATGCCCATATTTGGCTCATTGGTTAAGCTGTTCTTAGGGCTGTGCCAATATTTGGCTCATCAGTTGACCTATTCTTAGAGCTATGGCCATATTTAGCTCATCAGTTAACCTATTCTTAGGGCTATGTTCACACTTTGCTCTTGGCTAAATGTGTATCAATAATTAATACACTAAAACTTGTATAGATTATCTCAATGTGTTATACAGAATATTCTAAAGGTTATTATTCTCACACGTTTTGAACAAATGATCAATAAATTGCAATCGCCTGCTTTCATCTGTTCATCCAAACATTTTGTCGGAATTCAACCAAATTGTTATGTTGGTCAAAAGCTCAAATATCATTCAGTTCATGATGCTATCTCCTCCGAAACCCTTTGTTTGGAATTCAATAAAATCTCTTATCAGAATTACTCATATCATTACAGATTTATAGTGAGCCTTCTGTCTGGGCCTGACCTTTCGAGGGGTAGGGTGGGTTGGAGGGTGGGAGAACGTGAAGAACACAAGGTCAAAAGGTAAAATATAAGAATTCAGTCCTTAATGTTATCTTCTCCGAAACCATCAGGTGGAGTTCAAATCAATTTGTTTTGTGAGTAACCATATACTTGTAGATTGCCAGATGACAGTTACATTGTGTTCTGTTCCCTGGAGGTTAGAGTGCTGGTGCTGTAGATTGGGCCCCACGTTTACATAGAATTGCTGTCCTACAAAGTCGTCTGGTGGAATTCAATGTTTTGTTAGTTACTGTACCCATGGGATTGCAGATTGTGAGATGGCATTTATATGTGACTCCTCCTCAATGAAAGAGTGGATGCGGCGGCATTGAGCAAAAGGTCAAAGTTGGGGAAGGCGTGGAGATTTCAAATTTACACCCATGATAATAACTAACTGTGCTGTTCAAATTAAAGAAATTTTGGGTGTAGAAGCAATTTTGTTTAAGTGAGACGATATGCTAATCCCGCATGAGGTGCCCTCACTAGAATGTGGCTACACGTCTAGTTTATAAAAGTGTCCAGAAACAAACGAATAGTCCAAAATGTATTTAGCATACTCATCTTTTATGGGATTTATTTGGACTTCGTAGATTTACAGTTACTTCAGCAAATGGGTTCTGGTTTATATCATAGTATTTGCCAGATAAACATGTCTTCTTGAGAAAAGTACCGCTTATCATTCCTTAATAGTAAGTATGTTTACATTCAATCCTTGGATCGTCAGAAGGCGCTTTTATTAGTGGTGCGATCTTATTAGTGATGTAAACTTATTAGTGGTGCGATCTTATTAGTGGTGTAATCTTATTAGTGGTGTAATATTATTAGTGGTGTAATCTTATTATTGGTGTGATCTTATTATTGATATGATATTATTATTGGTGTGATCTTATTACCCTGGCCCCATAAGAGGAAGAGAATACAGCAATCGTGTGTTTGTGAGCATGTGTGCATGTGTACCTGAATCTAGTGCTGCCTTTATATAGTCCATCAAGGGTTACACCTTATCTAGTATTGCATTTATGTAGATCATCAAGTGTTACACCTTATCTAGTACTGCCTCTATGTAGTTCATCAAGTGTTACACCTGGATCCAGTGCAGCCTTTATGTAGTTCATCAAGGGCTACACCTTATCTAGTACTGCCTTTATGTAGTTCATCAAGGGTTACACATGTATCTAGTGCTGCCTCTATGTAGTTCATCAAGGGTCACACCTTAACTAGTACTGCCTTTATGTAGTTCGTCAACTGTTACACCCTATCTAGTACTGCCTTTATGTCGTTCATCAAGTGTTACACATTATCTAGTACTTCTTTTATGTAGTTCATCTAGGGTTACACCTGTATCTAGTACTGCCTTTATGTAGTTCATCAAGTGTTACACCTGTATCTAGTGCTGCATGTATGTAGTTCATCAAGTGTTACACCTGTATCTAGCACTGCCTTTATGTAGTTCATCAATGGTTACACCTTATCTAGTACTGGATTTATGTAGTTCATCAAGGGTTACACCTGTATCTAGTACTGCCTTGTTCATCAAGTGTTACACCTTATCTAGTAATGCCTCTATGTAGTTCCTCAAGTGTTACACCTTATCTATAATGCAGTTATGTAGTTCATCAAGGGCTACACCTTATCTAGTAATGCCTTTATGTAGTTCATCAAGGGTTACACATGTATCTAGTGCTGCCTTTATGTAGTTCATCAAGTGTTACACATGTATCTAGTACTGCCTTTATGTAGTTCATCAAGGGCTACACATGTATCTAGTAATGCCTTTATGTAGTTCATCAAGGGTTACACATGTATCTAGTACTGCATTTATGTAGTCCATCAAGTGTTACACATGTATCTAGTACTGCCTTTATGTAGTCCATCAAGTGTTACACATGTATCTAGTACTGCCTTTATGTAGTTCATCAAGGGTCACACCTTATCTAGTACTGCCTTTATGTAGTTCATCAAGTGTTACACCTGTATCTAGTACTTCCTCTATGTAGTTCATCAAGGGTTACACCTGTATCTAGCACTGCCTTTATGTAGTTCATCAAGTGTTACACCTGTATCTAGTACTGCCTTTATTTAGTTCATCAAGTGTTACACCTTATCTAGTACTGCATTTATGTAGTTCATCAAGTGGTACACCTTATCTAGTACTGCCTTTATGTAGATCATCAAGTGGTACACCTTATCTAGTACTGCCTTTATGTAGTTCATCATCGGTTATACCTGTATGTGGCACTGCCTCTATGTAGTTCATCAAGTGTTACATCTGTATCTAGTGCTGCCTTTATGTAGTTCATCAAGGGTTACACCATATTTAGTACTGCCTTTATGTAGTTCATCAAGTGTTACACCTGTATCTAGTACTGCCTTTATTTAGTTCATCAAGTGTTACACCTGTATCTAGTACTGCCTTTAGTTCATCAAGTGGTACACCTTATCTAGTACTGCCTTTATGTAGTTCATCAAGTGGTGCACCTTAACAAGTACTGCCTTTATGTAGTTCCTCAAGTGTTACACCTGTATCTAGTACTGCCTTTATTTAGTTCATCAAGTGTTACACCCTATCTAGTACTGCCTTTATGTGGTCCATCAAGTGTTACACCTGTATCTAGTACAACCTTTATGTAGTTCACTAAGGGTTACACCTTATCTAGTGCTGCATTTATATAGTTCATCAAGTGTTACACCTGTACCTAGTGCTGCCTATATGTAGTTCATCAAGGGTTACACCTTATCTAGTACTGCTTGTATGTAGTTCATCAAGGGTTACATCTGTATCTAGTACTGCCTTGTTCATCAAGTGTTACACCTTATCTAGTACTGCATTTATGTAGTTCCTCAAGTGTTACACCTTATCTAGTACTGCATTTATGTAGTTCATCAAGGGCTACACCTTATCTAGTACTGCCTTTATGTAGTTCACCAAGGGTTACACCTTATCTAGTGCTGCCTTTATATAGTTCATCAAGTGTTACACCTGTATCTAGCACTGCCTATATGTAGTTCATCAAGGGTTACACCGTATCTAGTACTGCATGTATGTAGTTCATCAAGGGTTACATCTGTATCTAGTACTGCCTTGTTCATCAAGTGTTACACCTTATCTAGTACTGCATTTATGTAGTTCCTCAAGTGTTACACCTTACCTAGTACTGCATTTATGTAGTTCCTCAAGTGTTACACCTTATCTAGTACTGTATTTATGTAGTTCATCAAGGGCTACACCTTATCTAGTACTGCCTTTATGTAGTTCACCAAGGGTTACACCTTATCTAGTGTTGCCTTTATATAGTTCATCAAGTGTTACACCTGTATCTAGTGCTGCCTTTATATAGTCCATCAAGGGTTACACCTTATCTAGTATTGCAGTTATGCAGTTCATCAAGTGTTACACCTGTATCTAGTATTTCCTTTATGTAGTTCATCATGGGTTACATCTGTATCTAGCACTGCCTTTATGTAGTTCATCTAGGGTTACACCTGTATCTAGTACTGCCTTTATTTAGTTCATCAAGTGTTAACACCTTATCTAGTACTGCATTTATGTAGTCCATCAAGTGTTACACATGTATCTAGTACTGCCTTTATGTAGTTCATCAAGTGGTACACCTTATCTAGTACTGCCTTTATGTAGTTCATCAAGTGGTGCACCTTATCTAGTACTGCCTTTATGTAGTTCATCAAGGGTTACACCTGTATGTAGTACTGCCTCTCTGTAGTTCATCAAGTGTTACATCTGTTTCTAGTGCTGCCTTTATGTAGTTCATCAAGGGGTACACCTGTATCTAGCACTGCCTTTATGTAGTTCATCAAGTGTTACACCTGTATCTAGTACTGCCTTTATTTAGTTAATCAAGTGGTACACCTTATCTAGTACTGCATTTATGTAGTCCATCAAGTGTTACACAAATATCTAGTACTGCCTTTATGTAGTTCATCAAGTGGTACACCTTATCTAGTACTGCCTTTATGTAGTTCATCAAGGGTTACACCTGTATGTAGTACTGCCTCTATGTAGTTCATCAGGTGTTACATCTGTATCTAGTGCTGCCTTTATGTAGTTCATCAAGGGTTACACCTTATCTAGTACTGCCTTTATGTAGTTCATCAAGTGTTAGACCTGTATCTAGTACTGCCTTTATGTGGTCCATCAAGTGTTACACCCTATCTAGTACTGCCTTTATGTGGTCCATCAAGTGTTACACCTGTATCTAGTACATCCTTTATGTAGTTCACCAAGGGTTACACCTGTATCTAGTGCTGCCTTTATGTAGTTCATCAAGTGGTACATCTAGTACTCCCTTTATGTAGATCATCAAGTGGTGCAGCTTATCTAGTACTGCCTTTATGTAGTTCATCAAGGGTTACACCTGTATATAGTACTGCCTCTATGTAGTTCATCAAGTGTTACAGCTGTATCTAGTGCTACCTTTATGTAGTTCATCAAGGGTTACACCTTATCTAGTACTGCCTTTATGTAGTTCATCAAATGTTATACCTGTATCTAGTACTGCCTCTATGTAGTTCATCAAGTGTTACATCTGTATCTAGTGCTGCCTTTATGTAGTTCATCAAGGGTTACACCTTATGTAGTACTGTCTTTATGTAGTTCATCAAGTGTTACACCTGTATCTAGTACTGCCTTTATTTAGTTCATCAAGTGTTACACCCTATCTAGTACTGCCTTTATGTAGTCCATCAAGTGTTACACCTTATCTAGTACTTCTTTTATGTAGTTCATCAAGGGTTACACCTGTATCTAGTACTGCCTTTATGTAGTTCATCAAGTGTTACACCTGTATCTAGTGCTGCATTTATATAGTTCATCAAGTGTTACACCTGTATCTAGCACTGCCTTTATGTAGTTCATCAAGGGTTAAACCTTATCTAATACTGCCTTTATGTAGTTCATCAAGTTGTACAACTTATCTAGTACTGCCTTTATGTAGTTCATCAAGGGTTATACCTGTATGTGATACTGCCTCTATGTAGTCCATCAAGTGTTACACCCGTATCTAGTACTGCCTTTATGTAGTTCATCTAGGGTCACACCTTATCTAGTACTGCCTTTATGTAGTTCATCAAGTGTTACACCTGTATCTAGTACTTCCTTTATGTAGTTCATCAAGGGTTACACCAGTATCTAGCACTGCCTTTATGTAGTTCCTCAAGTGTTACACCTGTATCTATTACTGCCTTTATGTAGTTCATCAAGTGGTACACCTTATCTAGTACTGCCTTTATGTAGTTCATCAAGTGGTGCACCTTATCACGTACTGCCTTTATGTAGTTCCTCAAGTGGTACACGTTATCTAGTACTGCCTTTATGTAGTTCATCAAGTGGTGCACCTTATCACGTACTGCCTTTATGTGGTCCATCAAATGTTACACCTGTATCTAGTACAACCTTTATGTAGTTCACCAAGGGTTACACCCTATCTAGTACTGCCTTTATGTGGTCCATCAAATGTTACACCTGTCTCTAGTACAACCTTTATGTAGTTCACCAAGGGTTACACCTTATCTAGCGCTGCCTTTATATAGTTCATCAAGTGTTACATCTGTATCTAGTGCTGCCTTTATATAGTTCATCAAGGGTTACACCTTATCTAGTATTGCATGTATGTAGATTATCAAGGGTTACACCTGTATCTAGTACTGCCTTTATGTAGTTCATCAAGTGTTACACCTTATCTAGTACTGCCTCTATGTAGTTCATCAAGTGTTACACCTGTATCTAGTGCTGCCTTTATATAGTTCATCAAGGGCTACCCCTTATCTAGTACAGCCTTTATGTAGTTCATCAAGGGTTACACATGTATCTAGTGCTGCCTTTATGTAGTTCATCAATGGTCACACCTTATCTAGTACTGCCTTTAGGTAGTTCATCAAGTGTTACACCTGTATCTAGTACTTCTTTTATGTAGTTCATCAAGGGTTACACCTGTATCTAGTACTGCCTTTATGTGGGTCATCAAGTGTTACACCTGTATCTAGTGCTGCATGTATGTAGTTCATCAAGTGTTACACCTGTATCTAGCACTGCCTATATGTAGTTCATCAAGGGTTACACCTTATCTAGTACTGCATGTATGTAGTTAATCAAGGGTTACACCTGTATCTAGTACTGCCTTGTTCATCAAGTGTTAATCCTTATCTAGTACTGCATTTATGTAGTTCCTCAAGTGTTACACCTGTATCTAGTACTGCCTTTATGTAGTTCATCAAGTGTTACACCTTATCTAGTACTGCCTCTATGTAGTTCATCAAGTGTTACACCTGTATCTAGTGCTGCCTTTATGTAGTTCATCAAGGGCTACCCCTTATCTAGTACTGCCTTTATGTAGTTCATCAAGGGTTGCACATGTATCTAGTGCTGCCTTTTTGTAGTTCATCAAGGGCCACACCTGTATCTAGTACTGCCTTTATGTAGTTGATCAAGTGTTACACCTGTATCTAGTGCTGCCTTTATGTAGTTCATCAAGGGGTACACCTGTATCTAGCACTGCCGTTATGTAGTTCATCAAGTGTTACACCTGTATCTAGTACTGCCTTTATTTAGTTCATCAAGTGTTACACCTTATCTAGTACTGCATTTATGTAGTCCATCAAGTGTTACACATGTATCTAGTACTGCCTTTATGTAGTTCATCAAGTGGTACACCTTATCTAGTACTGCCTTTATGTAGATCATCAAGTGGTGCAGCTTATCTAGTACTGCCTTTATGTAGTTCATCAAGGGTTACACCTGTATGTAGTACTGCCTCTATGTAGTTCATCAAGTGTTACAGCTGTATCTAGTGCTACCTTTATGTAGTTCATCAAGGGTTACACCTTATGTAGTACTGCCTTTATGTAGTTCATCAAGTGGTGCACCTTATCACGTACTGCCTTTATGTAGTTCCTCAAGTGATACACGTTATCTAGTACTGCCTTTATGTAGTTCACCAAGGGTTACACCCTAACTAGTACTGCCTTTATGTGGTCCATCAAGTGTTACACCTGTATCTAGTACAACCTTTATGTAGTTCACCAAGGGTTACACCTTATCTAGCCCTGCCTTTATATAGTTCATCAAGTGTTACATCTGTATCTAGTGCTGCCTTTATATAGTTCATCAAGGGTTACACCTTATCTAGTACTGCCTCTATGTAGTTCATCAAGTGTTACACCTTATCTAGTACTGCCTCTATGTAGTTCATCAAGTTTTACACCTGTATCTAGTGCTGCCTTTATATAGTTCATCAAGGGCTACCCCTTATCTAGTACAGCCTTTATGTAGTTCATCAAGGGTTACACATGTATCTAGTGCTGCCTTTATGTAGTTCATCAATGGTCACACCTTATCTAGTACTGCCTTTATGTAGTTCATCAAGTGTTACACCTGTATCTAGTACTTCTTTTATGTAGTTCATCAAGGGTTACACCTGTATCTAGTACTGCCTTTATGTGGTTCATCAAGTGTTACACCTGTATCTAGTGCTGCATGTATGTAGTTCATCAAGTGTTACACCTGTATCTAGCACTGCCTATATGTAGTTCATCAAGGGTTACACCTTATCTAGTACTGCATGTATGTAGTCCATCAAGTGTTACACATGTATCTAGTACTGCCTTTATGTAGTTCATCAAGTGGTACACCTTATCTAGTACTGCCTTTATGTAGATCATCAAGTGGTGCAGCTTATCTAGTACTGCCTTTATGTAGTTCATCAAGGGTTACACCTGTATGTAGTACTGCCTCTATGTAGTTCATCAAGTGTTACAGCTGTATCTAGTGCTACCTTTATGTAGTTCATCAAGGGTTACACCTTATGTAGTACTGCCTTTATGTAGTTCATCAAGTGGTGCACCTTATCACGTACTGCCTTTATGTAGTTCCTCAAGTGATACACGTTATCTAGTACTGCCTTTATGTAGTTCACCAAGGGTTACACCCTATCTAGTACTGCCTTTATGTGGTCCATCAAGTGTTACACCTGTATCTAGTACAACCTTTATGTAGTTCACCAAGGGTTACACCTTATCTAGCCCTGCCTTTATATAGTTCATCAAGTGTTACATCTGTATCTAGTGCTGCATTTATATAGTTCATCAAGGGTTACACCTTATCTAGTACTGCCTCTATGTAGTTCATCAAGTGTTACACCTTATCTAGTACTGCCTCTATGTAGTTCATCAAGTTTTACACCTGTATCTAGTGCTGCCTTTATATAGTTCATCAAGGGCTACCCCTTATCTAGTACAGCCTTTATGTAGTTCATCAAGGGTTACACATGTATCTAGTGCTGCCTTTATGTAGTTCATCAATGGTCACACCTTATCTAGTACTGCCTTTATGTAGTTCATCAAGTGTTACACCTGTATCTAGTACTTCTTTTATGTAGTTCATCAAGGGTTACACCTGTATCTAGTACTGCCATTATGTGGTTCATCAAGTGTTACACCTGTATCTAGTGCTGCATGTATGTAGTTCATCAAGTGTTACACCTGTATCTAGCACTGCCTATATGTAGTTCATCAAGGGTTACACCTTATCTAGTACTGCATGTATGTAGTTCATCAAGGGTTACACCTGTATCTAGTACTGCCTTGTTCATCAAGTTTTACACCTTATCTAGTACTGCATTTATGTAGTTCCTCAAGTGTTACACCTGTATCTAGTACTGCCTTTATGTAGTTCATCAAGTGTTACACCTTATCTAGTACTGCCACTATGTAGTTCATCAAGTGTTACACCTGTATCTAGTGCTGCCTTTATGTAGTTCATCAAGGGCTACCCCTTATCTAGTACTGCCTTTATGTAGTTCATCAAGGGTTACACATGTATCTAGTGCTGCCTTTTTGTAGTTCATCAAGGGCCACACCTGTATCTAGTACTGCCTTTATTTAGTTCATCAAGTGTTACACCTTATCTAGTACTGCATTTATGTAGTCCATCAAGTGTTACACATGTATCTAGTACTGCCTTTATGTAGTTCATCAAGTGGTACACCTTATCTAGTACTGCCTTTATGTAGATCATCAAGTGGGGCAGCTTATCTAGTACTGCCTTTATGTAGTTCATCAAGGGTTACACCTGTATGTGGTACTGCCTCTATGTAGTTCATCAAGTGTTACAGCTGTATCTAGTGCTACCTTTATGTAGTTCATCAAGGGTTACACCTTATCTAGTACTGCCTTTATGTAGTTCATCAAATGTTATACCTGTATCTAGTACTGCCTCTATGTAGTTCATCAAGTGTTACATCTGTATCTAGTGCTGCCTTTATGTAGTTCATCAAGGGTTACACCTTATGTAGTACTGCCTTTATGTAGTTCATCAAGTGTTACACCTGTATCTAGTACTTCCTTTATGTAGTTCATCAAGGGTTACACCTGTATCTAGCACTGCCTTTATGTAGTTCATCAAGTGTTACACCTGTATCTAGTACTGCCTTTAGTTCATCAAGTGTTACACCTTATCTAGTAGTGCATTTGTGTAGTCCATCAAGTGTTACACATGTATCTAGTACTGCCTTTATGTAGTTCATCAAGTGGTACACCTTATCTAGTACTGCCTTTATGTAGTTCATAAAGTGGTGCACCTTATCAAGTACTGCCTTTATGTAGTTCCTCAAGTGTTACACCTGTATCTAGTACTGCCTTTATTTAGTTCATCAAGTGTTACACCCTATCTAGTACTACCTTTATGTGCTCCATCAAGTGTTACACCTGTATCTAGTACAACCTTTTTGTAGTTCACTAAGGGTTACACCTTATCTAGTGCTGCCTTTATATAGTGCATCAAGTGTTACACCTGTACCTAGTGCTGCCTATATGTAGTTCATCAAGGGTTACACCTTATCTAGTACTGCATGTATGTAGTTCATCAAGGGTTACATCTGTATCTAGTACTGCCGTGTTCATCAAGTGTTACACCTTATCTAGTACTGCATTTATGTAGTTCATCAAGTGCTACACCTTATCTAGTACTTCCTTTATGTAGTTCATCAAGGGTTACACCTGTATCTAGTACTGCCTTTATGTGGTTCATCAAGTGTTACACCTGTATCTAGTGCTGCATGTATGTAGTTCATCAAGTGTTACACCTGTATCTAGCACTGCCTATATGTAGTTCATCAAGGGTTACACCTTATCTAGTACTGCATGTATGTAGTTCATCAAGGGGTACACCTGTATCTAGTACTGCCTTGTTCATCAAGTGTTACACCTTATCTAGTACAGCATTTATGTAGTTCCTCAAGTGTTACACCTGTATCTAGTACTGCCTTTATGTAGTTCATCAAGTGTTACACCTTATCTAGTACTGCCTCTATGTAGTTCATCAAGTGTTACACCTGTATCTAGTGCTGCCTTTATGTAGTTCATCAAGGGGTACACCTGTATCTAGCACTGCATTTATGTAGTTCATCAAGTGTTACACCTGTATCTAGTACTGCCTTTATTTAGTTCATCAAGTGTTACACCTTATCTAGTACTGCATTTATGTAGTCCATCAAGTGTTACACATGTATCTAGTACTGCCTCTATGTAGTTCATCAAGTGTTACATCTGTATCTAGTGCTGCCTTTATGTAGTTCATCAAGGGTTACACCTTATGTAGTACTGCCTTTATGTAGTTCATCAAGTGTTACACCTGTATCTAGTACTTCCTTTATGTAGTTCATCAAGGGTTACACCTGTATCTAGCACTGCCTTTATGTAGTTCATCAAGTGTTACACCTGTATCTAGTACTGCCTTTAGTTCATCAAGTGTTACACATGTATCTAGTACTGCCTTTATGTAGTTCATCAAGTGTTACACCTTATCTAGTACTGCATTTATGTAGTTCCTCAAGTGCTACACCTTATCTAGTACTTCTTTTATGTAGTTCATCAAGGGTTACACCTGTATCTAGTACTGCCTTTATGTGGTTCATCAAGTGTTACACCTGTATCTAGTGCTGCATGTATGTAGTTCATCAAGTGGTACACCTGTATCTAGCACTGCCTATATGTAGTTCATCAAGGGTTACACCTTATCTAGTACTGCATGTATGTAGTTCATCAAGGGTTACACCTGTATCTAGTACTGCCTTGTTCATCAAGTGTTACACCTTATCTAGTACAGCATTTATGTAGTTCCTCAAGTGTTACACCTGTATCTAGTACTGCCTTTATGTAGTTCATCAAGTGTTACACCTTATCTAGTACTGCCTCTATGTAGTTCATCAAGTGTTACACCTGTATCTAGTGCTGCCTTTATGTAGTTCATCAAGGGCTACCCCTTATCTAGTACTGCCTTTATGTAGTTCATCAAGGGTTACACATGTATCTAGTGCTGCCTTTGTGTAGTTCATCAAGGGCCACACCTGTATTTAGTACTGCCTTTATGTAGTTGATCAAGTGTTACACCTGTATCTAGAGCTGCCTTTATGTAGTTCATCAAGGGGTACACCTGTATCTAGCACTGCATTTATGTAGTTCATCAAGTGTTACACCTGTATCTAGTACTGCCTTTATTTAGTTCATCAAGTGTTACACCTTATCTATTACTGCATTTATGTAGTCCATCAAGTGTTACACATGTATCTAGTACTGCCTTTATGTAGTTCATCAAGTGGTACACCTTATCTAGTACTGCCTTTATGTAGATCATCAAGTGGTGCAGCTTATCTAGTACTGCCTTTATGTAGTTCATCAAGGGTTACAACTGTATGTAGTACTGCCTCTTTGTAGTTCATCAAGTGTTACAGCTGTATCTAGTGCTACCTTTATGTAGTTCATCAAGGGTTACACCTTATCTAGTACTGCCTTTATGTAGTTCATCAAATGTTATACCTGTATCTAGTACTGCCTCTATGTAGTTCATCAAGTGTTACATCTGTATCTAGTGCTGCCTTTATGTAGTTCATCAAGGGTTACACCTTATGTAGTACTGCCTTTATGTAGTTCATCAAGTGTTACACCTGTATCTAGTACTTCCTTTATGTAGTTCATCAAGGGTTACACCTGTATCTAGCACTGCCTTTATGTAGTTCATCAAGTGTTACACCTGTATCTAGTACTGCCTTTAGTTCATCAAGTGTTACACATGTATCTAGTACTGCCTTTATGTAGTTCATCAAGTGGTACACCTTATCTAGTACTGCCTTTATGCAGATCATCAAGTGGTGCAGCTTATCTAGTACTGCCTTTATGTAGTTCATCAAGGGTTACACCTGTATGTAGTACTGCCTCTATGTAGTTCATCAAGTGTTACAGCTGTATCTAGTGCTACCTTTATGTAGTTCATCAAGGGTTACACCTTATCTAGTACTGCCTTTATGTAGTTCATCAAATGTTATACCTGTATCTAGTACTGCCTCTATGTAGTTCATCAAGTGTTACATCTGTATCTAGTGCTGCCTTTATGTAGTTCATCAAGGGTTACACCTTATGTAGTACTGCCTTTATGTAGTTCATCAAGTGTTACACCTGTATCTAGTACTTCCTTTATGTAGTTCATCAAGGGTTACACCTGTATCTAGCACTGTCTTTATGTAGTTCATCAAGTGTTAGACCTGTATCTAGTACTGCCTTTAGTTCATCAAGTGTTACACCTTATCTAGTAGTGCATTTGTGTAGTCCATCAAGTGTTACACATGTATCTAGTACTGCCTTAATGTAGTTCATCAAGTGGTACACCTTATCTAGCACTGCCTTTATGTAGATCATCAAGTGGTGCACCTTATCAAGTACTGCCTTTATGTAGTTCCTCAAGTGTTACACCTGTATCTAGTACTGCCTTTATTTAGTTCATCAATTGTTACACCCTATCTAGTACTGCCTTTATGTGGTCCATCAAGTGTTACACCTGTATCTAGTACAACCTTTTTGTAGTTCACTAAGGGTTACACCTTATCTAGTGCTGCCTTTATATAGTTCATCAAGTGTTACACCTGTACCTAGTGCTGCCTATATGTAGTTCATCAAGGGTTACACCTTATCTAGTACTGCATGTATGTAGTTCATCAAGGGTTACATCTGTATCTAGTACTGCCTTGTTCATCAAGTGTTACACCTTATCTAGTACTGCATTTATGTAGTTCCTCAAGTGCTACACCTTATCTAGTACTTCTTTTATGTAGTTCATCAAGGGTTACACCTGTATCTAGTACTGCCTTTATGTGGTTCATCAAGTGTTACACCTGTATCTAGTGCTGCATGTATGTAGTTCATCAAGTGTTACACCTGTATCTAGCACTGCCTATATGTAGTTCATCAAGGGTTACACCTTATCTAGTACTGCATGTATGTAGTTCATCAAGGGTTACAGCTGTATCTAGTACTGCCTTGTTCATCAAGTGTTACACCGTATCTAGTACAGCATTTATGTAGTTCCTCAAGTGTTACACCTGTATCTAGTACTGCCTTTATGTAGTTCATCAAGTGTTACACCTTATCTAGTACTGCCTCTATGTAGTTCATCAAGTGTTACACCTGTATCTAGTGCTGCCTTTATGTAGTTCATCAAGGGCTACCCCTTATCTAGTACTGCCTTTATGTAGTTCATCAAGGGTTACACATGTATCTAGTGCTGCCTTTTTGTAGTTCATCAAGTGGTACACCTTATCTAGTACTGCCTTTATGTAGTTCATCAAGGGTTACACCTGTATGTAGTACTGCCTCTTTGTAGTTCATCAAGTGTTACAGCTGTATCTAGTGCTACCTTTATGTAGTTCATCAAGGGTTACACCTTATCTAGTACTGCCTTTATGTAGTTCATCAAATGTTATACCTGTATCTAGTACTGCCTCTATGTAGTTCATCAAGTGTTACATCTGTATCTAGTGCTGCCTTTATGTAGTTCATCAAGGGTTACACCTTATGTAGTACTGCCTTTATGTAGTTCATCAAGTTTTACACCTGTATCTAGTACTTCGTTTATGTAGTTCATCAAGGGTTACACCTGTATCTAGCACTGCCTTTATGTAGTTCATCAAGTGTTACACCTGTATCTAGTACTGCCTTTAGTTCATCAAGTGTTACACATGTATCTAGTACTGCCTTTATGTAGTTCATCAAGTGGTACACCTTATCTAGTACTGCCGTTATGTAGATCATCAAGTGGTGCAGCTTATCTAGTACTGCCTTTATGTAGTTCATCAAGGGTTACACCTGTATGAAGTACTGCCTCTATGTAGTTCATCAAGTGTTACAGCTGTATCTAGTGCTACCTTTATGTAGTTCATCAAGGGTTACACCTTATCTAGTACTGCCTTTATGTAGTTCATCAAATGTTATACCTGTATCTAGTACTGCCTCTATGTAGTTCATCAAGTGTTACATCTGTATCTAGTGCTGCCTTTATGTAGATCATCAAGGGTTACACCTTATGTGGTACTGCCTTTATGTAGTTCATCAAGTGTTACACCTGTATCTAGTACTTCCTTTATGTAGTTCATCAAGGGTTACACATGTATCTAGTACTGCCTTTATGTAGTTCATCAAGTGGTACACCTTATCTAGCACTGCCTTTATGTAGTTCATCAAGTGGTGCACCTTATCAAGTACTGCCTTTATGTAGTTCCTCAAGTGTTACACCTGTATCTAGTACTGCCTTTATTTAGTTCATCAATTGCTACACCCTATCTAGTACTGCCTTTATGTGGTCCATCAAGTGTTACACCTGTATCTAGTACAACCTTTTTGTAGTTCACTAAGGGTTACACCTTATCTAGTGCTGCCTTTATATAGTTCATCAAGTGTTACACCTGTACCTAGTGCTGCCTATATGTATTTCATCAAGGGTTACACCTTATCTAGTACTGCATGTATGTAGTTCATCAAGGGTTACATCTGTATCTAGTACTGCCTTGTTCATCAAGTGTTACACCGTATCTAGTACTGCATTTATGTAGTTCCTCAAGTGCTACACCTTATCTAGTACTTCTTTTATGTAGTTCATCAAGGGTTACACCTGTATCTAGTACTGCCTTTATGTGGTTCATCAAGTGTTACACCTGTATCTAGTGCTGCATGTATGTAGTTCATCAAGTGTTACACCTGTATCTAGCACTGCCTATATGTAGTTCATCAAGGGTTACACCTTATCTAGTACTGCATGTATGTAGTTCATCAAGGGTTACAGCTGTATCTAGTACTGCCTTGTTCATCAAGTGTTACACCGTATCTAGTACAGCATTTATGTAGTTCCTCAAGTGTTACACCTGTATCTAGTACTGCCTTTATGTAGTTCATCAAGTGTTACACCTTATCTAGTACTGCCTCTATGTAGTTCATCAAGTGTTACACCTGTATCTAGTGCTGCCTTTATGTAGTTCATCAAGGGCTACCCCTTATCTAGTACTGCCATTATGTAGTTCATCAAGGGTTACACATGTATCTAGTGCTGCCTTTTTGTAGTTCATCAAGTGGTACACCTTATCTAGTACTGCCTTTATGTAGTTCATCAAGGGTTACACCTGTATGTAGTACTGCCTCTTTGTAGTTCATCAAGTGTTACAGCTGTATCTAGTGCTACCTTTATGTAGTTCATCAAGGGTTACACCTTATCTAGTACTGCCTTTATGTAGTTCATCAAATGTTATACCTGTATCTAGTACTGCCTCTATGTAGTTCATCAAGTGTTACATCTGTATCTAGTGCTGCCTTTATGTAGTTCATCAAGGGTTACACCTTATGTAGTACTGCCTTTATGTAGTTCATCAAGTTTTACACCTGTATCTAGTACTTCCTTTATGTAGTTCATCAAGGGTTACACCTGTATCTAGCACTGCCTTTATGTAGTTCATCAAGTGTTACACCTGTATCTAGTACTGCCTTTAGTTCATCAAGTGTTACACATGTATCTAGTACTGCCTTTATGTAGTTCATCAAGTGGTACACCTTATCTAGTACTGCCGTTATGTAGATCATCAAGTGGTGCAGCTTATCTAGTACTGCCTTTATGTAGTTCATCAAGGGTTACACCTGTATGTAGTACTGCCTCTATGTAGTTCATCAAGTGTTACAGCTGTATCTAGTGCTACCTTTATGTAGTTCATCAAGGGTTACACCTTATCTAGTACTGCCTTTATGTAGTTCATCAAATGTTATACCTGTATCTAGTACTGCCTCTATGTAGTTCATCAAGTGTTACATCTGTATCTAGTGCTGCCTGTATGTAGTTCATCAAGGGTTACACCTTATGTGGTACTGCCTTTATGTAGTTCATCAAGTGTTACACCTGTATCTAGTACTTCCTTTATGTAGTTCATCAAGGGTTACACATGTATCTAGTACTGCCTTTATGTAGTTCATCAAGTGGTACACCTTATCTAGCACTGCCTTTATGTAGTTCATCAAGTGGTGCACCTTATCAAGTACTGCCTTTATGTAGTTCCTCAAGTGTTACACCTGTATCTAGTACTGCCTTTATTTAGTTCATCAAGTGTTACACCCTATCTAGTACTGCCTTTATGTGGTCCATCAAGTGTTACACCTGTATCTAGTACAACCTTTTTGTAGTTCACTAAGGGTTACACCTTATCTAGTGCTGCCTTTATATAGTTCATCAAGTGTTACACCTGTATCTAGCACTGCCTATATGTAGTTCATCAAGGGTTACACCTTATCTAGTACTGCATGTATGTAGTTCATCAAGGGTTACATCTGTATCTAGTACTGCATTTATGTAGTTCCTCAAGTGTTACACCTTATCTAGTACTGCATTTATGTAGTTCCTCAAGTGTTACACCTTATCTAGTACTGCATTTATGTAGTTCCTCAAGTGTTACACCTTATCTAGTACTGCATTTATGTAGTTCATCAAGGGCTACACCTTATCTAGTACTGCCTTTATGTAGTTCACCAAGGGTTACACCTTATCTAGTGCTGCCTTTATATAGTTCATCAAGTGTTACACCTGTATCTAGTGCTGCCTTTATATAGTCCATCAAGGGTTACACCTTATCTAGTATTGCATTTATGCAGTTCATCAAGTGTTACACCTGTATCTAGTACTTCCTTTATGTAGTTCATCATGGGTTACATCTGTATCTAGCACTGCCTTTATGTAGTTCATCAAGTGTTACACCTGTATCTAGTACTGCCTTTATTTAGTTCATCAAGTGTTACACCTTATCTAGTACTGCATTTATGTAGTCCATCAAGTGTTACACAAATATCTAGTACTTCCTTTATGTAGTTCATCAAGTGTTACACCTGTATCTAGTACTTCCTTTATGTAGTTCATCAAGGGTTACACATGTATCTAGTACTGCCTTTATGTAGTTCATCAAGTGGTACACCTTATCTAGCACTGCCTTTATGTAGTTCATCAAGTGGTGCACCTTATCAAGTACTGCCTTTATGTAGTTCCTCAAGTGTTACACCTGTATCTAGTACTGCCTTTATTTAGTTCATCAATTGCTACACCCTATCTAGTACTGCCTTTATGTGGTCCATCAAGTGTTACACCTGTATCTAGTACAACCTTTTTGTAGTTCACTAAGGGTTACACCTTATCTAGTGCTGCCTTTATATAGTTCATCAAGTGTTACACCTGTACCTAGTGCTGCCTATATGTATTTCATCAAGGGTTACACCTTATCTAGTACTGCATGTATGTAGTTCATCAAGGGTTACATCTGTATCTAGTACTGCCTTGTTCATCAAGTGTTACACCGTATCTAGTACTGCATTTATGTAGTTCCTCAAGTGCTACACCTTATCTAGTACTTCTTTTATGTAGTTCATCAAGGGTTACACCTGTATCTAGTACTGCCTTTATGTGGTTCATCAAGTGTTACACCTGTATCTAGTGCTGCATGTATGTAGTTCATCAAGTGTTACACCTGTATCTAGCACTGCCTATATGTAGTTCATCAAGGGTTACACCTTATCTAGTACTGCATGTATGTAGTTCATCAAGGGTTACAGCTGTATCTAGTACTGCCTTGTTCATCAAGTGTTACACCGTATCTAGTACAGCATTTATGTAGTTCCTCAAGTGTTACACCTGTATCTAGTACTGCCTTTATGTAGTTCATCAAGTGTTACACCTTATCTAGTACTGCCTCTATGTAGTTCATCAAGTGTTACACCTGTATCTAGTGCTGCCTTTATGTAGTTCATCAAGGGCTACCCCTTATCTAGTACTGCCATTATGTAGTTCATCAAGGGTTACACATGTATCTAGTGCTGCCTTTTTGTAGTTCATCAAGTGGTACACCTTATCTAGTACTGCCTTTATGTAGTTCATCAAGGGTTACACCTGTATGTAGTACTGCCTCTTTGTAGTTCATCAAGTGTTACAGCTGTATCTAGTGCTACCTTTATGTAGTTCATCAAGGGTTACACCTTATCTAGTACTGCCTTTATGTAGTTCATCAAATGTTATACCTGTATCTAGTACTGCCTCTATGTAGTTCATCAAGTGTTACATCTGTATCTAGTGCTGCCTTTATGTAGTTCATCAAGGGTTACACCTTATGTAGTACTGCCTTTATGTAGTTCATCAAGTTTTACACCTGTATCTAGTACTTCCTTTATGTAGTTCATCAAGGGTTACACCTGTATCTAGCACTGCCTTTATGTAGTTCATCAAGTGTTACACCTGTATCTAGTACTGCCTTTAGTTCATCAAGTGTTACACATGTATCTAGTACTGCCTTTATGTAGTTCATCAAGTGGTACACCTTATCTAGTACTGCCGTTATGTAGATCATCAAGTGGTGCAGCTTATCTAGTACTGCCTTTATGTAGTTCATCAAGGGTTACACCTGTATGTAGTACTGCCTCTATGTAGTTCATCAAGTGTTACAGCTGTATCTAGTGCTACCTTTATGTAGTTCATCAAGGGTTACACCTTATCTAGTACTGCCTTTATGTAGTTCATCAAATGTTATACCTGTATCTAGTACTGCCTCTATGTAGTTCATCAAGTGTTACATCTGTATCTAGTGCTGCCTGTATGTAGTTCATCAAGGGTTACACCTTATGTGGTACTGCCTTTATGTAGTTCATCAAGTGTTACACCTGTATCTAGTACTTCCTTTATGTAGTTCATCAAGGGTTACACATGTATCTAGTACTGCCTTTATGTAGTTCATCAAGTGGTACACCTTATCTAGCACTGCCTTTATGTAGTTCATCAAGTGGTGCACCTTATCAAGTACTGCCTTTATGTAGTTCCTCAAGTGTTACACCTGTATCTAGTACTGCCTTTATTTAGTTCATCAAGTGTTACACCCTATCTAGTACTGCCTTTATGTGGTCCATCAAGTGTTACACCTGTATCTAGTACAACCTTTTTGTAGTTCACTAAGGGTTACACCTTATCTAGTGCTGCCTTTATATAGTTCATCAAGTGTTACACCTGTATCTAGCACTGCCTATATGTAGTTCATCAAGGGTTACACCTTATCTAGTACTGCATGTATGTAGTTCATCAAGGGTTACATCTGTATCTAGTACTGCATTTATGTAGTTCCTCAAGTGTTACACCTTATCTAGTACTGCATTTATGTAGTTCCTCAAGTGTTACACCTTATCTAGTACTGCATTTATGTAGTTCCTCAAGTGTTACACCTTATCTAGTACTGCATTTATGTAGTTCATCAAGGGCTACACCTTATCTAGTACTGCCTTTATGTAGTTCACCAAGGGTTACACCTTATCTAGTGCTGCCTTTATATAGTTCATCAAGTGTTACACCTGTATCTAGTGCTGCCTTTATATAGTCCATCAAGGGTTACACCTTATCTAGTATTGCATTTATGCAGTTCATCAAGTGTTACACCTGTATCTAGTACTTCCTTTATGTAGTTCATCATGGGTTACATCTGTATCTAGCACTGCCTTTATGTAGTTCATCAAGTGTTACACCTGTATCTAGTACTGCCTTTATTTAGTTCATCAAGTGTTACACCTTATCTAGTACTGCATTTATGTAGTCCATCAAGTGTTACACAAATATCTAGTACTGCCTTTATGTAGTTCATCAAGTGGTACACCTTATCTAGTACTGCCTTTATGTAGTTCATCAAGGGTTACACCTGTATGTAGTACTGCCTCTATGTAGTTCATCAAGTGTTACATTTGTATCTAGTGCTGCCTTTATGTAGTTCATCAAGGGTTACACCTTATCTAGTACTGCCTTTATGTAGTTCATCAAGTGTTACACCTGTATCTAGTACTGCCTTTATGTGGTCCATCAAGTGTTACACCCTATCTAGTACTGCCTTTATGTGGTCCATCAAGTGTTACACCTGTATCTAGTACATCCTTTATGTAGTTCACCAAGGGTTACACCTTATCTAGTGCTGCCTTTATATAGTTCATCAAGTGTTACACCTGTATCTAGTGCTGCCTTTATATAGTCCATCAAGGGTTACACCGTATCTAGTATTGCATGTATGTAGATCATCAAGGGTTACACCTGTATCTAATACTGCCTTTATTTAGTTCATCAAGTGTTAACACCTTATCTATTACTGCATTTATGTAGTCCATCAAGTGTTACACATGTATCTAGTACTGCCTTTATGTAGTTCATCAAGTGGTACACCTTAATCTAGTACTGCCTTTATGTAGTTCAGCAAGTGGTGCACCGTATCTAGTACTGCCTTTATGTAGTTCATCAAGGGTTACACCTGTATGTAGTACTGCCTCTATGTAGTTCATCAAGGGTTACATCTGTATCTAGTGCTGCCTTTATGTAGTTCATCAAGGGGTACACCTGTATCTAGCACTGCCTTTATGTAGTTCATCAAGTGTTACACCTGTATCTAGTATTGCCTTTATTTAGTTCATCAAGTGTTACACCTTATCTAGTACTGCATTTATGTAGTCCATCAAGTGTTACACATGTATCTAGTACTGCCTTTATGTAGTTCATCAAGTGGTACACCTTATCTAGTACTGCCTTTATGTAGATCATCAAGTGGTGCAGCTTATCTAGTACTGCCTTTATGTAGTTCATCAAGGGTTACACCTGTATGTAGTACTGCCTCTATGTAGTTCATCAAGTGTTACAGCTGTATCTAGTACTGCCTCTATGTAGTTCATCAAGTGTTACACCTGTATCTAGTACTGCCTTTATTTAGTTCATCAAGTGTTATACCCTATCTAGTACTGCCTTTATGTAGTCCATCAAGTGTTACACCTTATCTAGTACTTCTTTTATGTAGTTCATCAAGGGTTACACCTGTATCTAGTACTGCCTTTATGTAGTTCATCAAGTGTTACACCTGTATCTAGTGCTGCATTTATATAGTTCATCAAGTGTTACACCTGTATCTAGCACTGCCTTTATGTAGTTCATCAAGGGTTAAACCTTATCTAGTGCTGCCTTTATGTAGTTCATCAAGTTTTACACCTTATCTAGTACTGCATTTATGTAGTTCCTCAAGTGTTACACCTTATCTAGTACTGCATTTATGTAGTTCATCAAGGGCTACACCTTATCTAGTACTGCCTTTATGTAGTTCACCAAGGGTTACACCTTATCTAGTGCTGCCTTTATATAGTTCATCAAGTGTTACACCTGTATCTAGTGCTGCCTTTATATAGTCCATCAAGGGTTACACCTTATCTAGTATTGCATTTATGCAGTTCATCAAGTGTTACACCTGTATCTAGTACTTCCTTTATGTAGTTCATCATGGGTTACATCTGTATCTAGCACTGCCTTTATGTAGTTCATCAAGTGTTACACATGTATCTAGTACTGCCTTTATTTAGTTCATCAAGTGTTACACCTTATCTAGTACTGCATTTATGTAGTCCATCAAGTGTTACACAAATATCTAGTACTGCCTTTATGTAGTTCATCAAGTGGTACACCTTATCTAGTACTGCCTTTATGTAGTTCATCAAGGGTTACACCTGTATGTAGTACTGCCTCTATGTAGTTCATCAAGTGTTACATTTGTATCTAGTGCTGCCTTTATGTAGTTCATCAAGGGTTACACCTTATCTAGTACTGCCTTTATGTAGTTCATCAAGTGTTACACCTGTATCTAGTACTGCCTTTATGTGGTCCATCAAGTGTTACACCCTATCTAGTACTGCCTTTATGTGGTCCATCAAGTGTTACACCTGTATCTAGTACATCCTTTATGTAGTTCACCAAGGGTTACACCTAATCTAGTGCTGCCTTTATATAGTTCATCAAGTGTTACACCTGTATCTAGTGCTGCCTTTATATAGTCCATCAAGGGTTACACCTTATCTAGTATTGCATGTATGTAGATCATCAAGGGTTACACCTGTATCTAATACTGCCTTTATTTAGTTCATCAAGTGTTAACACCTTATCTATTACTGCATTTATGTAGTCCATCAAGTGTTACACATGTATCTAGTACTGCCTTTATGTAGTTCATCAAGTGGTACACCTTAATCTAGTACTGCCTTTATGTAGTTCATCAAGTGGTGCACCTTATCTAGTACTGCCTTTATGTAGTTCATCAAGGGTTACACCTGTATGTAGTACTGCCTCTATGTAGTTCATCAAGGGTTACATCTGTATCTAGTGCTGCCTTTATGTAGTTCATCAAGGGGTACACCTGTATCTAGCACTGCCTTTATGTAGTTCATCAAGTGTTACACCTGTATCTAGTATTGCCTTTATTTAGTTCATCAAGTGTTACACCTTATCTAGTACTGCATTTATGTAGTCCATCAAGTGTTACACATGTATCTAGTACTGCCTTTATGTAGTTCATCAAGTGGTACACCTTATCTAGTACTGCCTTTATGTAGATCATCAAGTGGTGCAGCTTATCTAGTACTGCCTTTATGTAGTTCATCAAGGGTTACACCTGTATGTAGTACTGCCTCTATGTAGTTCATCAAGTGTTACAGCTGTATCTAGTACTGCCTCTATGTAGTTCATCAAGTGTTACACCTGTATCTAGTACTGCCTTTATTTAGTTCATCAAGTGTTATACCCTATCTAGTACTGCCTTTATGTAGTCCATCAAGTGTTACACCTTATCTAGTACTTCTTTTATGTAGTTCATCAAGGGTTACACCTGTATCTAGTACTGCCTTTATGTAGTTCATCAAGTGTTACACCTGTATCTAGTGCTGCATTTATATAGTTCATCAAGTGTTACACCTGTATCTAGCACTGCCTTTATGTAGTTCATCAAGGGTTAAACCTTATCTAGTGCTGCCTTTATGTAGTTCATCAAGTGTTACACCTGTATCTAGTACTGCCTTTATTTAGTTCATCAAGTGTTACACCTTATCTAGTACTGCATTTATGTAGTCCATCAAGTGTTACACAAATATCTAGTACTGCCTTTATGTAGTTCATCAAGTGGTACACCTTATCTAGTACTGCCTTTATGTAGTTCATCAAGGGTTACACCTGTATGTAGTACTGCCTCTATGTAGTTCATCAAGTGTTACATCTGTATCTAGTGCTGCCTTTATGTAGTTCATCAAGGGTTACACCTTATCTAGTACTGCCTTTATGTAGTTCATCAAGTGTTACACCTGTATCTAGTACTGCCTTTATGTGGTCCATCAAGTGTTACACCCTATCTAGTACTGCCTTTATGTAGTCCATCAAGTGTTACACATGTATCTAGTACTGCCTTTATGTAGTTCATCAAGTGGTACACCTTATCTAGTACTGCCTTTATGTAGATCATCAAGTGGTGCAGCTTATCTAGTACTGCCTTTATGTAGTTCATCAAGGGTTACACCTGTATGTAGTACTGCCTCTATGTAGTTCATCAAGTGTTACAGCTGTATCTAGTACTGCCTCTATGTAGTTCATCAAGTGTTACACCTGTATCTAGTACTGCCTTTATTTAGTTCATCAAGTGTTATACCCTATCTAGTACTGCCTTTATGTAGTCCATCAAGTGTTACACCTTATCTAGTACTTCTTTTATGTAGTTCATCAAGGGTTACACCTGTATCTAGTACTGCCTTTATGTAGTTCATCAAGTGTTACACCTGTATCTAGTGCTGCATTTATATAGTTCATCAAGTGTTACACCTGTATCTAGCACTGCCTTTATGTAGTTCATCAAGGGTTAAACCTTATCTAGTGCTGCCTTTATGTAGTTCATCAAGTGTTACACCTGTATCTAGTACTGCCTTTATTTAGTTCATCAAGTGTTACACCTTATCTAGTACTGCATTTATGTAGTCCATCAAGTGTTACACAAATATCTAGTACTGCCTTTATGTAGTTCATCAAGTGGTACACCTTATCTAGTACTGCCTTTATGTAGTTCATCAAGGGTTACACCTGTATGTAGTACTGCCTCTATGTAGTTCATCAAGTGTTACATCTGTATCTAGTGCTGCCTTTATGTAGTTCATCAAGGGTTACACCTTATCTAGTACTGCCTTTATGTAGTTCATCAAGTGTTACACCTGTATCTAGTACTGCCTTTATGTGGTCCATCAAGTGTTACACCCTATCTAGTACTGCCTTTATGTGGTCCATCAAGTGTTACACCTGTATCTAGTACATCCTTTATGTAGTTCACCAAGGGTTACACCTTATCTAGTGCTGCCTTTATATAGTTCATCAAGTGTTACACCTGTATCTAGTGCTGCCTTTATATAGTCCATCAAGGGTTACACCTTATCTAGTATTGCATGTATGTAGATCATCAAGGGTTACACCTGTATCTAATACTGCCTTTATTTAGTTCATCAAGTGTTAACACCTTATCTATTACTGCATTTATGTAGTCCATCAAGTGTTACACATGTATCTAGTACTGCCTTTGTGTAGTTCATCAAGTGGTACACCTTAATCTAGTACTGCCTTTATGTAGTTCATCAAGTGGTGCACCTTATCTAGTACTGCCTTTATGTAGTTCATCAAGGGTTCCACCTGTATGTAGTACTGCCTCTATGTAGTTCATCAAGGGTTACATCTGTATCTAGTGCTGCCTTTATGTAGTTCATCAAGGGGTACACCTGTATCTAGCACTGCCTTTATGTAGTTCATCAAGTGTTACACCTGTATCTAGTATTGCCTTTATTTAGTTCATCAAGTGTTACACCTTATCTAGTACTGCATTTATGTAGTCCATCAAGTGTTACACATGTATCTAGTACTGCCTTTATGTAGTTCATCAAGTGGTACACCTTATCTAGTACTGCCTTTATGTAGATCATCAAGTGGTGCAGCTTATCTAGTACTGCCTTTATGTAGTTCATCAAGGGTTACACCTGTATGTAGTACTGCCTCTATGTAGTTCATCAAGTGTTACAGCTGTATCTAGTGCTACCTTTATGTAGTTCATCAAGGGTTACACCTTATCTAGTACTGCCTTTATGTAGTTCATCAAATGTTATACCTGTATCTAGTACTGCCTCTATGTAGTTCATCAAGTGTTACACCTGTATCTAGTACTGCCTTTATTTAGTTCATCAAGTGTTACACCTGTATCTAGTACTGCCTTTATTTAGTTCATCAAGTGTTACACCTGTATCTCGTACTGCCTTTATTTAGTTCATCAAGTGTTACACCTTATCTAGTACTGCATTTATGTAGTTCAGCAAGTGGTACACCTTATCTAATACTGCCTTTATGTAGTTCATCAAGTTGTACAACTTATCTAGTACTGCCTTTATGTAGTTCATCAAGGGTTACACCTTATCTAGTATTGCATGTATGTAGATTATCAAGGGGTACACCTGTATCTAGTACTGCCTTTATGTAGTTCATCAAGTGTTACACCTTATCTAGTACTGCCTCTATGTAGTTCATCAAGTGTTACACCTGTATCTAGTGCTGCCTTTATGTAGTTCATCAAGGGCTACCCCTTATCTAGTACTGCCTTTATGTAGTTCATCAAGGGTTACACATGTATCTAGTGCTGCCTTTATGTAGTTCATCAATGGTCACACCTTATCTAGTACTGCCTTTATGTAGTTCATCAAGGGTTACACCTGTATCTAGTACTTCTTTTATGTAGTTCATCAAGGGTTAATCCCTGTATCTAGTACTGCCTTTATGTGGTTCATCAAGTGTTACACCTTATCTAGTACTGCCTCTATGTAGTTCATCAAGTGTTACACCTGTATCTAGTGCTGCCTGTATGTAGTTCATCAAGGGCTACCCCTTATCTAGTAATGCCTTTATGTAGTTCATCAAGTGTTACACCTGTATCTAGTGCTGCCTTTATGTAGTTCATCAAGTGTTACACATGTATCTAGTGCTGCCTTTATATAGTCCATCAAGGGTTACACCTTATCTAGTATTGCATGAATGTGGATCATCAAGGGTTACACCTGTATCTAGTACTGCCTTTATGTAGTTCATCAAGGGTTACATCTGTATCTAGTACTGCCTTTATGTAGTTCATCAAGTGTTACACCTGTATCTAGCACTGCCTATATGTAGTTCATCAATGGTTACACCGTATGTAGTACTGCATGTATGTAGTTCATCAAGGGTTACACCTGTATCTAGTACTGCCTTGTTCATCAAGTGTTACACCTTATCTAGTAATGCCTCTATGTAGTTCCTCAAGTGTTAACACCTAATCTAGTACTGCATTTATGTAGTCCATCAAGTGTTACACATGTATCTAGTACTGCCTTTATGTAGTTCATCAAGTGGTACACCTTATCTAGTACTGCCTTTATGTAGATCATCAAGTGGTGCACCTTATCTAGTACTGCCTTTATGTAGTTCATCAAGGGTTACACCTGTATATAGTACTGCCTCTATGTAGTTCATCAAGCGTTACATCTGTATCTAGTGCTGCCTTTATGTAGTTCATCAAGGGTTACACCTTATCTAGTACTGCCTTTATGTAGTTCATCAAATGTTATACCTGTATCTAGTACTGCCTCTATGTAGTTCATCATGTGTTACATCTGTATCTAGTGCTGCCTTTATTTAGTTCATCAAGGGTTACACCTTATCTAGTACTGCTTTTATGTAGTTCATCAAGTGTTACACCTGTATCTAGTACTGCCTTTATTTAGTTCATCAAGTGTTACACCCTCTCTAGTACTGGCTTTATGTAGTCCATCAAGTGTTACACCTGTATCTAGTACTTCCTTTATGTAGTTCATCAAGGGTTACACCTGTATCTAGTACTGCCTTTATGTAGTTCATCAAGTGTTACTCCTGTATCTAGTACTGCTTTATGTGGTCCATCAAGTGTTACACCTGTATCTAGTACAACCTTTATGTAGTTCACCAAGGGCTACACCGTATCTAGTGCTGCCTTTATATAGTTCATCAAGTGTTACACCTGTATCTAGTGCTGCCTTTATATAGTCCATCAAGGGTTACACCTTATCTAGTATTGCATGTATGTAGATCATCAAGGGTTACACCTGTATCTAGTGCTGCTTTTATGTAGTTCATCAAGTGTTACACCTGTATCTAGTGCTGCCTTTATATAGTCCATCAAGGGTTACACCTTATCTAGTATTGCATGTATGTAGATCATCAAGGGTTACACCTGTATCTAGTACTGCCTTTATGTAGTTCATCAAGGGTTACACCTGTATCTAGTACTGCCTTTATGTAGTTCATCTAGTGTTACACCTGTATCTAGCACTGCCTATATGTAGTTCATCAAGGGTTACACCTGATGTAGTGCTGCATGTATGTAGTTCATCAAGGGTTACACCTGTATCTAGTACTGCCTTGTTCATCAGGTGTTACACCTTATCTAGTAATGCCTCTATGTAGTTCCTCAAGTGTTAACACCTAATCTAGTACTGCATTTATGTAGTCCATCAGGTGTTACACATGTATCTAGTACTGCCTTTATGTAGTTCATCAAGTGGTACACCTTATCTAGTACTGCCTTTATGTAGATCATCAAGTGGTGCACCTTATCTAGTACTGCCTTTATGTAGTTCATCAAGGGTTACACCTGTATGTAGTACTGCCTCTATGTAGTTTATCAAGTGTTACATCTGTATCTAGTGCTGCCTTTATGTAGTTCATCAAGGGTTACACCTTATCTAGTACTGCCTTTATATAATTCATCAAATGTTATACCTGTATCTAGTACTGCCTTTATGTAGTTCATCATGTGTTACATCTGTATCTAGTGCTGCCTTTATTTAGTTCATCAAGGGTTACACCTTATCTAGTACTGCTTTTATGTAGTCCATCAAGTGTTACACCTGTATCTAGTACTTCCTTTATGTAGTTCATCAAGGGTTACACATGTATCTAGCACTGCCTTATGTAGTTCCTCAAGAGTTTCACCCGTATCTACTACTGCGTTTATGTAGTTCATCAAGGGTTACACCTGTATCTAGTACTTCCTTTATGTAGTTCATCAAGGGTTACTCCTGTATCTAGTACTGCTTTATGTGGTCCATCAAGTGTTACACCTGTATCTAGTACAACCTTTATGTAGTTCACCAAGGGCTACACCGTATCTAGTGCTGCCTTTATATAGTTCATCAAGTGTTACACCTTATCTAGTACTGCCTTTATGTAGTTCATCAAATGTTATACCTGTATCTAGTACTGCCTTTATGTAGTTCATCATGTGTTACATCTGTATCTAGTGCTGCCTTTATTTAGTTCATCAAGGGTTACACCTTATCTAGTACTGCCTTTATGTAGTTCATCAAATGTTATACCTGTATCTAGTACTGCCTTTATGTAGTTCATCATGTGTTACATCTGTATCTAGTGCTGCCTTTATTTAGTTCATCAAGGGTTACACCTTATCTAGTACTGCTTTTATGTAGTTCATCAAGTGTTACACCTGATCTAGTACTGCCTTTATTTAGTTCATCAAGTGTTACACCCTCTCTAGTACTGGCTTTGTGTAGTCCATCAAGTGTTACACCTGTATCTAGTACTTCCTTTATGTAGTTCATCAAGGGTTACACCTGTATCTAGCACTGCCTTATGTAGTTCATCAAGTGTTACACATGTATCTAGTGCTGCATTTATGTAGTTCATCAAGGGTTGCACGTGTATCTAGCACTGCCTATATGTAGTTCATCAAGGGTTACACCTTATCTAGTACTGCCTTGTTCATCAAGTGTTACACCTTATCTTGTAATGCCTCTATGTAGTTCCTCATGTGTTACACCTTATCTAGTACTGAATTTATGTAGTTCATCAATGGCTACACCTTATCTAGTAATGCCTTTATGTAGTTCATCAAGGGTTATACATGTATCTAGTGCTGCATTTATGTAGTTCATCAAGTGTCACACATGTATCTAGTACTGCCTTTATATAGTTCATCAAGGGTTACACCTTATCTAGTATTGCATGTATGTAGATCATCAAGGGTTACACCTGCATCTAGTGCTGCTTTTATGTAGTTCATCAAGTGTTACACCTGTATCTAGTGCTGCCTTTATATAGTCCATCAAGGGTTACACCGTATCTAGTATTGCATGTATGTAGATCATCAAGGGTTACACCTGTATCTAGTACTGCCTTGTTCATCAGGTGTTACACCTTATCTAGTAATGCCTCTATGTAGTTCCTCAAGTGTTAACACCTAATCTAGTACTGCATTTATGTAGTCCATCAAGTGTTACACATGTATCTAGTACTGCCTTTATGTAGTTCATCAAGTGGTACACCTTATCTAGTACTGCCTTTATGTAGATCATCAAGTGGTGCACCTTATCTAGTACTGCCTTTATGTAGTTCATCAAGGGTTACACCTGTATGTAGTACTGCCTCTATGTAGTTTATCAAGTGTTACATCTGTATCTAGTGCTGCCTTTATGTAGTTCATCAAGGGTTACACCTTATCTAGTACTGCCTTTATGTAGTTCATCAAATGTTATACCTGTATCTAGTACTGCCTTTATGTAGTTCATCATGTGTTACATCTGTATCTAGTGCTGCCTTTATTTAGTTCATCAAGGGTTACACCTTATCTAGTACTGCTTTTATGTAGTTCATCAAGTGTTACACCTGATCTAGTACTGCCTTTATTTAGTTCATTAAGTGTTACACCCTCTCTAGTACTGGCTTTATGTAGTTCATCAAGGGTTACACCTGTATCTAGCACTGCCTTATGTAGTTCCTCAAGAGTTTCACCCGTATCTAGTACTGCGTTTATGTAGTTCATCAAGGGTTACACCTGTAACTAGTACTTCCTTTATGTAGTTCATCAAGGGTTACACCTGTATCTAGTACTGTCTTTATGTAGTTCATCAAGGGTTACACCTGTATCTAGTACTGTCTTTATGTAGTTCATCAAGTGTTACTCCTGTATCTAATACTGCTTTATGTGGTCCATCAAGTGTTACACCTGTATCTAGTACAACCTTTATGTAGTACACCAAGGGCTACACCGTATCTAGTGCTGCCTTTATATAGTTCATCAAGTGTTACACCTGTATCTAGTGGTGCTGCCTTTATATAGTCCATCAAGGGTTACACCTTATCTAGTATTGCATGTATGTAGATCATCAAGGGTTACACCTGTATCTAGTGCTGCTTTTATGTAGTTCATCAAGTGTTACACCTGTATCTAGTGCTGCCTTTATATAGTCCATCAAGGGTTACACCTTATCTAGTATTGCATGTATGTAGATCATCAAGGGTTACACCTGTATCTAGTACTGCCTTTATGTAGTTCATCAAGGGTTACACCTGTATCTAGTACTGCCTTTATGTAGTTCATCTAGTGTTACACCTGTATCTAGCACTGCCTATATGTAGTTCATCAAGGGTTACACCTGATGTAGTGCTGCATGTATGTAATTCATCAAGGGTTACACCTGTATCTAGTACTGCCTTGTTCATCAGGTGTTACACCTTATCTAGTAATGCCTCTATGTAGTTCCTCAAGTGTTAACACCTAATCTAGTACTGCATTTATGTAGTCCATCAAGTGTTACACATGTATCTAGTACTGCCTTTATGTAGTTCATCAAGTGGTACACCTTATCTAGTACTGCCTTTATGTAGATCATCAAGTGGTGCACCTTATCTAGTACTGCCTTTATGTAGTTCATCAAGGGTTACACCTGTATGTAGTACTGCCTCTATGTAGTTTATCAAGTGTTACATCTGTATCTAGTGCTGCCTTTATGTAGTTCATCAAGGGTTACACCTTATCTAGTACTGCCTTTATGTAGTTCATCAAATGTTATACCTGTATCTAGTACTGCCTTTATGTAGTTCATCATGTGTTACATCTGTATCTAGTGCTGCCTTTATTTAGTTCATCAAGGGTTACACCTTATCTAGTACTGCTTTTATGTAGTTCATCAAATGTTACACCTGATCTAGTACTGCCTTTATTTAGTTCATCAAGTGTTACACCCTCTCTAGTACTGGCTTTGTGTAGTCCATCAAGTGTTACACCTGTATCTAGTACTTCCTTTATGTAGTTCATCAAGGGTTACACCTGTATCTAGCACTGCCTTATGTAGTTCATCAAGTGTTACACATGTATCTAGTGCTGCATTTATGTAGTTCATCAAGGGTTGCACGTGTATCTAGCACTGCCTATATGTAGTTCATCAAGGGTTACACCTTATCTAGTACTGCCTTGTTCATCAAGTGTTACACCTTATCTTGTAATGCCTCTATGTAGTTCCTCATGTGTTACACCTTATCTAGTACTGAATTTATGTAGTTCATCAATGGCTACACCTTATCTAGTAATGCCTTTATGTAGTTCATCAAGGGTTATACATGTATCTAGTGCTGCATTTATGTAGTTCATCAAGTGTCACACATGTATCTAGTACTGCCTTTATATAGTTCATCAAGGGTTACACCTTATCTAGTATTGCATGTATGTAGATCATCAAGGGCTACACCTGTATCTAGTACTGCCTTTATGTAGTTCATCAAGGGTTACACCTGTATCTAGTACTGCCTTTATGTAGTCCATCAAGTGTTACACATGTATCTAGTACTGCCTTTATATAGTCCATCAAGGGTTACACCGTATCTAGTATTGCATGTATGTAGATCATCAAGGGTTACACCTGTATCTAGTACTGCCTTGTTCATCAGGTGTTACACCTTATCTAGTAATGCCTCTATGTAGTTCCTCAAGTGTTAACACCTAATCTAGTACTGCATTTATGTAGTCCATCAAGTGTTACACATGTATCTAGTACTGCCTTTATGTAGTTCATCAAGTGGTACACCTTATCTAGTACTGCCTTTATGTAGATCATCAAGTGGTGCACGTTATCTAGTACTGCCTTTATGTAGTTCATCAAGGGTTACACCTGTATGTAGTACTGCCTCTATGTAGTTTATCAAGTGTTACATCTGTATCTAGTGCTGCCTTTATGTAGTTCATCAAGGGTTACACCTTATCTAGTACTGCCTTTATGTAGTTCATCAAATGTTATACCTGTATCTAGTACTGCCTTTATGTAGTTCATCATGTGTTACATCTGTATCTAGTGCTGCCTTTATTTAGTTCATCAAGGGTTACACCTTATCTAGTACTGCTTTTATGTAGTTCATCAAGTGTTACACCTGATCTAGTACTGCCTTTATTTAGTTCATTAAGTGTTACACCCTCTCTAGTACTGGCTTTATGTAGTCCATCAAGTGTTACACCTGTATCTAGTACTTCCTTTATGTAGTTCATCAAGGGTTACACCTGTATCTAGCACTGCCTTATGTAGTTCCTCAAGAGTTTCACCCGTATCTAGTACTGCGTTTATGTAGTTCATCAAGGGTTACACCTGTATCTAGTACTTCCTTTATGTAGTTCATCAAGGGTTACACCTGTATCTAGTACTGTCTTTATGTAGTTCATCAAGTGTTACTCCTGTATCTAATACTGCTTTATGTGGTCCATCAAGTGTTACACCTGTATCTAGTACAACCTTTATGTAGTACACCAAGGGCTACACCGTATCTAGTGCTGCCTTTATATAGTTCATCAAGTGTTACACCTGTATCTAGTGCTGCCTTTATATAGTCCATCAAGGGTTACACCTTATCTAGTATTGCATGTATGTAGATCATCAAGGGTTACACCTGTATCTAGTGCTGCTTTTATGTAGTTCATCAAGTGTTACACCTGTATCTAGTGCTGCCTTTATATAGTCCATCAAGGGTTACACCTTATCTAGTATTGCATGTATGTAGATCATCAAGGGTTACACCTGTATCTAGTACTGCCTTTATGTAGTTCATCAAGGGTTACACCTGTATCTAGTACTGCCTTTATGTAGTTCATCTAGTGTTACACCTGTATCTAGCACTGCCTATATGTAGTTCATCAAGGGTTACACCTGATGTAGTGCTGCATGTATGTAATTCATCAAGGGTTACACCTGTATCTAGTACTGCCTTGTTCATCAGGTGTTACACCTTATCTAGTAATGCCTCTATGTAGTTCCTCAAGTGTTAACACCTAATCTAGTACTGCATTTATGTAGTCCATCAAGTGTTACACATGTATCTAGTACTGCCTTTATGTAGTTCATCAAGTGGTACACCTTATCTAGTACTGCCTTTATGTAGATCATCAAGTGGTGCACCTTATCTAGTACTGCCTTTATGTAGTTCATCAAGGGTTACACCTGTATGTAGTACTGCCTCTATGTAGTTTATCAAGTGTTACATCTGTATCTAGTGCTGCCTTTATGTAGTTCATCAAGGGTTACACCTTATCTAGTACTGCCTTTATGTAGTTCATCAAATGTTATACCTGTATCTAGTACTGCCTTTATGTAGTTCATCATGTGTTACATCTGTATCTAGTGCTGCCTTTATTTAGTTCATCAAGGGTTACACCTTATCTAGTACTGCTTTTATGTAGTTCATCAAATGTTACACCTGATCTAGTACTGCCTTTATTTAGTTCATCAAGTGTTACACCCTCTCTAGTACTGGCTTTGTGTAGTCCATCAAGTGTTACACCTGTATCTAGTACTTCCTTTATGTAGTTCATCAAGGGTTACACCTGTATCTAGCACTGCCTTATGTAGTTCATCAAGTGTTACACATGTATCTAGTGCTGCATTTATGTAGTTCATCAAGGGTTGCACGTGTATCTAGCACTGCCTATATGTAGTTCATCAAGGGTTACACCTTATCTAGTACTGCCTTGTTCATCAAGTGTTACACCTTATCTTGTAATGCCTCTATGTAGTTCCTCATGTGTTACACCTTATCTAGTACTGAATTTATGTAGTTCATCAATGGCTACACCTTATCTAGTAATGCCTTTATGTAGTTCATCAAGGGTTATACATGTATCTAGTGCTGCATTTATGTAGTTCATCAAGTGTCACACATGTATCTAGTACTGCCTTTATATAGTTCATCAAGGGTTACACCTTATCTAGTATTGCATGTATGTAGATCATCAAGGGCTACACCTGTATCTAGTGCTGCCTTTATGTAGTTCATCAAGGGTTACACCTGTATCTAGTACTGCCTTTATGTAGTCCATCAAGTGTTACACATGTATCTAGTACTGCCTTTATATAGTCCATCAAGGGTTACACCGTATCTAGTATTGCATGTATGTAGATCATCAAGGGTTACACCTGTATCTAGTACTGCCTTGTTCATCAGGTGTTACACCTTATCTAGTAATGCCTCTATGTAGTTCCTCAAGTGTTAACACCTAATCTAGTACTGCATTTATGTAGTCCATCAAGTGTTACACATGTATCTAGTACTGCCTTTATGTAGTTCATCAAGTGGTACACCTTATCTAGTACTGCCTTTATGTAGATCATCAAGTGGTGCACGTTATCTAGTACTGCCTTTATGTAGTTCATCAAGGGTTACACCTGTATGTAGTACTGCCTCTATGTAGTTTATCAAGTGTTACATCTATATCTAGTGCTGCCTTTATGTAGTTCATCAAGGGTTACACCTTATCTAGTACTGCCTTTATGTAGTTCATCAAATGTTATACCTGTATCTAGTACTGCCTTTATGTAGTTCATCATGTGTTACATCTGTATCTAGTGCTGCCTTTATTTAGTTCATCAAGGGTTACACCTTATCTAGTACTGCTTTTATGTAGTTCATCAAGTGTTACACCTGATCTAGTACTGCCTTTATTTAGTTCATTAAGTGTTACACCCTCTCTAGTACTGGCTTTATGTAGTCCATCAAGTGTTACACCTGTATCTAGTACTTCCTTTATGTAGTTCATCAAGGGTTACACCTGTATCTAGCACTGCCTTATGTAGTTCCTCAAGAGTTTCACCCGTATCTAGTACTGCGTTTATGTAGTTCATCAAGGGTTACACCTGTATCTAGTACTTCCTTTATGTAGTTCATCAAGGGTTACACCTGTATCTAGTACTGTCTTTATGTAGTTCATCAAGTGTTACTCCTGTATCTAATACTGCTTTATGTGGTCCATCAAGTGTTACACCTGTATCTAGTACAACCGTTATGTAGTACACCAAGGGCTACACCGTATCTAGTGCTGCCTTTATATAGTTCATCAAGTGTTACACCTGTATCTAGTGCTGCCTTTATATAGTCCATCAAGGGTTACACCTTATCTAGTATTGCATGTATGTAGATCATCAAGGGTTACACCTGTATCTAGTGCTGCTTTTATGTAGTTCATCAAGTGTTACACCTGTATCTAGTGCTGCCTTTATATAGTCCATCAAGGGTTACACCTTATCTAGTATTGCATGTATGTAGATCATCAAGGGTTACACCTGTATCTAGTACTGCCTTTATGTAGTTCATCAATGGTTACACCTGTATCTAGTACTGCCTTTATGTAGTTCATCTAGTGTTACACCTGTATCTAGCACTGCCTATATGTAGTTCATCAAGGGTTACACCTGATGTAGTGCTGCATGTATGTAGTTCATCAAGGGTTACACCTGTATCTAGTACTGCCTTGTTCATCAGGTGTTACACCTTATCTAGTAATGCCTCCATGTAGTTCCTCAAGTGTTAACACCTAATCTAGTACTGCATTTATGTAGTCCATCAAGTGTTACACATGTATCTAGTACTGCCTTTATGTAGTTCATCAAGTGGTACACCTTATCTAGTACTGCCTTTATGTAGATCATCAAGTGGTGCACCTTATCTAGTACTGCCTTTATGTAGTTCATCAAGGGTTACACCTGTATGTAGTACTGCCTCTATGTAGTTTATCAAGTGTTACATCTGTATCTAGTGCTGCCTTTATGTAGTTCATCAAGGGTTACACCTTATCTAGTACTGCCTTTATGTAGTTCATCAAATGTTATACCTGTATCTAGTACTGCCTTTATGTAGTTCATCATGTGTTACATCTGTATCTAGTGCTGCCTTTATTTAGTTCATCAAGGGTTACACCTTATCTAGTACTGCTTTTATGTAGTTCATCAAGTGTTACACCTGATCTAGTACTGCCTTTATTTAGTTCATCAAGTGTTACACCCTCTCTAGTACTGGCTTTGTGTAGTCCATCAAGTGTTACACCTGTATCTAGTACTTCCTTTATGTAGTTCATCAAGGGTTACACCTGTATCTAGCACTGCCTTATGTAGTTCATCAAGTGTTACACATGTATCTAGTGCTGCATTTATGTAGTTCATCAAGGGTTGCACGTGTATCTAGCACTGCCTATATGTAGTTCATCAAGGGTTACACCTTATCTAGTACTGCCTTGTTCATCAAGTGTTACACCTTATCTTGTAATGCCTCTATGTAGTTCCTCATGTGTTACACCTTATCTAGTACTGAATTTATGTAGTTCATCAATGGCTACACCTTATCTAGTAATGCCTTTATGTAGTTCATCAAGGGTTATACATGTATCTAGTGCTGCATTTATGTAGTTCATCAAGTGTCACACATGTATCTAGTACTGCCTTTATATAGTTCATCAAGGGTTACACCTTATCTAGTATTGCATGTATGTAGATCATCAAGGGCTACACCTGTATCTAGTACTGCCTTTATGTAGTTCATCAAGGGTTACACCTGTATCTAGTACTGCCTTTATGTAGTCCATCAAGTGTTACACATGTATCTATTACTGCCTTTATGTAGTTCATCAAGGGTCACACCTTATCTAGTACTGCCTATATGTAGTTCATCAAGTGTTACACCTGTATCTAGTACTGCCTTTATTTAGTCCATCAAGTGGTGCACCTTATCAAGTACTGCATTTATGTAGTTCATCAAGTGTTACACATGTATCTAGTACTGCCTTCATGTAGTTCATCAAGTGGTACAACTTATCTAGTACTGCCTTTATGTAGTTCATCAAGTGTTACACCTGTATGTAGTACTGCCTCTATGTAGTTCATCAAGTGTTACACCCTATCTAGTACTGCCTTTATGTAGTCCATCAAGTGTTACACCTGTATCTAGTACTGCCTTGATGTAGACCATCAAGGGTTACACATATATCTAGTACTGCCTTTATGTAGTCCATCAAGTGTTACAACTGTATCTAGTACTGCATTTATGTAATTCATCAAGTGTGACACCTTATCCAGTGCTGCCTTTATGTAGTTCATCAATGGTTAAACCTGTATCTAGTACTGCCTTTATGTAGTTCATCTAGGGTTACACCTGTATCTTGTACTCCCATTATGTTGTTCATCAAGGGTTACACCGTATCTAATACTGCCTTTATGTAGTTCATCAACGGCTACACCTTTATCTAGTCGTGCCTTTATGTATTTCATGAAGAGTTTCACCGGTATCTAGTACTGCCTTTATGTAGTTCATCAAGTGTTACACCTTTATCTAGTGCTGCCTTTATGTAGTTCATCAAGTGTGTAAGTGTTACAACTTATCTAGTACTGCGTTTATGTAGTTCATCAAGGGTTACACCTGTATCTAGTACTGCCTTTATTTATTGCATCAAGTGTTACACCTGTATCTAGTGCTGCCTTTATGTAGTTCATCAAGGGCTACCCATTATCTAGTACTGCCGTTATGTAGTTCATCAAGTGTTACACCTGTATCTAGTACTGCCTGTATGTAGTTCATCAAGTGTTACACCTGTATCTAGTGCTGCATTTATGTAGTTCATCAAGGGTTACACGTGTATCTAGCACTGCCTATATGTAGTTCATCAAGGGTTACACCTTATCTAGTACTGCCTTGTTCATCAAGTGTTACACCTTATCTTGTAATGCCTCTATGTAGTTCCTCAAGTGTTACACCTTATCTAGTACTGCATTTATGTAGTTCATCAATGGCTACACCTTATCTAGTGCTGCCTTTATGTAGTTCATCAAGTGTCACACATGTATCTAGTACTGCCTTTATGTAGTTCATCAAGGGGTACACATGTATCTAGTAATGCCTTTATGTAGTTCATCAAGGGGTACACATGTATCTAGTACTCCATTTATGTAGTCCATCAAGTGTTACACATGTATCTAGTACTGCCTTTATATAGTCCATCAAGTGTTACACATGTATCTAGTACTGCCTTTATGTAGTTCATCAAGGGTCACACCTTATCTAGTACTGCCTTTATGTAGTTCATCAAGTGTTACACCTGTATCTAGCACTTTATTTATGTAGTTCATCAAGTGTTACACCTGTATCTAGTACTGCCTTTATTTAGTCCATCAAGTGGTGCACCTTATCTAGTACTGCATTTATGTAGTTCATCAAGTGTTACACATGTATCTAGTACTGCCTTTATGTAGTTCATCAAGTGTTACAACTGGATCTAGTACTGCATTTATGTAGTTCATCAAGTGTGACACCTTATCCAGTGCTGCCTTTATGTAGTTCATCAATGGTTACACCTGTATCTAGTACTGCCTTTATGTAGTTCATCTAGGGTTACACCTGTATCTTGTACTCCCATTATGTAGTTCATCAAGTGTTACACCTTTATCTAGTGCTGCCTTTATGTAGTTCATCAAGTGTTTAAGTGTTACAACTTATCTAGTACTGCGTTTATGTAGTTCATCAAGGGTTACACCTGTATCTAGTACTGCCTTTATCTAGTTCTTCAAGTGTTACACCTTATCTAGTGCTGCCTTTATGTAGCTCATCAAGTGTTACACCTGTAACTAGTACTGCCTTTATGTAGTCCATCAATGGTTACACCTGTATCTAGTACTGCCTCTCTGTGGTCCATCAAGGGTTACAACTATATCTGGTACTGCCTTTATGCAGTTCACCAATGGTTTCACCTGTATCTAGTACTGCCTTTATGTAGTCCATCAAGGGTTACACCTGTATCTAGTACTTCCTTTCTGTACTCCATCAAGGCTTACACCTGTATCTAATACTGTTACACCTGTATCTAGTACTGCCGTTCTGTACTCCATCAACGGTTACGCCTGTATATAGTACTGTTACACCTGTCTCTAGTACTGCATTTATGTAGTTCATCAAGGGCTACACCTTATCTAGTACTGCCTTTATGTAGTTCATCAAGTGTTACACCTGTATCTAGTACTGCCTTTGTGTAGTTCATCAAGGGTGACACCTTATCTAGTACTTCCATTATGTAGTTCATCAAGTGTTACACATGTATCTAGTACTGCCTGTATGTAGTTCATCAAGTGGTACACCTTATCTAGTACTGCCTTTATGTAGTTCATCAAGTGGTACACCTTATCTAGTACTGCCTTTATGTTGTTCATCAAGTGTTACACCTTATCTAGTACTGCATTTATGTAGTCCATCAAGTGTTACACATGTATCTAGTACTGCCTTTATGTAGTCCATCAAGGGTTACACATGTATCTAGTACTGCCTTTCTGTAGTCCATCAAGTGTTACAACTGTATCTAGTAATGCATTTATGTAGTTCATCAAGGGTTACACCTTATCTAATACTGCCTTTATGTAGTTCATCAACGGCTACACCTCTATCTAGTACTGCCTTTATGTAGTTCCTCAAGAGTTTCACCCGTATCTAGTACTGCCTTTATGTAGTTCATCAAGTGTGACACCTTATCTAGTGCTGCCTTTATGTAGTTCATCAATGGTTAAACCTGTATCTAGTACTGCCTTTATGTAGTTCATCAAGGGTTACACCTGTATCTTGTACTCCCATTATGTAGTTCATCAAGGGTTACACCTTATCTAATACTGCGTTTATGTAGTTCATCAACGGTTACACCTTTATCTAGTACTGCCTTTATGTAGTTCATCAATAGTTTCACCCGTATCTAGTACTGCATTTATGTAGTTCATCAAGTGTTACACCTTTATCTAGTGCTGCCTTTATGTAGTTCATCAAGTGTTACAACTTATCTAGTACTACCTTTATGTAGTTCATCAAGTGTTACAACTTATCTAGTACTGCCTTTATGTAGTTCATCAAGGGTTACACCTGTATCTAGTACAGCCTTTATTTAGTTCATCAAGTGTTACACCTTATCTAATACTGCCTTTTGTCTTGTTCATCAAGTGTTACACCTTATCTAGTGCTGCCTTTATGTAGTTCATCAAGTGTTACACCTGTATCTAGTACTGCCTTTATGTAGTTCATCAAATGTTATACCTGTATCTAGTACTGCCTCTCTGTAGTCCATCAAGGGTTACAACTATATCTGGTGCTGCATATATGTAGTTCATCAAGTGTTACACCTTATCCAGTGCTGCCTTTATGTAGTTCATCAATGGTTACACCTGTATCTAGTACTGCCTTTATGTAGTTCAGCAAAGGTTACACCTGTATCTAGTACTGCCATTATGTAGTTATGTAGTTCATCAAGGGTTACAATGTATCTAGTACTGCCTTTATGTAGTTCATCAAGTGTTACATCTGTATCTAGTGCTGCCTTTATGTAGTTCATCAAAGGTGACCCCTTATCTAGTACTGCTTTTTATGTAGTTCATCAAGTGTCACACCTGTATCTTGTACTGCCTCTATGTAGTTCATCAAAGGTTACACCTTATCTAGTACTGACTTTATGTACTTCATCAAGGGTTACACCTTATCTAGTAGTGCCTTTATGTAGTTTATCAAGTGTTACACCTGTATCTATTACTGCCTCTAAATAGTTCATCAAGGGTTACACTTTATCTTGTGATGTAGGCACGTGACAGATATAATGAGGCATGAATGTGTCAGGGGGCATGGCCAGGTTACGGAGCATCTGTAGACCAATCACTATGGGCACTAATCTCATCGCCCTAGCTTAGGTCATCAGCGGCCACATTGAAGGTCTACTGACATGTGTAAAAGGGCCATGGCCTAGCGGGCGCCCATCTCGTTGACCTGGTCTGGTCACAAGACAACATCTTCTACTGCCTCTATGTAGTTCATCAAAGGTTACACATTATCTAGTACTGATTTTATGTAGTTCATCAAGGGTTACACCTTATCTAGTACTGCCTTTATGTAGTTTATCAAGGGTTACACCTGTATCTAGTACTGTTACACCTGTATCTAGTACTGCCTCTATGTAGTTCATCAAGGGTTACACCTTATCTAGTGCTGCCTTTATGTGGTTCTGCAAGGGCTACACCTTATCTAGTACTGCCTTTATGTAGTTTAGCAAGTGTTACACCTGTATCTAGTACTGTTACACCTGTATCTCGTACTGCCTTTATGTAGTTCATCAAGGGTTACACCTTATCTAGTACTGCCTTTATGTAGTTCGGCAAGTGTTACACCTGTATCTAATACTGATACACCTGTATCTAGTACTGCATTTATGTAGTTCATCAAGTGTTACAGCTGTATCTAGTGCTGTCTTATCATTATCAGACACTAATCAGTTAATTTTATTCAGAAATAAATCTTTATGATATTTATCAACATTACCTACTGCATAAAATGTTTTTAAAGGCTACGCTACCCATGTTTGAAGTACATCGTAGTCTCAAAAACTAAGTCACTAGGTTCATTTTTCTCTCATTTCCTTCATGTTTCCGTTCTAGTGAGAAAGAAATGTATTGTTACCCTCACCTTCTTCAATCCACTGTTCACATGCTCTTACACTATACCTTTAAGTTTCAAAGAATTCAAAAGTTTTCAGTTTTGCCTTTATTTTCTGTATAAATGTATAAGCTCTTTTGTCGCCTGCATATAATTTCTCTTCCCAAAATGCAAGCTCCGATATTAATATTTGCTTGTCTGTATTTATATTCCTGTACAATTGCTGTTAATAGATTTTGAAATTTATGTCAGCTTTCAAAGGGGCTTACCGATGAAGGATATTATCATAATTCCCTTTTTTACCTGACAACTCAGTTATCGAATATTTTACCATTTTTTTCATATTGTAAATCTGTTAGAAATGAAAGATTAAATACCCAAAATTCCGTACTTCTTTTTGGATCTAATGAAACCACATAAATGAGTGATCTGGCAAGGCAAAAATTGTGTACGTGCTTTGTTTAACGATATTCACATTTCAACATCAATCATTATTCTGTCCATACGACAATGGATTAAATCTCCACTTAAATTGCCAGGAAAATTCAGCTGCTGTCAAATTATCTGTTTTCATAATATTTTTATAAAACGACTGTTATTTGTGTACTTAACCAGTCACCCTGTTATTTTCTAAGAAATGACTACTATTTGTTTTCTTAACGAGCCGCCCTAACATTTTCTAAGAAATGACTACTATATGTTTTCTTAACCAGTCACCCTAACATTTTCTAAGAAATGACTACTATATGTTTTCTTAACCAGTCGCCCTAACATTTTCTAAGAAATGACTACTATATGTTTTCTTAACCAGTCACCCTAACATTTTCTAAGAAATGACTACTATATGTTTTCTTAACCAGTCGCTCCCATGTTCTAAGAAATGACTACTCTATGTGTTCTTAACCAATCGCTCCCGTTTTCTAAGAAATGATTACTATATGTTTGCTTGACCAGTCACCCTAACATTTTCTAAGAAATGACTACTATATGTTTTCTTAACCAGTCGCTCACGTTTTCTAAGAAATGACTACTATATGTTTTCCTAAACAGTCACCCTATCATTTTCTAAGAAATGACTACTATATGTTTTCTTAACCAGTCGCTCCCGTTTTCTAAGAAATGACTACTATATGTTTTCTTAACCAGTCACCCTAACATTTTCTAAGAAATGACTACTATATGTTTTCTTAACCAGTTGCTCCCGTTTTCTAAAAAATGGCTACTATATGTTTTCATAAGCAGTCGCCCTAACATTTTCTAAGAAATGACTATTATAAATTTTCATAAATAGTCACCCTACCATTTTCTAAGAAATGACTACTATTTGTTTTCCAAACCAGTAGCCCTCCCATTTTTTCAGTTTGATTCATTACACAATGGATCTTTCAGTTTTGGCTATGACCCACCCATCTCTAGGTAAGCTCCACCTACACCTTGCTCATGTTGCGATGGATCGATCCATGAACTCCCTGACTATTAATTTTTGGAAAACTATCCACGTAAGCTGTTCAATATTTTGAAACTAATTTGAGTGGGTGCTGTTGCTGTCAGTCAAATTAGTTTAAATATAGTTAACAGGATGTTTATTAAATACAATTCATACAACAATGCTTAGTTCGTCTTCAATTATGCAATTGCGACATACTTATTGACATCATTCATGATGTCATAATGATGTCATTGCCTATGACGTCATTCTACACGTCACAGAGTTGAGTATGACGTCATATGATGGATGGATAAACTGGAAAGGGTCATTCCAAGCGACACCAATAATAGTAATGTAATTATCGAGTTTTAACAAGGGTTTTACATTTCTAAAGAAAATGTATCTATCCAATTCATTATTTGGAGCATAGAAATTGATTAATAAATATTCACTTGTCATCTATTTCTCAATTTATCTGTAGAAATTGTACCTCTTTATCAAATCTTGCATGCCTTTTTTCATTCATTTCCAAATGGAAATATTGTGACCCCATTTGTGTGGTCTCTAAATCACCGTTGTCAACGTGTTACATACCTACTTCCGGTTGTTGTTGTCATCGTCGCCGGCGCCGGCGCCACAACCGCCACCGCTGTCACCATCGTTGTCGTCGTCACTGCTGCTGCTGCTGTTGTTGTCATTGTTGTTATTGTTATTGTTGTTGGTGTTGTTGTTGTTGTGGTTGTTGTTGATTAGTTGATGTTGTTGTTGTTGCTGTTCTTGTTGTTGTTGTTTGTTGTCAATTTAAACAATATGTACTGGTGGATGGGTTTTTTTATTTCTTAAAATCTCAATGTAAATAGAAAACTAATTTAGGTAATTTAAAAATTTTTTAAATCATTTTGTCCATTTTATTATAATTTTTTAAAGCATTTTGTCAATTTTATTTTGTTTAGAAAGTTTTGCTCTGTTATTGTAATGCCTTATGAATAAAACTATTTTAACTAATACATTAACTCTTGAATCTAACATGGTATACTGAGGATCGTGTGGCACATGTCTACACAGTATTGAAGGATTTGATGCAGGCCTATATTAAGAACAGCTTGCTGGCATTCTGTGCATCAGTACCTTGTAAGATGTTCCGTAGGACACTGTTTTAAGACATGAAGCCAAGAGTTATCATAAGCTTATGTATGTGGTTACATTTCTGTTACTCTTTGATTTTTGTAATAGAAGCATGGGACTCTGAATCACAACTTACACTGACTCTTAGCTTTTCCAGAATTGAGGCATCGTGTACGTGCCAGATTAGAGATCAACCCATACTCGGTAAATTCCAACGTTTGCACATTATAATTGAAGAGGAAAGATGTAGTCATAGAGCTGTCAAAGTTAAATTAGAATCAGTTGATTGAAGTTTCCTGAAGAGAATAAGTGGAGATTGATTGAGCCATAACTATGTAATGCATGTAAATCATCAATTAACGACCATGGCTAAGAAGAATTAGCTGGAAAGTCCAAACATAGGCCAAATCGATCTCCATGTATAAGAGTAGCTGATGCGTATAATCCTGATCACTCAATGACCAGATAATCCTAAATACACTCGCCAATGTAATGAAAGATTTCTTCGTACACAAGTGTATAGCTATTAAATTTTCAGTATTATTTTTTCCAATTATAGAAGTTAATCTGTGAATATTTATCAAGTTATTTCTTCAAGTTATCAAGTTGTTTGACATGTCTAATACATCTATATTCGTTAATTGTTGCTAGTAGTTATGTTAGTACTTGAGTAGGATATTATTAATCTGTCTAGAGAAACGTAACATTTTCCCCGAATCTGAATCTTCAAATCATCAGGCCCAGTATTGAGCAGTCACCCTTACACTCTGACCGATGTCTCAAGTAAGCTTAAGAAGTATCCACTTTCTTTAGACAGATTACTATTACTTAGGCATGGTCTAATTTAGATATTGATGACGTCATCACCTCTCGACCAATCAGCGAACAGCCACCCATATTTTCCCTGTTTTGGGTGCTGTAGAGGTGTAGGCACGTGACAGGTATAATGAGGCATGAATGTGTCAGGGGGCATGGCCAGGTTACGTGACATCTGTATACCAATCAGTATGGCACATGACAACATCTATGCTTGTTGTCGGCCCCTCCATGAAGAAAGGGTGGGACCTAATATATAGGGTCCTAACATGTGGCCATATCGTTGCCCTGGTCGGGTCATTACTGAGGCACCCTGATGTTTATACAATTTGTTCGCTTAATTCATTACTTAATTCCCTTCTATTAATTGTTTCCTTTACTCTCATTAAATCACACAAAAATCAGAAAATGTCTGAGTTTTCTTTTGTCACTATTAATGCCACTCAATCTACGAAGCAACAACAACAACAACAACAACAACTACAACAAACAACAACAACAACAACAGCAGCAACAACAACAACAACAAAAACAACAGCAACAACAACAACAACATCAACAACAACAACAACAACAAAAACAAACAACAACAACAACAAGATTTAAAATTCAAGATTCAAGATTGAAAATTATTTATTTTCATATAACACATAGATTTTAGGTTTACACAACTGGCAGTCCACAAAGGGCTGAGCCTATACAGCGGTGGACCCCTTACATTTAACATGTAACACACATTTAATTAAGTGATAGTTGGATCATGGATGAAGATAATAATATAATATTTACATATATACATTTACGACGATAGACAATTAACACACGCATGCACACACGCACGCACGGACGCACGCACGAACATACACGCATGCGAATGGGGGAAACACATGTTTATCTTGTTTATATTATCATTACTATTATATGCAATATCATTAATATCTCTAGCTTTTCCATTTAAAGTTGCCAATGTCGGCACTCTTAGCTGGGTTAATTTTCAGTAAGATTTTGTAATTTCTTCATTATCAGGAGGGGTTAAGAACATTGTGGATTGGTAGTCGTCTGTACATTTATTCCAGGACTAGTCTTTAGATAAATTACTCCCAATATTTATAAAGTATTCATTAAATTTATCCGCAATTTCTTTTTTGTCAGTTATAATTGTATTATTATAAATGAACCGGGATGTTTCTGAACTGCTTTTTTGTTAATTCCATAGTGATTGTATTAATTTCCATGTTTCTTTTATATTGTTCCTTTGCTCTTCAAATTTATAATGGTAATAGTTTATCTTTGCTATCCTAATTATCTGATTTAATCTGTTTCTGTAACCTTTTAAATTGTGCTTCATTATTTCTTATTGGACATTTTATAAAATTTTAGTTCGTCTTATTCTTCCTATGACAGGCAGGGGTCAATCCTGTTGTTAACCAGGGATTAGTAGGGGGTTTGTTTAAACTTTTTTAGTTTTTTTAGTGGAAAGCTTGATTCATAAATGTTAGTCCATAGAGTATGGAATGCGTTGTAGACATCTTCACACGGCTGGCACTCTGTTATCTGATCCAAGTTTATACTTGCCATATGCATTTTACATTTTTCTATGTTATCATTGCTAAAATCTCTGCATGTTATTTCTTCCTTGAATGATTTGTGTCTTATTCTTTCTTTCTCCATATAGTAAATAGGTAAATGGTCTGAAATATCCACAACATAAATACTTGCTTGGTTCTTGGTGCTTACAGAGGCATTCAAGAAAATGTTGTCAATAACAGTAGCTATGAATTCAGTGATTCCTGTTGGTTTTGATGTAAATGGATAGAAGCCAAATGTTTTTAGTAAGTTAGAAAAAAATCCTGGGTATAGAAATTATTTTGTTTCAATAAATCAATGTTAAAATCTCACAAGGCTGCTTTGCTTTCATTTTGAATTGTTTTAAAAATATTTTCTAGGGTTTTAATAAATTTATCATTGCCGCTTCCAGCAGGTCTGTAGGTGACACCGATAATTTTATTCTTTGATTTTTCCACCGGAATTTCAATATATATAGTTTCAATGAATTCTTCTGTTGTTGCCAAATCTTCCCTCATAATATACTGTATGCTGTTCTTTATGTAGATGCCTACACCACCTCCAGGTTTAATAGGCCTGAACTTCTCAATGAATTCATAGTTTTGCAGATTAATTAAGTTGAGTGAAGCCTCCGGCTTCAACCATGTCTCAGTAATCCCTATAATACTAAATTCAAGAATACTAGAATCTAGGAAATTACTTAGTTTATCATAATTCTTTAAAATAGATCGTGTATTAATGGGAAGGGCCGAAAAGGAAACAGATTCTGTGCTCTTGATCATCTTTTCATTGAATGCATTCTGTAGTGTCTCCGTCTTCAGTATTGGCTTCAGAAAATGTTCATTCGTCTTGTGTATTTAATTGGAATGGATTTATAAACATATTTCAAATTGTGCGTGCGTGCGTGCGTGCGTGCATGCGTGCGTGCGTGCGCGCTCACGTGTGTGTGTGTGTGTGTGTGTGTGTGTGGGTGTGTGTGTGTGTGCGTGTGTGTGTTAGTGTTCAAGTAGCTATCTTTGTAATTTACACCTAATATGGTCAACAATGAATCGATACCATTTTCATAGTGATTGAATGGGAAAAAGCTTTTATTACATTCGATGCACCACCATGGCTCTTTAGTATTTTCTAATAATTCGTAATCAGATAGGCTTAGTTTCCTCCCCACTGTGGATAGAGGGTTCACATCATACTAGGTCGAATGACTGTCAGATAGTCCTTCCAGGGATCAGTGTGGCTCGAGGCTGCAAGTTCAACTGCCCCATCTGGATGCCGTATATACTGCTGCATAACTTTCGTCAATGTATATGCAGGTGTTAAATGGCGATGTGTAAAGTACTACCTCACGAGCTTGTCTTCGGACGGCAGAAGAAACCTGTATCACCCTCCAAGAAGAAACCAGTACAGTCCTTCACCCTTCTGCCGATTGCCAAGGTCAGACGACTACTTAATGACATCAACATTATCCACGAGTGAGCCAAGGTCCCACCTCCGTCTGATGCTGAGATGCTGACTGCCATAGAAGAGACCACACACACCTGTAGTACAAAGGAAGTATTGACTCGGATGCTCTACTGGAAGCTTGGCAGTGCCCAGGGCAGGGCACTCAGCCTACGCTTCGAATCGACTAAGAGTCCTGCCATTCTTGCTGGGAGATTAATAACAATATCTCAAACACTTCGAGTCTTATGAAACTTTTGCTCTTCAAACGGCTAGGGTTGATCCCAAAGATCTACTAACGTTAGGGAAGTGGGCTGGCGTATTCGACATCCACGCTGATGATGAACACCAGATGCTAGATGATCTACAGGCTGGAGCCACAGATTACTTCTGAGAGGCGATCAGTACAGCTGTGACTGAGGGCCATAAGGTTGGGCATGCCACTGGTACTCACGAGGGGTTGGCCGCCTGCCACAGGCAGGCCATTGAGCACATCTTCAACGAGAACGGGCGCAAGTGGCTGGCGAGTAATATGGAGGTATTTCATCAAACCTGCTCTCACAAGTCAGATGCCAGTAAATCGTGGCTGATGTGGGTCTTCCGTGAGAAGTTTCAGAAGAATAGAGTCTGGGCATCTGATCCTCAGTGGATAGAGTTTCAGGTATAACTATCTGATCCTCAGGTTGCGGAGTCTATGGACGAACCTTCTGATGAAGTTTCACAACCTTCGAACGCAATTTCGCAAGCCTGAAAAAATGTTGTGGCTGATCTACGCACTGCCTCCCGACAGACATGTTAGCTTCCTGGATGGATTCAGATTGTAACTGAAGTTTTCTGCTTCCTCCACAAAAGGCTTGAAGTGTGACAGCTCAACTGTCTCCTTGTTGCTGAAGATGAATTGGTACCATTTAGCTATCCTCTATATTCCCACGACAAAATCCTGCTTGGTCTCCTTGAGGACCAGGCTGTCATATATGGTCTCCAGCAGGTGCGGCCACACTTCGTGCTGAAGTACAGCAACCGAGCATTGTGGCGTATATCTGGCGAGATCTCATGGGTGTATTTCTGAAAGAGGATGAAGACAGCGATCTTGGTGTGGCGAATGTGCCTGGCGATGTTGCTGATGTAGGTGACTGTCTTCTGGTCCATTGCAGGGTCATCGATGACTAGAACAGGTGAGTCAGTCAGTCGAGCTGCTTGTAGCTTTTCCATTAGCACCTGTAGGATCTGCGTATTGGCTATTGTGCCCTTATACCACTGGTCGTTGTTGTCGACAGCGTCAGCGGCACAGTAGGACACCAGGAGTATGTAGTGCTCATGCAGATGTTCTGCCAGAAGCCGCTCAACAAGATGTTTTTTCCATGTCCTGAGGGGACGATGATCAGTACCACCTGCCCAGCATCGTCCAGTCTACTGCTGTATGTACTGCTCCCAGAAGATGGCCAGTACCTGTTCGGCTGTAGCCTCGTCTATGTCTGGAAGTTTAAATGGAAACACTTCCTGTATGAGCGCTATTGCCGGCAGGACCCGCATCATTGTACCGCCTGCTGAGACAAATGATGTGAGGGAGGTGTTGAGCATGAAATCACAACAGCAGTTGAGAAGGTAGTGCATAGGGCCTGTGTCAGTAGCAGTGTCCAGAACATCGAGTATCCATATGAGGCAAGCACAGCTAGCCATGACTATTAAGAGGTCTTAAATGGCAAGCCAACGAACCTTGACTTCTTCACCTCCAGTAGTTGGAGTTTAGAGGCAGCCTCTTTTTCACCATCGACGCTAACACCGCTGACCGTGATTCTACCAATCTTTAGATTATTCCCATCCAGTCGGAAAGAGCTTCTGCTCTTAAACAGGTTCTGAACGAGTTATGAGCGAGCTCATGTGCCTGTGATTCAGCCAACAGCTTGATGGCTCCTTCCTCACTCGTCTCAAGGACACCTTTGACAACTAGCCTGTCCTCGAGTGGCATGCCCTTGTATGCAGCGCTTGTAAGGGCTGAGGCTCCTATGGATTGTACATTTCCAATGAGGTCTCTGACCAGTATGGTACCTCGAATCTCTCGTTGTTTACCCTTCTCATCGAATTCCATGAATGGGATGGGAGCAACAGTGTCGTCTGAACCGAGGCGTGCCACACCTAAGTGAGCCAATGCCCCAATCTCCTTGCTTTCTAAGTCTCTAGGTGAAAGAGGCATTCTCAGGGTTTATATATATATATATAAACCCTGAGAATGCCTCTTTCACCTAGAGACTTAGAAAGCAAGGAGATTGGGGCATTGGCTCACTTAGGTGTGGCACGCCTCGGTTCAGACGACACTGTTGCTCCCATCCCATTCATGGAATTCGATGAGATGGGTAAACAACGAGAGATTCGAGGTACCATATATATATAAGGGCTTAAACCTAGTCGTATCCCCGTGAAACAGATGACCATATGAGGACCACACAGTGGGCCAAGGAAATAAGTAGCAGTGCTTTCAGATATTGGCCCTCTGCTCAGGGGCATGCCTTGTGGGCTAACCACCATTTCTGGGCATTGGAAATCCTCAGTCCACGTGGTCGACTATACACTACCGACTCTGGAACAGCACACCATACCTCATGGGCTACCTCATGGGCTACTGTTGTCTCCTGGACCTGCCAGGCTTCCATAATTTTCTCCCATAGACCCGTTTTCAAGCTAGACATAGGGCATGATGATCTCGGCCATAGCTCTCATCGCCAGCCCTAGAACCGTGGCCTCTATTAGAGAAATGTGTTCGCCCATGATCTTGGCGGCAGCAGTATAGGAGGTGCCATCGATTGTGATCTTTGGGATGGAATGTCCTAGACAGTGGTCGACAAGGCCACATTCGGCGCCACATTACTGGTGACATGAAGGGCCAGGGGCTTAGCCTGTGTCAGTAGCTGCTGGGTCTTGCTTTTGAGCAGCTTCTCCACCTTCGCCTGGCTTTTCGGGAGTTGCTTTACAATCTGTACCGTTGATGCCATTGTTTAAGCGCTGAGTATACAATGCGCTTAAATGGGTACCGTCTACCTCGTGAGAGCTAAGCAGATCTACCCAGTCTGCGTTTGTTAGCTGATTAGATAGGTACTCGGGATTATCCATCACCACTATACACAGTGATTTAAACCATGGACCAGCTAGTAGTATGCACTAAGTACTATAACATCTTCTGCACCAAATTGAAGGGCTATATGAAGAAGTCACCAGATGAGCTCGCTCAGCTCTCTAGTGCTGATGTAACAGAGGGGCTGACATCCGTGAAGCTCTAACTAGGATTTGGTAAGGGACAGACCTGCTCCATCAAATAGCTCATTATTGGCGGCAGCATCGGCGAGCAGCTCCACCAAGGATTGGGAGTATCTGTTGGACCTGTTCTAGCAGGTTCAGAGTTGAATAAGGCTCAGCACTACGGCAAGCTGGAAAAAGGCTATACAACTGAACCAAGCAGTCCTTGGGTGTGTATGCTGGTGGCGTGCATAGAGGCTGTTGGACAGGCCAAGCTAGTTCAGGCATTCTCAGTTGCCACGACTTCCACACCGGAGAGTTAGGATGATCTTCTAGATGATCTAGTAGATGATCTACTAGCGATAGCCAGACCTGAGGCCACTCATAGGGCTAGCGTCCTGCTAGCACTGCTGATGGACAGCATTAGCACGGGTTGCTGTTTTTCGTCCAGCACTGCGTGATACTAATGGAGACGGAATGACGGTAGCACCTGCTTGCTAGGACCGCGGAGATGCTTGTGGGGACCTAGATGTCAAGGGCGTCGGGACAACATATGTGACTGAGTTGATGTCAGCGTTACACCCAAAGAGCACACTGGGGGAATTCCCCATCGACTATCATGTTGTTTTAAACCCTGTCCACCAGGTCCTCGATAGTCATGATCAGGTTGCTAGGAATAAGCCGCAGGTGTGGAGATATGGCAAAGTCCAGCTGGCGGCAGGACTTCTTTAATGCCCACTGGAACTTGAGAATGAGATTTTCTAGGGTCTACAATGCTGATCATACACTCGACGAGACTGCTGAACATAGCCTGCACCTCTAGGCCACTCGGCCCATAAATAGAGTGGCGCAGTTGGTCTGGGCTATGAGGAGACACTAACATAATACTTCTAATGACTCTAAGCCCTGAGGTTGTGTGTGGGACAAAGTATTTCCAGGCATCTGGGCGGTCTTGCCTGATGCTGGTGATGTGCATAGTCTGCACCGATGCTCTGGGCTCGGAGTCTGGGTCGAATGAGAATCCCGCTGTCTTCTGATGGCCGATTGCTTGGGGTATTTGATAGGGGAAGTCCGAGTAGTCTCATCTCGTCTCACCATACATAATGCCCCGGCCATTGTTGTCACCACCATGCCACTGAAAGTCCGTGTGGGCGTTGAACTCCCACTGTAGTCTATTGGCTGCTGAGAGGCTGTAGCTGTTGAGCTGTGGGTCGAAATTATTTGTATCAGACAGGCTTGCGCCAGGCTCATAGAGGATTCATCTCATCATGTAGTATATATGGAATCTGAGAGAGCTGGCAATGAGCACAGCTTCAGGGCTACCAGAAAAGGAGTGAAGCAAACCAGTGCCGATGCCAAAGTGCAGCTGCTGGTTTCAGAACGAGAGATTTGGGCCTACCATCCAGGTGTTTCTTCACATCCTTGATGGAGGCTGATGTGGGACTGCCCACCGACCGTAATGGAGATCGGGGTTAGATCTGGAATATCATCCAGCAGGCTATGCAGATGGCCAGTTCAGAGTGTACCCAGGAGGGGCAGTTGGCTCTGGTCGATTGTTGTCAGATTCACCGGGAAGGCCATCTATAGAAATCGACTGTTGTGGACACAACATACAATTTGGCACTGTAGAGATCTTCGACGTGACCCCTCCACAGCATCTCATTTTTTAACACCGCCATGTCCACCGGCCCACTAGAGCCTTTGAGGTATTGCTGGCGCAATTTGGGTTTCTCTGTGCGGTACAGGGTGTGGAGCCTCAACATATAGTAGTACTCTTCATCACTGACCTGCCCATCCTCTATGAGCTTTGGTTACAGACTCGTCAAGAGCCCGTATGCTGCTCTGTGCTAGTGTTACATACTTACCATGATTCTCCAGCTTCCTGGTGATCTGGCGCTATCCAACCGTCAAGCCGTGTGGCCTGGACAGTAGCGGCATGCGTCACGCCACCCAGCGGGATAGCGACGATAGCACCCACACTTGTAGCGAGGGTGGCAACTGCAGCCACACCAGCACAGCTCCAATCACACGCACAGCTGTAGTTGTGCATGCTAGACTGTTGTAGACTGTTTTATATCGCCTACGGGTTCTGCTGTACATTTCTGTCTCGTGGACGAGATTCTGTTTGATGGTGTCGATCTGCTGGAGTCGCCAGCCATGGGCTGTACCGCTCTCCCCAGCTGCCATGGCAGGATATAGTTCAGGCTGCTTTCGCCACTCCGATTTAGCCATGGAACACCTATGTCTTAAACTTGTCCCATCACTTGTAGGGTCTGTCGATGAGTCATTGTGGGATTCATCTTGGAGAGTCTGGCGAACCAAACCAGCCTATTGGTGTGGATACACACCTCTCTCAAACACCCCTCATCCAGCATAATGTCAGGGGCCAGTAGTTTGCGCAGCCATGACATCTGGAACTGTATCTTTCCCCCTGGTGGTACGCCCACCATCGGCAGTCTTTCTTATATTTATACACTTGCACCCTCTCCTCTTCCCATTGTGTGACTTCTACACACTCGTCATCTAAGAAATCATACAAGTTTGGCCCTACTGTGCCCTCCTCCTGCCGGATGAGGCTCTCATATTCTCGAACCATGTTGTAGTCTCTTCGTCTCCTTGCCTCTCTGGTGTTCTGTTGATACCAGCTCACCCGCTGTACTCGCTCGCCTTCTTGTTGACTAAGCATTTCCTGTACCACCATATCTACCATCTCGGAGAAGGTGTGTGGTTGAGTTGGCTCCTCTATTTCCTTTTTCAACAACTCAGCAAATGCCAGATATGTCTGGGATGATATCATGATGATAGGTCAATAAGTAGCAGCAGTGTAAACTCTAATTGGGCATCTGACAGACCATCCATTCTGGCGTATAGACTAATGGTGGAGCTGTCAACCAGGTGATTTGCATGGGTGAACTGGGGATGATCGCTTTCCACAGTTTGCTGGTGGCTCCTGGCAGATATTCTGTCACGTCTAACTCTACTTCAGTCAGTATATATATATATACAATGGAGCCCATATTTGCTCACTCGACCGGTCTAGCTGATCTCGTAGACGTATACGATGTTGATGCTGCCACTGTTATGGAAAGCGATGGCAAATCGTTCATCCTATACTATGGAGCAGTCTCCAAGACATTCTCACTCCATTCCATCAGTGGAGATGGTGTAGAACTGTTGACTGATCTAAAAGATGTCTCCAAGAAGCGTCTGGGTAGCGACATGGATGGTAACAAGATCGTGTATCGCTACGACTTCCCGAAGAAGAAGGACATCCTCTAACCCCTGATAGAACAGTCAGCAGACAAGGTTGAGAATGTTAACACCATGGACGCTGACCTTAGCGTTCATGTCTTAGAGCCGACAGTGAAGCATGCCCCATCGATGTCACATGATGGTGTGGTGTTGACCCTGGCGAAACAGCTGCATATAGTCTTAAAAAAGAATGCGGTGTGGTATCGCGTGGGACCTGGTGGTAACTGGCGAACGTGGTTGCCACTATATAAACCTCCAGTGATTATTGACTTAGAGGTCACGCCCCTCTCTACTGTTGTGAAGAAGAATGGTAAGGTGCGAAAGCTGTTCAACCGTGGATCGTCCTTTCCAACCTATATACGAGAGGGTGCAACCCTAATTGTGGTAGGTGATAAGGTTGGGGTCACTGGTGGTCACCTTGCTGCGTCGTCAGTTTGATGGGCCAGAGGAAGCTATCAATATTCAGGAGGGTGTCTTATGGGTTGAGGGTGTGTCACATGCCTCCAAATCGAAGGCCTCTGTAAAACTATTCGAGCGTGTCAGGCTCACAAGTCCGCAGACAACGGCTATTGTGTTAGCACTGCAGCTTCTAGCTGGTGGTAAAGCGAAGAAGCTAAGGCCCACCCCTAATGGGATGAAGATCGGCATCGAGGCTGGCACAGGGCTCGATCTGACACAGATATTTCTCGAGGGGTTCACCTTGTTTAGTTTAACCCACCATGTATAGGATGTAGGTTATACTACTGCTCATACCTGTGGTGGCTGCCTCACAGACAGCCATGATATTAGATGCCAAGTGGGCCCACTTTCGAGACGAGCCTACGTACAACTCCTTCCGTGACCATTTACGGGAAAATATCTATGAAAAATTTCTCCCACGTGAGAAAATTGAGTCTGCTTTCCACTTCTATGGTGTAAAAAGGTCTGGACGTGGTTGTCTGCAGCCGAGGTGGCACCAGATCCTCTGTGTCACCTGTGAACATGTCAGAGTCTGTTATGGTGCAGATGGTAGGCACTTTAGCGTTCTGCCAAGTCAGCTTTTGCCAAGGCAGCTGGAAGAGCCTGTGGGTAATCCCCTCATGCCGAAGTGACACTGGTCATGACTACGTGTTTGTCTGATTTAGGGCTCATATCCCACAGGATATTCTTGTTCTAGCATCATCCACATCAAAACTGTAAATCGTTAGCAGATGATCGAAATACTGCCATAGTTTTGCCATTGCCATTGCTGTCAGTGGATAGCCTCTAGCCTCTAACTCATATACTGTTGGTGGTTTTCGGGTGAGTAACTCGTCTACTAATATTGCGAATGTTAGGTCCGGAGAACTTCTCCAAGACTCAAGTGATCTATTTGCGTAGTCACCCAGGTCATGTAATGACCCTGTCACCTAGTCCCGCCGTATTGCATAGCCTACATCATGCATATAACTCTATAGTTCTTCGGGGTAACCATGGTGCACAATGGTGATCAGATTCGTCTCTGGATGATTAGACCCTGTATGGTGTGGCTGGTATATCGCTATGGATACGTATCTCTAACTGGACCAGTTTGAACGGATGGGTGTGGTTCAGTGGGGCCTGGGGCCTGGCATGTACTTGTCTGGCTCATGTCTCCAATTTCTCTCTGAAATTCCTATGCCTCAGAATTGTGAGGGTGGTGGAGCCGCGGATCGCCGATCGACTGCCTATGGAGGGGGGGGGGGTGATATCATTCTAATACCGGCTCTACTACTAAAGTCAAACAATGGATGAATCATATTTTAGTTATGGTCCTCCCATCTCTAGCTAAGCTCCACCCACGTTTTGCCCGTGTTGGTATCAATTGATACATACACTTTGAATCTCAATTTCCAGAAAACTACACAGTAACCTGTTGAATATTTTGAAACTAATTTGACTTGGTGCTATTGCTGCCTATGACAGAAATAGCGCTCAATCAGCAGCAATAGCGACGAGTCAAATTATTTTCAAAATATTCAAGAGAATGTTTATTAAATAGTACAGACATACAATTCATAGAGAAACGCTTAGTCTGTCATCAATTAATCGTAAGTGCCAAACTTAGAAACGCCATATATGACCTAATTGATTATGACATCAGCCTACATGCCACGTGGTTGATTATGACTTAATATGATTGAAGGGTCAATTGGAATCCTCCATTGCTCTCCCCGCACATCCATGATCAGCCAATAGCACACGTCTGGCCGTGTTGTAACATGCTGTGCATCTTAGGTCCTCCGTGAGATTCGATGGAGTTAATCGCAGGTCTGTGTTATGGGAATACCTGACTCTCACTGACCTTCCATCCCAATGGACCTTTCCAGATTTAGCTTTTTCCCGCCCATCTCTATCTAAACTCCACATAAACCTCGCTTGTGTTGGGATGACAATCAATTTCCAGAAAAGTATACATGTAAGTGGTTGAATATTTTGAAACTAATTTGAATGGGTTCCTATTGAAGCAACAGCGTCTGGTCAAATTAGTTTCAAAATATTCGACAGAATATTTATTAAATAGTAAAGACAATTCTTGTCGGACTATTAAGCATTTAAGACGGACTAAATCGAGTCATTTATGGTGTAATTGATTATGATGTCATCCCACACGTCACGTAGTTCAGTATGACGTCATAAGGGTCATTCATTTGCTTGCAATACAGGGATTTCTAGCTAAGCTCAGCCCACCTCGTGCCCGTGCTGCTGGAAGCTATTTGAACCTCTGAAACCTGAATGCCCAGAATCTAAATTTCAAGATAACTATACAGGTAGACTGTTGAATATTTTGAAATTAATTTGGGCGGGGGGGTGCTATGAGAGGTGTAGAATTAAGACATGTAATACGGTCGGAGACCTGCCATTTAATTGTGAGAGTTACGAGTATGAAGTGATGAATAAGTTTTAATTCTATAGCAGGTTACATTGTGCCTGAACAAAGAATAGTCTATATCAGGTGGCATGGGCCTGAACAAGGCATATTCTATATCGGGTTACATGGGACTGAACCAGAAATATTCTATAGCAGTCTACGTGGGCCTTAACAATGATCATTCTCTTGCAGGATGGATAGGACTGAACAAAGAATATTCTATAGCAGGCTACATGGGACTGAACAAGGAATATTCTATAGCAGGTTACATGGGCCTGAACAAGGAATACTCTAAAGCAGGTTAAATGGGATTTAACAAGGATTATTCTCTTGCAGGATGGATGGGACTGAACAAAGAATATTCTATAGCAGGCTACATGGGACTGAACAAGTAAAATTCTATAACAGGTTACATGATCCTGAACAAAGAATATTCTAAAGCAGGTTACGCGGGCCTGAACAAGGATTAGTCTATAGTAGGTTACGTTGAACTGAACAAAGATTATGCCATAGCAGCTTGCGTGGAACTGAACAAGGACTATTCTATAGCAGGTTGCATGGAACTGAACAAGGAATATTCTATAGCAGTTTACGTGGAACTGAACAAAGAATAGTCGATAGCAGGTTGCATGGGCCTGAACAAGGACAATTCTATAGCAGGTTACATGGGCCGAAACAAGGAATATTCTATAGTGCGTTGCGTGGAACTGAACAAAGAATATCTTATGGCAAGTTGCATGGGACCGAACAAGGAATAGTCTATAGCAGCCTACGTGAAACTGAACAAAGACTATTCTATATCAGGTACATTAGCCTGAACAAAAATTATTCTTAGCAGGTTACATGGGAGTGAACAAGGAATATTATGTAGCAGGTTACATGAGCACGAACAAGTAATATTCTATCAAATGTTTACATGGGTCTGAAGAAGGAATAATCTATAGCAGGTTGCGTGGAACTGAACAACGAATATTCTATAGCAGATGGCATGGGACTGAACAAGGAATATTCTATAGCACGTTATGTGGAACTAAACAAGGGATATGCTATAGTATGCTATGTCGGCGTTAACAAGGAATATTCTCTTGCAGGTTGGATGGGACTGAACAAATAGTATTCTATAGCATCTTACATGTGCCTGAACAAAGGATATTCTATAGCAGGTTGCGTGGAACTGAACAAGGAATATTCTATAGCAGATTGCATGGGTTTGAACAAGGAACATTCTATAGAAGCTTATGTGGGCCTGAACGAGGGAAATTATATTGCAGGTTACATGGATCTGGACAAGGAATAGTCTATAGCAGGTTACCTGGGCCTGAACAAGAAATATTCATATAGCAGGTTACATGGGCGTGAACAATGATTATGCTGTAGCAGGTTAGATTGGACTGAACAAGGAATATTATCTAGCAGGTTATGTGGGCCTGAAGAGGGAAATTTATATTGCAGGTTACATGGATCTGAACAAGGTATATTTTATTGCAGGTTGCGTGGAACTGAACAATGAATATTCTATAGCAGATGGCATGGGACTGAACAAGGAATATTCTATAGCACGTTATGTGGAACTAAACAAGGGATATGCTATAGTATGCTATGTCGGCGTTAACAAGGAATATTCTCTTGCAGGTTGGATGGGACTGAACAAATAGTATTCTATAGCATCTTACATGGGCCTGAACAAAGGATATTCTATAGCAGGTTGCGTGGAACTGAACAAGGAATATTCTATAGCAGATTGCATGGGTTTGAACAAGGAATATTCTATAGCAGCTTATGTGGGCCTGAACGAGAAAAATTATATTGCAGTTTACATGGATCTGAACAAGGAATAGTCTATAGCAGGTTACCTGGGCCTGAACAAGGAATATTCATATAGCAGGTTACATGGGCGTGAACAATGATTATGCTGTAGCAGGTTAGATTGGACTGAACAAGGAATATTATCTAGCAGGTTATGTGGGCCTGAAGAGGGAAATTTATATTGCAGGTTACATGGATCAAAACAAGGTATATTTTATTGCAGGTTACGTGGAACTGAACAAAGAATATTCTAGAGCAGGTTATGTGGAACTGAAGAAAGAATAGTCCATGGTAGGTTACATGGACCAAAACAAAGAATATTCTATAGCGGGTTACAATGGCCTGAACAAGGAATATTCTATAGCAGGCTGCGTGGAACTGAACAAGGAATATTCTATATCGGGTTGCGTGGAACTGAGCAAGGAATATTCTATAGCAGGTTGCGTAGAACTGAACAAGGAATATTCTATAGCAGGTTGCGTGGAACTGAACAAAGAATAGTCTATTGCTGGTTACATGGGCCTGAACAAAGTATAAGCTATAGCAGCTTACATGGGCCTGAACAAGGAATATTCTATAGCAGGTTGCGTGGAACTGAACAAGGAATATTCTATAGCAGGTTGCGTGGAACTGAACAAGGAATATATTATAGCATGTTGTTTGGAACTAAACAATGAATATTCTATAGCTGGTTGCGTGGGTCTGAACAAGGATTATTCTATAGCAGCTTATGTGGGCCTGAAAAAGGAATATTCTATAGTGGGTTACGTGGAACTGAACAAATGATATTCAATAGCAGGCGACGTGGGCCTTAACAATGAATATTCTCTTGCAGGTTGGATGTGACTGAATGAAGAATAGTCTATAGCCAGCTACATGGGACTGAACACGAGTATTCCATAGCAGGATACATAGGAGTGAACAAGGAATATGGGGTAACAGGTTAGACTGAACTGAACAAGGAACATTCTATAGCAGATTATGTGGGCCTAAACGAGGAAAATTATATTCCAGGTTACATGGATCTGAACAAGGAATATTCTATAGCAGGTTACATGGGCCTGAACATGGAATATTCTATAACAGGCTACATGGAACTGAACAAGGAATACTCTATAGCAGGTTACATGGGCCTGAACAAGGATTATGCTGTAGCCGGTTAGAGTGGACTGAACAGGGAATATTATCTAGCAGGTTACGTAGGCCTGAAGCAGGAATATTATATTGCAGGTTACATGGATCGGAACAAGGTATATTCTATTGCAGGTTACGTGGACCTGAACAAAGAATATTCTATAGCAGGTTGCGTGGAACTGAACAAGGAATATTCTATTTCAGGTTATGTGGAACTGAACAAAGAATAGACTATAGCAGGTTACATGGTCCTGAACTAGGAAAAGTCTATAGCAGGTTACATGGGTCTGAACAAGGAATATTCTATAGCAGGCTGCGTGGAACAGAACAAGGAATATTCTATAGCAGGTTGCATAGGCCTGAACAAGGAATATTCTATAGCAGGTTGCCTAGAACTGAATAGGGAATATTCTAGAGCAGGTTACATGGACCTGAACAAGGAATATTCCATAGCGGGTTATGCGCCTGGATAAGGAATATTCTATGGCAGGTTGCATGGAACTGAACAAGGAATATATTATAGGAAGTTTCGTGGAACTAAACAAGGAATCTTATATAGCATATTGCATGGGTCTGAACAAGGAGTATCATATAGCAAGTTACGAGGAACTGAACAAGTGATATTCAATTCCAGGCTACGTGGGGCTTAACAATGAATATTCTCTTGCAGTTTGGATGTGACTGACAGAAGAATAGTCTATAGCCAGCTACATGGGACTGAACACGAGTATTCTATAGCAGGATACATAGGAGTGAACAAGGAATATGGGGTAACAGGTTAGATTTAACTGAACAAGGAATATTCTATAGCAGTTTACGTGGAACTGAACACAGAATATTCTGCAGCTGGTTACATGTACCTGAACACGGAATATTCTATTGCAGGTTACATGAGACTGAACAGTGTAAATTCTATAACAGGTCACGAGCAACAGAACAGGGAATATTTTACAGTAGGTTACGTGGACATGAACAAAGTATAGACTATAGCAGGTTATGTGGGTCTGAACAAGGAATATTCTATAGCAGGTTACATGGAATTGAATAAGGAATATACTATAGCAGGTTGCGTGGAACTGAACAAGGAATATTCTATTTAAGGTTACGTAGAACTGAACAAGGAATATTCTATATTGGGTTGGGTGGAACTAAACAATGAATATTCTATAGCGGTTTGCATGGACCTGAACAAGGAATATTCTATAGCAGGTTACATGAGCCTCAATAAAGAATATTCTATAGCAGGTTACAAGGGCCTAAACAAGGAATATTTTATAGCATGCTGCGTGGAACTGAACAAGAAATATTCTACGGCAGGTTGTGTAGAACTCAACAAGGAATATTCTTATAGCATGTTGCGTGGAACTGAACAATGAATATTCTATAGCAGCTTGCTTAGAACTGAACAAGGAATATTCTATAGCAGAGTGCATGGGCCTGAACAAGGAATATTCTATAGCAGGTTACATGGGCCTGAACAAGGAATACTCTATAGCAGTTTACATGGGCCTGAACAAGGAATATTCTATAGCAGGCTACGTGGAACTGAACAAAGAATAGTCTATAGCTTGTTACATGGGCCTGAACAAGGACCATTCTATAGCAGCTTACATGGGCCTGAACATGGAATATTCTGTAACAAGCTACATGGAACTGAACAAAGAATATTCTATAGCAGGTTACCTGGGCCTGAACAAGGAATATTCTATAGCAGGTTACATGGGCCTGAACAAGGATTATGCTGTAGCCGGTTAGATTGGACTGAAGAAGGAATATTATATTGCAGGTTACATGGATCTGAACAAGGTATATTCTATTGCAGGTTACGTGGAACGGAACAAAGAATATTCTATAACAGGGTGCAAGGAACTGAACAAGGAATATTCTATATCAGTTAGCGTGGAACTGAACAAGGAATATTCTATAGCAGGCTTCATGGGACTGAACAAGGACCATTCTATAGCAGGCTACATGGAACAGAACAAGGAATATTCTATAGCAGGCTACATGGGACTGAACAAGTAATATTCTATAGCAGGTTACAAGGGCCTGAACAAGGAATATTTTATAGCATGTTGCGTCGAACTGAACAATGAATATTCTATAGCCGCCTACATGGGACTGAACAAGGAATATTCGATAGCAAGCAACATGGGTCTGAACAAGGAATATTCTATAGCAGGTTACAGGGGCCTGAACAAGGAATATTTTATAGCATGTTGCGTCGAACTGAACAAGGAATATTCTATAGCAGGTTGCGTAGAACTGACGAAGGAATATTCTATAGCATATTGCGTGGAACTGAACAAGGAATAATCCATAGCAGGTTACATGGAACTGAACAAGGAATATTCTATAGCAGGTTACATGGAACTGAACAAGGAATATTCTATATCGGTTTGCGTGGGACTGAACAAGGAATATTATATAGCAGGCTACATAGGACTGAACAAGGAATATTCTATAGCAGGCTACATGGATCAGAACAAGGAATATTCTATAGCAGGCTACATGGGACTGAAAAAGTAATATTCTATGGCGGTTACAAGGGCCTGCACAAGGAATATTTTATAGCATGTTGCGTCGAACTGAACAAGGAATATTTTATAGCATGTTACGTCGAACTGAACAAGGCATATTCCATAGCAGGCTACATGAGACTGAACTAGGAATATTCTATAGCAGGCAACATGGGACTGAACAAGGAATATTCTATTGCAGGTTACATGGGCCTGAACAAGGAATATTTTATAGCATGTTGCGTCGAACTGAACAAGGAATATTCTATAGCAGGTTGCGTAGAACTGACCAAAGGATATTCTATAGCATGTTGCGTGGAACTGAACAAGGAATATTCCATAGCAGGTTGCGTGGAACTGAACAAGGAATATTCCATAGCAGCTTATGTGGGCCTGAACGAGAAATATAATATTGCAGGTTACATTGATCTGAACAAGGAATACTCTACAGCAGGTTACATGTGCCTGAACAAGGAATATTCTATAGCAGGCTACGTGGAACTGAACAAAGAATAGTCTATAGCTTATTACATGGGCCTGAACAAGGACTATACTATAGCAGGTTGCATGGAACTGAACAAGGAATACTCTACAGCAGGTTACATGTGCCTGAACAAGGAATATTCTATAGCAGGCTACGTGGAACTGAACAAAGAATAGTCTATAGCTTATTACATGGGCCTGAACAAGGACTATACTATAGCAGGTTGCATGGAACTGAACAAGGAATATTCTATAGCCGGTTGCGTGGAACTGAACAAGAAATCTTCTATAGCAGGTTGCATGGGTCTGAGAAAGGACGATTCTATAGCAGGTTGCGTGGAACTGAACAAGGAATATTCTATAGCCGGTTGCGTGGAACTGAACAAGGAATCTTCTATAGCAGGTTGCATGGGTCTGCAAAAGGATTATTCTATAGCAGGTTACAAGGGCCTGAACAAGGAATATTCTAGATCAGGTTGAGTGGAACTGAACAAGGAATATATTATAGCAAGTTGCATGGAACTAAACAAGGAATCTTCTATAGCAGGTTGCATGGGTCTGAACAAGGAATATTCTGTAGCAGCTTACGTGGGCATGAACAATGAATATTCTATAGCAGGTTACGTGGAACTGAACAAGCGTTGTTCATTAACAGGCTACGTGGGGCTTAACAATGAATATTCTCTTGCAGTTTGGATGGGACTGAACGACGAATATTCTATAGCAGGTTACATAGGAGTGAACAAGGAATATGCTGTAACCGGTTAGATTGAACTGAACAAGGACAATTCTATAGCAGGTTACATGGGACTGAATGAAGAATATTCTATAGCAGTTTAAGTGGAACTGAACACAGAATAGTCTATAGCAGGTTACATGTGCGCGAACAAGGAATATTCCATTTCAGGATACGTGGAACTGAACAAAGAATAGTCTATAGCAGGTTACATGGAACTGAACAAGGAATATTCTATAGCAGGCAGCATGGAACTGAACAAGGAATATTCTATAGCATGCTACGTGGGACTGAACAAGGAATATGCTAGAGCAGGTTGAGTGGAACTGAACATGGAATATATTATAGCAAGTTGCGTGGAACTAAACAAGGAATCTTCTATAGCAGGCTGCATGGGTCTGAATAAGGAATATTCTATAGCAGGTTACATGTGCCCGAACAAGGAATATTCTATAGCAGGTTGTGTGGAACTGAACAAGGAATATATTATAGCAAGTTGCGTGGAACTAAGCAAGGAATGTTCTATAGCAGGTTGCATTGGTCTGAACAAGGAATATTCTATAGCAGGTTACATGGGCCTGAACAAGGAATATTCTATAGCAGGCTACATGGAACTGAACAAATAATAGTCTATAGTAGGTTACCTGGGCCTGAACAAGGAATACTCTATAGCCGGTTGCATGGGCCTGAACAAGGAATATTCTATAGCAGGTTACGTGGGACTGAACAAGGAATATTCTATAGCAGGTTGCGTGGAACTGAACAAGGAATATTATATAGCAGGTTACAAGGGCCTGAACAAGGAATATTCTAGAGCAGATTGTGTGGAACTGAACACGGAATATATTATAGCAAGTTGCGTGGAACTAAGCAAGGAATCTTCTATAGCAGGTTGCATTGGTCTGAACAAGGAATATTCTATAGCAGGCTACATGGACTTGAACAAATAATATTCTATAGTAGGTTACCTGGGCCTGAACAAGGAATACTCTATAGCCGGTTGCATGGGCCCGAACAAGGAAAATTCTATAGCAGGTTACGTCGGCCTAAAGGAGGAAAATTATATTGCGGGTTACATGGATCTGAACAAGGAATATTCCATAGCAGGTTGCGTGGAGCTGAAAAGGAATATTCTATTTCAGGTTATGTGGAACTGAACAAGGAATATTCCATAGCAGGCTGCGTGGAACTGAACAAGGAATATTCTATATCGGGTTGCGTGAAACTGAACAAGGAATATTCTATAGCAGGTTACAAGGGCCTGAACAAGGAATATTCTAGATCAGGTTGAGTGGAATTGAACAAGGAATATATTATAACAAGTTGCATGGAACTAAACAAGGAATCTTCTATAGCAGGTTGCATAGGTCTGAACAAGGAATATTCTGTAGCAGCTTACGTGGGCATGAACAAGGAATATTCTATAGCAGGTTACGTGGAACTGAACAAGCGTTGTTCATTAACAGGCTACGTGGGGCTTAACAATGAATATTCTCTTGCAGTTTGGATGGGACTGAACGAAGAATATTCTATAGCAGGTTACATAGGAGTGAACAAGGAATATGCTGTAACAGGTTAGATTGAACTGAACAAGGACTATTCTATAGCAGGTTACATGGGACTGAATAAAGAATATTCTATAGCAGTTTAAGTGGAACTGAACACAGAATAGTCTACAGCAGGTTACCTGTGCCTGAACAAGGAATATTCTATTTCAGGATATGTGGAACTGAACAAAGAATAGTCTATAGCAGGTTACATGGAACTGAACAAGGAATATTCTATAGCAGGCAACATGGAACTGAACAAGGAATATTCTATAGCAGGCTACGTGGGACTGAACAAGGAATATTCTATAGCAGGTTGCGTGGAACTGAACAAGGAATATTCTATAGCAGGTTACAATGGCCCGAACAAGGAATATTCTAGAGCAGGTTGCGTGGAACTGAACAAGGAATATATTATAGCAAGTTGCGTGGAACTAAGCAAGGAATCTTCTATAGCAGGTTGCATTGGTCTGAACAAGGAATATTCCATAGCAGCTTACGTGGGCCTGAACAAGCGATATTCAATAGCAGGCTACGTGTGGTTTAACAATGAATATTCTCTTGCAGTTTGGATGGGACTGAACGAAGAATATTCTATAGCCGGCTACATGGGACTGAACAAAGAGTATTTTATAGCAGGTTACATAGGAGTGAACAAGGAATATGCTGTAACAGGTTAGATTGAACTGAACAAGGAATATTCTATAGCAGGTTGCATGGGCCTGAATAAAGAATATTATATGGCAGTTTAAGTGGAACTGAACACAGAATAGTCTATAGCGGGTTACATGTGCCTGAACATGGAATTTTCTATAGCAGGTCACGTGGAACAGAACAAGGAATATTATATAGTATGTTACTTGGAACTGAACAATGAATATTCTATAACAGGCTACGTGGAACTGAACAAAGACTAGACTATAGCAGGTTACATGGGCATGAACAAAGAAAAATCTATAGCAGTTTACATGTGCCTGAACAAGGAATATTCTATAGCAGGTTGCATGGGCCTGAACAAGGAATATTCTATAGCAGGTTGTGAGGAACTGAACAAGAAATATTCTATAACAGGTTGCGTCGAACCAAACAATGAATATTATATAGCACATTGCATGAAACCGAACAAGGAATATTCTATAGCAGGTTGCATGGGACTGAACAAGGTATGTTCTATAACAGCTTGCGTGGAACTGAACAAAGAATATTCGTTTATCAGATTACATTGGCCTGAACAGATATTATTCTGTAGCAGGTTACATGGGGGTGAACAAGGAATATTATGTAGCAGGTTACATGGGCCTGACCAAGGTATATTCTATAAAATTGTTACATGGGTCTGAACAAGGAATATTCTATTGCAGGTTGCGTGGAACTGAACAAGGAATATTCTGGAGCAGTCTATGTTGGCCGTTACAGGGAATAGTCTCTTGCAGGTTGGATGGGACTGAATAAAGAATATTCTATAGCCAACTACATCGGACTGAACAAAGTGTGTTCTATAGTAGGTTACTTGTGAGTGAACAAGGAATATGCTGTAGGAGGTTAGATTGGACTGAACACAGAATAGTCTATGGCGGGTTACTTGGGCCTTAACAAGGGATATTCTATAGCAGGTCACGTGGAACAGAACAAGGAATATTATATAGTATGTTACTTGGAACTGAACACAGAATGGTCTATAGCAGGTTTCATGGGCATGGACAGGGAATATTCTATAATAGGCTGCATGGAACTGAACAAGGAATATTCTATAGCATGTTGCATGGAACTGAACAAGGAATATTCTATGACAGTTTTCGCGGAACTGAACAAATTTCAGTCTATAGCCAGTTACATGGGCCTGTACAAGGAATATTCTATAGCAGGTTACATGGCTCTGAACAAGGAATATTCTTTAGCAGGTTACGTGGGCCTTAACATGGAATATTCTACAGCCGGATGCATGGGCCTGAACAAGGAATATTCTATATCAGGTTGCGTGGAACTGAACATGGTATATTCTATAGCAGGTTGCAATGGATTGAAGAAGGAATATTCTATAGCAGCTTAAGTGGAATTAAAAAATGCATATTCTATATCAGGTTACATGAGGATGAACACATATTATTCTCTAACAGGTTACATAGGTGGGAACACGGAATATTCTGTAGCAGGTTACATGGGCCTGAACAAGAAATATTCTGTAAAATTGTTACAATGCAGAGATAGTCTAGAACCGGTGGAATCTGTGTTCCACCAGTTCTAGACTATCTCTGCATTGTTTCTCCCGCACTCGAAGCTAAATGTCACTAAAACTCTCTTCTCAAAATTTACATGTTGAAGATTCCGGTTTTCTTCTTTTTAATAACGGGTTGGTGGTCCCGCTTCGCTACCGGTAAGTTTATGATGTAAGGTTGCTGCGACAACCACTTGCCGGCAGCGGAGAAGGAACGTAGCAGTCTGGCTCGCCTCGTCGAGAAGATGGTGAGTGACGATATTTATGAAGACTGCTGGGCCTGATCTGACGTCGTGGTGCACCACGTTATGACTGACGGTTGCCTTCAGCTCAGACTAGATTCCTATGCTATCTCGCTAAACTAATCAACCAACAAACGACTGACTTACATAAACGTAAGTTACATAGATTTATTGAAACTTTAAAACTAATATACGAATTCTAAGCAAGAGCAATATCGCTCAATAATCAAACAAGTACAATAATATGTACGAAACGGACTAATAGTCTATACTAACTTGAAGTTTGATCAGAGTTTTCTTTCTAGCACGCTAACTGAACATCAGCAGGATGTCCATGATTCACGGTGGTGAATTGAATAACTTTCTATACCTGAAAGTTCATCTTTTATAGTACTCAGAATCTCTAATTCTGAGGTTCTATACATATCGTAATGATAAGATTCCTCCTGAATCTGTTTTAATGACTCTTCTAGGCACGTCATAAGCTAACCTTGATTGGCACGGATAATCAGTCCACCAATCAACTTCTGCTTATTCCTTCCTAGAAGTTCCTACCTAATAAATATTAGTCCTCCTGACCAATCAACGATCCTTTCATTTCGTTGTTGGATGTAAAACCTATTCTACTTAATTCTTTGCTACAGAGGTTGATCGACGCTCCTTGATTATGACATCATCCTGACCAATCAAACTCTGTGCTATTCTTCTATGGAGATGCTGCCCCACATAGACAAAGCGGTGGTAACTGGTTCTGATTTGATGCGATCTGTCAGCTAACTAACAACATTACGGAATGTGTTGGTGTTGCATGCCATTGTATGAGTGACATATAGTTGATATACAAATTTCGATTATGTTATTAATTCCTACAGGACGCTACAATGTCCATGTCCTGTCCATTGCCTATTGATGGATAAGCCTGTAGGATGCTAGAGTTAATAAGCACATGATGTGTATGATCTCACTGCCAGCTGGTGTTGTTCTATTCTCATGTGAGAATCTAGAATGTCTACGTCATCAACTGAGTCCGTTTGTCACGTTCGATTCCACTGATTACTATACCTCGATTATTTTCTAAACTATCGACTCACACAACTGCTGAATATCATAAAAGTGTGTGCCGACTGAACAGCAACAACTTTCATCAAAACCATTTCCAAATACACATCAATTCCGAACCTTGGGATCTATTCTAATCAATTCACGTATTTCAAATATTATTCTACAACTACATCCATTTAGTTTCAGTGTGCTATATTAGCACTCCATCTATTTATCGGAAATATAGATGGCCAATATTTATCAACAATATCAGCAGCACTGGCTGATGTAATTATTAAGCTATATATTAAAACATAAATGTCATCCAGTCCCTTAGCTCACCTGGTATTTTCAAAGTAAAATTTCTTTAGGGACTTACTCGAAAATATAAGATATCCGGCGGAGTCATGACTCCCACAAGACAATCCCATATTTACAATGTGTTCCGTACATCTATGAGTTCAGTGCATTACATGTAGTTAAATTATAAATGGCTTTTAAAAGAGAACTGTAACAGGGAAAAGTAGTTCCTAATGAATGTTCTTTAGAGTTGTCTCGCCTTTCTGAAGCTTTGTCACGCTGGTTCTTAGACTGAGACTCTTAGTTGTTGCAATGGTTTTCAATGCGGTGTTGGTTCAAGACTGACAACTGTATAGTTAAATGAATAGGAAAGGACCAAATGTTCATCGATTTAGTCTACTCTATTTTCCGTTAAACCGCAACCTCCAGTTTTCAAAAGCTACCTCCACCTGTTTAAAAAAGTAATGTCTTGGGTCTTGCAAAAATACCATAACAGGGAAGAGTGTTGTGCCACTGCACTACCAGAATCCGACCATAGGCGGGAACAGCCAGAAATGTCCGAGTGTTACAGGTTACCAGGCGAGAAGCGTGCATAGAACCAGATTGAATCCTGCTGACCACAAGAAAGGACGTTCGATCCGTGACGTCATGGCATTTAAGGTTAGTCACTGCATATTGCTCTATTCTATTGTTATGTTGTTATATTATATACGAAATTTATAGCCAAAAGCACCACACTGCTATAGAATATTTCTTGTTCAGTTCCACGCAACCTGCTATAGAATATTTCTTGTTCAGTCCCATGTAGCCTGCTATAGAATATTCCTTGTTCTGTTCCATGTAGCCTGCTATAGAATATTCCTTGTTCTGTCCCATGTAGCCTGCTATAGAATATTCCTTGTTCTGTTCCATGTAGCCTGCTATAGAATATTCCTTGTTCTGCCCCATGTAGCCTGCTATAGAATAGTCCTTGTTCTGTTCCATGTAGCCTGCTATAGAATATTCCTTGTTCTGTCCCATGTATTCTGCTATAGAATATTCCTTGTTCTGTCCCATGTAGCCTGCTATAGAATATTCCTTGTTCTGTCCCATGTAGCCCGCTATAGAACATTCTTTGTTCAGTCCCATGTAGCCTGCTATAGAATATTCGTTGTTCTGTTCCATGTAGCCTGCTATAGACTATTCCTTGTACAGTCCCATGTAGCCTGCTATAGAATATTCCTTGTACAGTCCCATGTAGCCTGCTATAGAATATTCCTTGTTCTGTCCCATGTAGCCCGCTACAGAATATTCCTTGTTCAGTCCCATGTAGCCTGCTATAGAATATTCCTTGTACAGTCCCATGTAGCCTGCTATAGAATATTCCTTGTACAGTCCCATGTAGTCTGCTAAAGAATATTCCGTGTACAGTCCCGTGTAGCCTGCTATAGAATATTCCTTGTTCTGTCCCATGCAGCCTCCTATAGAATATTCCTTGTGCAGTCCCATTTAGCCTGCTATAGAATATTCCTTGTTCAGATCCACGCAACCTACTATAGAATATTCCTTGTTCAGTTCCACGCAACCTGCTATAGAATATTCCTTGTTCAGTCCCATGTATCCTGCTATAGAATATTCCTTGTTCAGTTCCACGCAACCTACTATAGAATATTCCTTGTTCAGTTCCTCGCAACCTGCTATAGAATATTCCTTGTTCAGTCCCATATAGCCTGCTATAGAATATTCCTTGTACAGTCCAATGTAGCCTGCTATAGAATATTCCTTGTTCTGTCCCATGTGGCCTGCTGTAGAATATTCATTGTACAGCCCCATGTAGCCTGCTATAGAATATTCATTGTTCTGTCCCATGTAGCCTGCTATAGAATATTCCTTGTTCAGACTCACGTAACCTGCTATAGACTATTCTTTGTTCTGTTCCAAGTAAACTGCTATAGAATAGACTTTGTTCAGGCCCATGTAACCAGCTATAGAATTTTCTTTGTTCAGTCCAATCTAACCTGCTACAGCATATTCCTTGTTCACTCCCATGTAACCTGCTCTAGAATACTCTTTGTTCAGTCCCATGTAGCAGGCTATAGAATATTCATTGCTAAGGCCCACGTAGCCTGCTAGAGAAAATCATTTGTTATGTTCTGCGTAACCTGCTATAGAATATTCCTTGTTCACTCCCATGCAACCTGCAATAGAATATTCCTATTTCAGTTCCACGCAACGTACTATAGAATATTCCTTGTTCAGGTCCATGTAACCATTTTATAGAATATACCTTGGTACGGTCCATGCAACCTGCTACATAATATTCCTTGTTAACTCCCATGTAACCTGATAAAGAATAATATGTGTTCAGGCCCATGTAACCTGCTATAGCATATTCCTTGTTCAGACCCATGCAACCTGCTATAGAATATTCCCTGTTTAGTCCCACACAACCTGCTATAGAATATTCCTTGTTCAGTTTCACGCAACCCGCTATAGAATATTCCTTGTTCAAGCCCATGTAACCTGCTATAGAATATGCCTTGTTCAGGCCCATGCAACCAGCTATAGACTATTGTTTGTTCTGTTTTACCTAGCCTGCTATAGAATATTCTTTGTTCAGTTCCACGCAACCTGCTATAGACTATGCTTTGTTCAGTTCCACGTAACCTGAAATAGAATATTCCTTGTTCAGTTCCCCACAAACTGCTATAAAATATTCCTTTTTCAGACCTTGTAACCTGCTATAGTATTACCCTTGTTCTGGCGCATGTAACCTGCTATAGATTATTCAGTGTTCAGTTCCATGTAATGTAATGTAGTATATTCCTAATTCTGTTCCACGTAGCCTGCTATACAATATTCCTTGTTCAGTTCCATGTAACCTGCTATAGAATATTCCTTGTTCACTTCCACGCAACCTGTTATAGAATATTCCTGATTCAGACCTATGCAACCGGCTATAGAAGACTCCTTTTTCAGTTCCACGCAGCCAGATATAGAATATTCCTTGTTCAGTTCCACGCAGCCTGCTATAGAATATTCCTTGTTCAGTTCCACGCAACCTGAAATAGGATATTCCGTGTTCAGTTCCACACAACCTGCTATAGAATATTCCTTGTTCAGTTCCACACAAACTGCATGTAACCTGCTATAGAATTACCCTTGTTCTGGCGCATGTAACCTGCCATAGATTATTCAGTGTTCAGTTCCATGTAACCTGCTATAGAATATTCCTTGTTCAGTTCGATGTAACCTGCTATAGAAAATTCCTTGTTCAGGCCCATGTAACCTGCCAAAAAATATTCTTTGTTCAGTTCCACGCAACCTGCTATAGAATATTCGTTGTTCAGCTCCACGCAACCTGCTATAGAATATTTATTTTTCATGCACATGCAACCTGCTATATAATATTCCTTGCTCAGGCCCACTCAACCTGCTATAGAATTTACCTCGTTCAGTTCCATGCAACCTGCTATAGAATATTCCTTGTTCAGGCACATGCAACCAAATATAAAGACCAAATGGTGTTTCTCGAGGTGATAATTAAAGCTACAATGCTAAGTTGCACTATATGTATACAGAAAACTTCGAACTAAAGTTGATGCAAGACTTACCATTCGCTTGCCTCTTGTCAGAGCCATAGTGTCAAATCGTGAATTTCAGAGTGGCTCACGGGCAATTGATGGCATTTTTAAAACTGATGCCACTGGTAAAAATAAAATAGGTAGAGCAACCACTAAAACTATACTCAGTAATTATAAGGTACTAGTTAATGATGTGGCATACAGTATTCGTATATTCATCAGATATATTTTGCATATATATATATATATATATATATATATATATATATATATATATATATATATATATATATATATATATATATATATATATATATATATATATATATATATATATATATATATATATATATATATATATATATATATATATATATATATATATATATATATATATATATATATATATATATATATATATATATATATATATATATATACAGTACTGTGCAAAAGTCTTAGGCCACCAAAGAAAACTGTAATTCAAAACATTTTTCTGAACAGCTAGTATTTATATTTCATAGGAAAAGTATAATTTCATTTTCTAATTCATTAACAAATGATATAACAAAATCTTTAACAAATAATATAACAAATAATAGCTAGGCAATCATAATTAAAGACATATATCAGTATTTTGTGTGGCCTCCCTTGACACGCTTAACTGCTGCAACTCGCTTTGGTAGACTTTCCTGCAATTTTCTCAAGTAATCCTGTGGCATGTTATTCCATGCGTCTTGTAGAACGTTCCAGAGCTCTTCTTTGGACTTTGGTTGCTTCTTGTTCTTTTCTCTGTCTAAATGTTCCCATGCTGCTTCAATTATATTAAGATCAGGGCTCTGGGGTGGCCATTCTAACAATGTCAGAGTACCGTCTGCTGTTTTTTGCTCCAAGTACCTTTTAATTATGTTGGCAGTATGTTTGGGATCGTTATCATGTTGAAATGTAAAGTTCCTACCAATAAGTTGCTTTCCGGATGGCACAGCATGATGTATCAGAATCTGTCTATATCTCTCAGCATTCATAATTCCATCAATTTTCACCAGATCTCCTACTCCATCTGCTGACATGCATCCCCAAACCATCATAGAGCCACCTCCGTGTTTTACAGAAGGTTGTAGACAAGCATCAATGTACTTTTCACCAACCCTTCTCCTGACATACTGGCGTCTATTTGAAACGAACATTTCGAATTTTGATTCATCACTCCACAGGACATTCCGCCACTGGTCTGCTGTCCAATTGGCATGTCTTTTAGCATACTGTAGTCTCTTTTGCTTGTTCCCAGTCCTTAAGTATGGCTTCATCGCAGCAACACGCCCAACAAGACCATTTTTGATAAGACTTCGTCTCACAGTCGAAGCATGTACTTTGGTGTTACTCGACTCTGCCAGATCTTGAGCAAGTGCCTGGCTAGATTTCCTTCTGTCCCTTTAGGAAGTGACTTTCAAATAATGTTCATCAGCTACAGAGAGTTTCCTCGGTCTTCCACTGCGTCTTTTGTCTACAACCGATTGAGATGCTTTGAATTTCTTAATAACGCCTTGAATAGCACATCGAGAAAATCCAGTTTGGCGGGATATAGCTCTCTGTGAATTACCTTCTTCATGCAAAATTACAATTTTACGCCGGTCATATTGTGTCAGTTTTGCCATTATACCAGAATTGAGCTTCTTTCACGTTATCTAATACTGGTTATTCCCTATATAACACTAATATTCACTCATTCATATCACTGCACATTTGGTACTAAGTATGACTAAGTTCTAACTAGAATGCACTCAACAGTGGTGTTAAAACTGCATATAGACTAGCTCTATTGATATGCAAATGAGGCCACTCGTTACCGGGGACTACAAAACAACTTACAGGTAGAAAATGTACAGGTATTACAGGGTAGTTTAACAAAACAAAATGAAAAATAGCATTTAATGCTGCAATGCATTCTAAGGGAGCAACCAAAACATTCATATATTTCTGAAATATTTTAATAGCTTGTATTATTTTAAAATTAAGGTTTCATTTTGATTATTACATACTAATTTTACAAGCAATTTTAATATCTACTGCCTAGAAATTACATTTCAACAACAATTCTAGGGAAGCCTAAGACTTTTGCACAGTACTGTATATATACATGTAACTGAAACATGCAGACCGTGACTCATGGGACAAAAAGGGCAGCGACTTCCATGTTCTATATAACAAAGGCAAAGATTTATCATTACCAAAGACATTTACTGTCTTACAGTACAGGTTACAGTGTACATGTCGATATAACTAATATAACGCTACTAAAAACGCTGGAGCAAAAATAGGGATGATGATTTTCCATTTTTTTTTCGCTAAAGCTGCGAAAAAACGTGGCATTCTAAAAACGGAAAATGAAATATCAAGCGAAATTTAATTTGTTGAAACATGACAAAATGAGGTGTAAATATTGTGCTTAGTTGTTATTTTTTTAGAATGTCACTTCGTCAAAAGCTTTGGCTCCTAATGACAGTGATTATGTCTGACAAGCAAAATTGAGCCATTATTAAGCAACAATCCATGCACAGGGATGCGTATTGAGTATTGTCTAAAACTGGGAAAACAGAATTTGGCATTTTAAGACGTCCACATGAAGTGACACTGGAGTAGCAAAGGAATCCCGGATGACAATCAAAGCATGTGTGTGCTGTAATATCTCCAGTGGTAACCGATAATAGGTTGCCTTATATGTTTTAAGGAGCCATATGGTAACCTATACCATAGAAAGCTCATTGGTGTCTATACTAAAATCAACAGATTAAGGTAACCGCTTTCAGGTCTCCTAAAAGAAATTACGGCAACCTCATGGAGAACGTTTTCAATAGGTTACCATAACAGCACAGGCCTGCAAAGTAGTAAACAAAATAAATATACAGACACGAAATGATTTAAATCAGTATTAAATGCAAGGCATTGCTGAATATAGCAACACTGCACGCAATCCAGACATATAACCAAGTGGTAGACGGAGCAGGGTGTGACCATGAGTGTAGACGGCTAAACGCAGCTAACGCGGTGAAGAGGAACCTCGATTTAAACGAAAGAAATTTTAACATTTTTGGTGTCAATGTATAATGGGAATACATACTCCTATTGCAAATACACAACTAAAAATATTTAGTAACTCATATTAAACGAAATCATCACGTTTTAAGATTTAGTTCGTTTCTGTACACTGAGGTACATGTTTTAAGTCTCTAAAAATGCACGCGTTACCCCTTCTCTCCTCTTTTCGCAACACTGACTATGAATGTACGCTGCTAAAAGCGTCGATCGCTAAATTGTAAAACTCAAAAGTAAAAAATTGCTAAAAAATGTTATGGATCGAACTCATATGTTAAGATTGATTTCGTTTCTTTGCAATTTAGGGGTTGAGGAGGTAGGTTTCAAATGATTAAAGGATTTCTGCCAACAATGAACTCCGGTGAAAATATTGCTAATATATACTAGTGGTATTCACTTCTCTGCATTTATATTTGACTACATTTAACTAACTGGTTAAATATTAACAATTTTATAACGCAATAGTTGGCAATCCATTTACTCCTCACGAATAAATCCGAACTATAATTAGCGTCACGTGGACGGCGTGATGTCATCTTAGAGGAAGCGAAATTTGCCATTAGCAGCTGATTACAGCTGAAAAGTTGACATTTGCTAATTTTCGTACCTTTTCCGCCCGTGTCTGCCTTGTCGTTGTACAGAAAGGCAATGTCTGACGAGGAGTTTGTTACTTATATCGCACCATAGGATCAGTTAGAACCCATAATAGACCCGATATTGACGTGAAAAGCGATGACGAGGCGGATTCAGAGGAGGATCTGACGGCTACGATATCGTTCTTTCGTTGTAGAATACAGCAGACATGTCGAATGGTAAGAAAACATAACTGTTACATTATCCAAACTTTACTTTTCTTTTTTAAAATGTTCCCAAGATTTAGATATTAATATTGAAATGCAGTACACGAAGCGAAACACGCTGTACGTGTATATTATTGAGAAATCACCAGTTTTCGTGATAGTAGTTAAACTATATAATAAGAATATAAGAACGGCGTCGGTAATCCTAACCGTGTTTTTATGCAATAATTGTGATCTAGCAACTCACTCAACGATTGACAATATAAGCTAAACTCCAAAAAGATAGGCCTACCCTTACTTAGAATGCATTCGAAATAGGTTTTTTTGCTGTCAATCACACTGACAATACAATTCCAAGAATGAAAAATGTGCATGAAAATATTTCTTATAGGCCTATGGTTATCTTATTTAGAAATCATAAGGAAACAGCTTAGAGTATCTAATTTACATTTTTCGGGGGGGGGGGGCGTGATGCATTCACCCACCCCACTTGTTTTTAGGTTGCCACACCCTGCAAAAGAACTTCTCTCTGGACCAAGGCTGCCTCTCTGCACACCCCGCCCTGTGTACTGAGCCTAGGTAATGTGGATAGTGGATAGTAATAATGATGTTAGACAACCCACCCATCCACCACCCCACCCATTCTGCATTCCATTCAATTAAGAAAACCAAAGTAACAACCACAACACAGTGGCAGAATTACCATTATCTGCAGTTGCTGTCATAGTTAACCCTTTAACCCACGAATTTGTTGAAGAAAATTTAAATTTTCTCACAGAAAATGTCCATGTGCAGACCAAGAGAAGACTGTTTTTAAAAATTTACCAATGGAATGACGGACATTCTCAGGACCACTGCAGAAGCCGTTTTTGGCTGATATGAGTGAAAGGGTTACTTTTAGGGGCAAACCCAGCCTCTGGAATAATCTTGATGAATGTCCATTTGGAGGCCAATAGACGACAATCTTTGAGAACTTACCAATGGAATGACTGGCTCGGTAACCGTGCCAGCCATTCCAGCGGTACATTTTTAAAAATAGTCTTCTCTTAACATGAAAATGGACATTCATTAATGAAATATTTTGATTTTCTTGACTAAATTTGGTCATTAAAGAGTTAACATTTATTGTTCTACGTATGTAATGTACAGTGTATATTTATGTGTATTGTTCTAGGAAATGTAATGTAATTTGTTAAATCATGTAATGTATTGTATTTATGTAAAGGAGTCCATGATAATACATAGGCTCCCTGTTTGTATTTATGTAAATAGCAACATTGTAGTACTTGCCAGACAAATCAGTTTGAAGCCCTTCAGACAATGACACACATGATAAACCCTGTCCGTGGAGTACACCATGGGAGAGATGGGACATGGGTGGATAATAACTGACTAGAAATTGACAAGCTCTTTACTGTATTGTATTTATTTAGACTCCCGCATTTTCTGGCTGTCCCAATGTGAATATCTTAGAAATAGAGCGGCTAGCCTCTGTCCAGGAAAAGAATGTTCTTAGCTATTCAATGCCACCAAGGGAGGATAATTCACATCAATGTACATTTGCCATTTAAACTACAAATTGGGAAATTATTTTTTATATGTCTGAGCGCCTGCAATATTAATGTTTATATTTACTTATAATCATCTGCAACTTATGTTTTGGTATTCATGTGGAAACTGTCGGGCAATGACTACAGGACACGGGTCTGCGTGCTATCAGGAGATACACTTGGTGCGAGAGAAGACTTTAGAAAATGGGCATCAGTGCATCACAGGGCATGAGGGATTTATAGGCAACTGTCTAAACCGTCATCTCCTAGAGGTCTCCCTATTTGAATTTGTCTACGATGATGGGCCACTGGATGACAATAAACCGCCACATAAGTATGTATATTTCTGAAAAACGCATAGATACATGTAACACCCTGACACCTGTCATGCTTTGACAGTAATAATTTATTTCGATTCTCAGGAGATGCAAAATCTCCATTTTGCACTTATTCAACCTACAATAGAAGCCCATTAATCAGATATATACAACGTAAAGACGTGTCACAGATGTATATCTACCAAATGTGGCCTTATTTATATATTATGATTATCGGTTGAGGGTTGATTCACGCAAGAAGACATGACCTATACACATTTGACCTGTTTTTTTAAACGGACTACATATGCCATCGATTAACCAAAAAGGGATCACTAAACGCAGGTGTGTAACTTTTTTATGGTAAACGTTGCCAGAAACATCCTATCCTGTGCATTGATCTTCCTGATATACCATCTGCATTGATTGTGAATATCCATTTGTAAGCTTAGATACAGATTTTGTCAATTATTGTTTAACACTGAGCCTGTCATTTCAGCGGTAAAGTTTAAAAAATAATCCCTTGGTCTGAAAACTAACATTTCTATGAAGAAATAGAAATTTGCTTTACCAAATTTGACCATTAACCCTTACTCTGATGTCAATGTTCTACATTTTACTGTGTCAATAGCAAAGAAACTGATTTACATTTTTCAACAAATTTGCTGGATGATGTTTAAGACAGCAACATCTTCAACCGAATTTGTTGAAAAATAAACACCAGTTCGTCGTTTAATTTAATTTAAAAATTTTGACAGTGGTAATGGTTAAAGGGTCAATGCATCTCATTTGCTATTGTCAATACGTGTGTGGGCCAAATGGTGTTGGTTAATTAACATGCTTAAGTCAGATGATTGCATGGACCTCCTATGACACAGTCTTACATGGCAGGGTTAGTCAGTCACCAATTATTGTCAATACTAAGTGTTCAACACTTCAGAACTTGTATAAAGGATTTTGACTGCTTGAATTTTTTGGGTTGCCCATCTGGGATTTTTATGAAAAATGTGAATTCGTTTAAAATGCTACTCCTCATTAACTGTTGAGGCGAAAATCTATTCAGAATGTTGTTAGGTCAATGTTTTGGCAGCTATCTCAAAGATTTTGTGAAAACTTTCCAGAACCGAACCATTTAAAATGGTAATCCTTAATCAATGGCCTGCTTTCAACAAAACTTGGGTAGAGTGATCCTATGAGGCTTCAACATATCAAACGAGAACCTTGATTATCATTGGTCTATTTTTTTGGTGGTGGTCTTAGATTCTCCGAAAATTATCCATCTTGTCTTTTCATTTCCACAACAATCGTGGCAATATACGTTGATTGAAAGTTGTTAAGCTGTACAATCTGCACTCAAGTTACATGCATTTCCATACTTATTAACACTTTAACCTTCGAATTTGTTCACGGAAAATTTAAATTTTCTCATTAAAAATGTTGCGTTGCATACCAAGAGAAGACTATTTTTGAAAATGTACCACTGGAATGACTGGCTTGCTTATCGAGCCAGTCATTCCAGTGGTAAATTTTCAAAAATAGTCTTCTCTTACTCTGCAAATCGACATTTCTCAAGACCACTGCTGAAGCCTTGGCTGATATGGGTGTTAAAGTGTTAATAGCCATCAGTTTTTAAACGACTAAGTCTCAGAAACTGAGAATCTATTTCCAAGTAGAAGACTACGAAAGATATTTTATTTTTCAGAACCTACAGGGACAGTACACTGCCTACAGGAGATTTGCACATACTTTGTCACAATGTGAGAAGTTTTACCTGCATGTGTCATGCACATGGTGAGATTACCAAACCAGTCATTCCAGTGGTCCATTTTCAAAAATAGTCTTCTTTTGGAATCTTGGTCAGCAATGTACACTGTATAATTCAGTTCGCTCTGACACCACAATGTGTATTGCTCTCAATAGCGTGAATAAATATACTAAAAGATGTTGCAATATTTCCATTAGTGTTTCTGTAGTCCTCTTGACAAATGTCCATTTGCAAACCAAGAAGACTATTTTTGAAAATTTACCACTGAAATGACTGGTTAGATTACCGAACCGGTCATTTCATTGGTAAATTTTCAAAAATAGGCTTATTGGTTTGCAGATATACATATTAAATTTTTCATGGTGCCTTAAACATTGTCAAATCTGTGCTAATCCATGCTATCTAGTCCAGCTTTAGTTTATTATAGGCCTATATTTTATCTTTGATTATACATTGCATCTTGTCGTTATCCATAACTTGTACAATTTATCACTCTAAAATATGGGGGAAAAATGAAAGGAATACACATATGACAAATAATTACATGAATAAATGCTGTATATTTCCTTGATATAAGCTTCCTGTGTCTTAATTCCTTTCAATTTGAAACTGATTATAACCCAGGAAATAGAAAGTAAGAACTGCGACGTCATTATTACATTGTTTCTTGATTCATCCTGTTTCCGACATCATTATTTCACATCAATCTGGATTTATAATGTCAATTTGTGATGAAGTCATTGAAATATACCACATCAACTTTTCTTAGCCACCTATGTTATCCGAAAAGTAGATCAGACTAACCTCATAATAATATGGATGGTAGCTTTTGCCCAGAGGTACTCACCCACTAAGCGTGAAGTCAATAGCTTTCTAAGTATGACAAAATGTGCCACAAAAGTAATATCTCCACATTAGGCTCAATACTTGAGAAAAAAAAAGAGGTCTGAGTTACAATGAATCCATTTTGCTTAAATCAACGATTCTTCATAATAGGATAAAACTTCTTGACGGTGCACACACACATGACTCATTGGCATTGACCTCATTTCTGATACGCGGTGGTCTCTGCAAAAGGTGAATGAACGCATGTGAAAGTAGAGAGAATGAATGACTGACTGGTGTATGAGCAGCCAATCCGAGCTCGCTTTGTAATCCCCCGAAGTCCAAAGCGCCACCTAATCATCTGCTGTGTCCACACACGTGTTGCAATACCTATTTCGCCATTTTATGAGCTCAATCACAATGTGTGTTAGTGTTGACAATAACAATAATAATGATGGTAACAATGAAGGTGATGATAATGATAGTAAAGTGTTGTCAAGTAGGTGGCAATGATGATGATAAGAACGATGGCAGTGACAATGATTGTGATGACCGTATCTTACTAGGATGATGACTGACAATGATGGTGATGACAGTACCAATGACAACAGTGACATGATGAGAGTAACAATTATGGCGCTTACAATGTTGATTGTGACTGATAATTATGACAGTAAAAATGATGGCATTAAAACATCCTGATGGAGATAATGGTGGGAGTACCAATAATAGAGGGATACATTTCTAGCTATGACCTATCCATTTTTAGCCCATGCTTTGCCCGTGTTGGAATCGATCGAACCATGAATTCCCAGAATACCATTATCAAGGTAACCTGTTGAATATTTAGACACTAATTTGACTGAGTGCTGTTGCTGCCATAGTCAAATTAGTTTCAAAATTTTCAATCGAATCGTCAGAATAATTATTAAGTAGTACATCCATCAAAGACACAATTGTACACTTAACAGGCTATTCCAGCTTCATGGCGGAGAATTTCTCTCGATTATGGATGAGACATCAGCCTACATGTGATGTCTTATGTAATTGATTATGACGCCATATACTTGAACGACAGATCAGTCATCCACTGTAATAATTTTATGTAGTAAATCCCGTCCCTCGAACAATGTGATGTTCTTCAGACGAACCTCCACAGGGAGTACAGTTGGTACAGATATGTAGTTTTATCCGACGTGTCCAACGAGAAGCTTGATTCGCAAGATTTCATAAGTAGTATCCGTTAAGTATCACAAGGCGCAAAAATTGTTTGTTTAAAAGAGTGGCCTGTTGGTAGAGTATAGCCAGCGATGCGGTCAGACCCATCATGCAACTCTGCAGCACTACACTTTGAGCGGATCAGTGCAACTGAGTCATCTTAGCTCGCTGTCGATGCATGACGTGACAAAGATCTATGGATAGTTTGTTAAGTCTCTGTAGTATCCGGGAACTATAGCTTACAGGATCATCTGCAGCAAACTTGCTAGGGTCTAGGATAGCTTGAATACAATTCTCATGTGTGACTTGGAGTCCTAGTGTCTTCAACATGCCACACATCTTACTCAGGAGTTCTTTTCGTGTAGGTTGAAGCTGTGTACACACGACAAGGAAGTGCACCAGCGTCTCATCTTCGCCCTTGCATAGTCGACAGGTTGCTGGACCTCGACAGTTACGGGTTGTTCCTCCAAGTAGGTTATATCTCTGTACTAGTAACTTAGCTTGGATAGTAGCCTTATATACAGATGTCTTATCAGACTTGCAGCGTGTCCATACACTGTGTGGATTCCCGATCTTGCAGGAGTCAAGGGAAAAATACGAAAAAGTCTTCTTCCCGGCAGCTTCTTCTTTCAGTTTGCGCTCCCAGTGGTCATGGACCTGTTTTGTCACCATTGTTTTCCATACTCCCTTACTTGGCACGTTCTTCATGAGACTGTATGCATCCGGCAGGCCATACTTCTGTAGCATCTGATTTGCTATCATTACCCAGCTATAGGATCCTGCTGCCTTGACGGCTAATTGTCTTTCAATTATCTCACGTTCGATGGAATTCTCTCTGTGTAGCATATTCACAAGAAAGATCAGAATCCTTTTGTGAATTTGGCCTTCCACTGGTAGTGCTCCAAGCAGCAAGTAGGCTGCAGCGTTCGCACAACTGGCAGGTAGATGCCGCATGCGTTTTAGATTGGCCCTGTAGATATCTTCCAGCTTTTCGATCTCAGACTGCTTTAGGATCAGTCCCTCAAGGCTATGCAGTGGGACTGGAGTAGTATATATCTCCCAGATGTGTATTGATGTCATTGGGTTTAGGCCATTAAGTCCATACATGCCAACACCCATTAGGGAGTAGGCTGCACGCCGTGCTGAATTAATTCTGCTGTTTTTAGGTTGTTACACGAAGACGTTCTAGTAACGCCAAGATGGGTCTCCTCATTTGTGATCTCCAACAGCTTCCCATTTATCCAGAGATTTGCTGGCTTTGTACCTCTAGCTACCATGGTTTTAGTTTTGGTGCGCACTAGCTGCATCCAGCTGAGCCTCGTTTATTAAGAGTTGCATAGCTTCAGGTGCTCGCACACCTAATGCTAGGTGGTCTGCACACATAATCGCGCCTGTTGGGATCGAACCAATTCTATACGTAGCTGGGTGGGTTTCCAGTTTATGTAGTAGCTTGTTGCGCCTGCTGTTGAAAAGGTATGTTGACGACTCACCACCTTGATGGATCCCCTGATACTCAGCAAAGGGCTGTGACACTTCCCCTTTCCACTTAACCGCTGCTCCAATATATGTGTACATACTGTCTACAATAGCCCATAGGGTGCCCTTGATTCCTTGACTGTAGATGGCATTAAGCATACTTGGGTGATTTACAATATCAAAGGCCTTGCTGGCATCCGTACATGTTATGTGTTGTGAACTCTTGGTATCAACAGCATCAGCAATGGGTTCAGTAAGAGTAAAAACTGCATTCACGGACGAGCAACTTTGTGTAAAACCGAACTGCAATCTACTTTTTGTCTGGTTTAAGGCGGGTCTGATTCGCTGTACAATTTCTTTTTCAACTACCTTTCCCAGAACAGAACTGACTGTAATGCGTCTGTAGCTATCGGGACATCTAGCAGAGTTTCCTTTCTTCGGGGCTGGAGTGATTAGGCCAGTTTTCATGGTATCTGGGATCTTGCCAGTAGTCAGTACGTCATTTACTATGGTATTGAGGACTGTAAGCACTTCATGTGAGGCGTATTTTAGGTGGTCTGCAGTGATACCGAATATGCCTGCTGCTTTGCCATTCTTCAGTTTTTGCACATGCTTTTCAGTTTGTTGGGTACCCACTAGGGATAAGGGTTTCTCTGCAGATGAGTTTAGGGTAATCAACATGCGTCTAAGCACTAGTGACTCCTTCATCTCACTGTCAAAGGTCTGATCATCAACAGGTGTAGTACTGGGCCCTGAGCTCTGGCTCTGTGGTGCTGCTCCTCCAATACCGAGGTTAATACAGACATTCTGCACCGGCCTGCTATCTCTTAAGTGTCTTATCGCCTTGAACAATTTGCTGTGATCTCTTGGACCTGAGTCCATTATGGATTACTTCTGGCGTGACTTCAATTTAACTCAATTCAAATATGTTTTATTTTATAGTAGTATTTCACATTTATATTACAAAGGATAGGTAGTCCATCAAAGGCAAAGCCTATGTGGTGATGAACCCCTAACATATATTAGACAAAGAGACATTACAATATTAAATTACAGTCCATATTACAAATAACAACATTACAACACTTCACGTAACGCACACAAAAAACATAATTAAGTCTCTATGATTAAGGCTAGTTTGCGATTTTGTATTAACTAGAAATATAAGCCTAGGAGGAAGCACTGTTTTGTCAGCGAATGTCATGTGTGGTTTGTTATCTGATAGCAGGCATTGATATCAGAGCACCCACTCCAAATATGCCAGCGTCTGCACCTACATGGCATCGCACCCTATCACCAGAGGAGTCACGGGTGGCCACTGTTCACCATCAACGTGAAGCAAAGAGACATGCAATTCACCTTTCCAGCGTATCCATCTATCATCTGACGTCATATGATGTCATAATCAGTCAAGCGACGCATATGATTACGTCATAATCATAACGTCATAAATGATTCTATTTGGCCCGACTCTAACTCTTAATAGTCTGACACGTTGTAGGAATTGTATGTCTTTACCATTTAACACACATTTCGTTGAATATTTTGAAACTAATTTGTCCCGTTAAATTAGTTTCAAAATGTTCAATGGCTTACCTGTATAGTTTTCTGGAAATTGATATTCAGGGAGTTAAGAGATCGATCGATCCCACTACAAGTGTGGTGTGGGTGCGCTTAGATATAGATGGGCGGGGCATAGCTAAAACTGGAAAGGTGACTTATGATACAGATAAAACGGCCCTGTAGGTGGGGCTTAGAATACACCTTCCGTATCCTCTGCGTGTCGTAAGAGGCGACTAAAGGAGGTATGGGTAAGGTAACCCTGACAGAAACCTCGAGTGCTGAAGACGGAGGTTCCAGGCCGCACGGCGCACTCTAATAAACCATGGATCCACGCACTTAACGCTTACGATCATGTCGATAGTCACTTACAGGACTGGCGATATGATCAGCGAACGAAAAGAAGAAGAAGAAGATACAGATAAAAGACTCCGCTGGACTCTGAATGACATGTGATCTACATCCCATAATCGGCCAGTTCAGTGCAACATTTGAGATGAGATTGGTATCCTAATTGTATTAGATCACCAATGCCACAGTGGTGGTCCACATAGTGTCCGGTATAATAAATATCCAAGTTTATCATTAATATTTTAATTACCATTAGCATATAAGTAAAAGTGGCCCGAGAAAACCGCCTTGTGGCACGCCACTGGCTTAGATCTCATCATATTTAAAACAACCCGTTGCTTCAGTCTATTTTTTCAAAACATTTTTCGTCAATTTTACTATGTTCACTTGAATACCACATTTCTCAAGTTTAATAAGGAGTCTCTCAAGGTGTACTGAGTCTGATGCGTCTAGATATAGATATCTGTATCTAGATATAAAATACTGATTGAGCGGGTATGATCCAAGAGATGATACCACTTATAAAAAACGGCAATACTGTTGGTTACATAGGATCGGCCCTCGGTAAATCGATTTCCGTATGGCATAACCAAGTTAGTTCATGCAATGTGATCCACACTAGAGTCATTTAAAATTGATTCTAGTAGTTTGTAGGTGACGGGTCTACGGCTACGGTAATCATGTGCTGCATTTCTGTCTTTTTTTTGATGAGATACGTCACGTTCATCGATCCATCATGTGACGTCATAACTAACTACGTGCCGCATAGGATGACGTCATGAATGTCGCAGATAAGTACGTCATAAACGCTTAGTTAACGACGAACATTGCGTTGTTCCACGAATTGTAAGAATATGTAATAAAGATGATGTTGAATATTTTGAAACTAAGCTGGCTGGGCGCTGTTGGTGCCAGTCATCAACAGTACCCAGTCAAATTAGTTTCAAAATAACCAATAGCGGTACTTGTATAGTTTTCTGGAAATTGATAGCCAGGGAATTCAGGGATCGATCGATCCCAACACGAGCGAGGTATGGGCGGAGCTTAGCTAGAGATGGGCATGCCATATCTGAAACTGGTACATTCACTTTTGATTTAGTGAATTGATCATAAGATGTAGTAGTGGACGGGAAATTTGACCTTGAGTTCCTTCAATAAACACGGTTATATTCCTTCTGGGCCTGCACATTTATTTGTTTTGACATTGTGTATTTTTTCTTATTATAGTCTTTGGCAATCCCAGTTTTGCTTTGAACAGTGTTATACTCCCTATTATTGAACTTTGGTAAGTGGCATGTACAACCGACTTGTATAAAAGGAGCCGATTCTGCCAGAACCAACACAACGAGACGGCCACAGTCATGCAGCAATTCCGTTCTTCTATATCTGTATTTATATAGGTCTCAACATGGGTGCGTTCAGGAGCGCAAATATTTTCAGTTCGCCGAATATTTTGTTCGGTCACATGGAATGTTCGCCCATAGATATGTTCAGCGAACTGCAAATATTCACGTTACTGAACGCATCATTGGTTTCTTGTTTCCTAAGGTAGCATATGCTAATTTTAACTTTGATATTATTTTAGCCATAGCGGTAAAATGCCTCAGGGGTTGATTTTGCCTCATTTGCTAATTCTTCCAATTATTTTTAAATTTTTGAAGCTTAATTAGAATATTACCAAAGCTTGGTACGCCGGACTCATCGGAAGCCGTCTTCGTTAAGTAACATGTATGGGTATCCAAGAATGGGATATCTTTATCTACGATGGTAAAAACGATTACATTAGCACGGGGTTGTGTTTATTCACCCACAGTCACAGTTGGCCTGGGTGGGTATGGAATGGGGATTAAGTCTTTTAATACATGTGCAGCAATTACGCAAAAACTCAATGAACTTTGACCTCATTCGGCCATTTGTCGCTGTTTAAAAAAAAAATCGGGTAGGAAAGAAAATGAATTATTGCTGATACGTGTGTGGATAAGGGTTTGCACAAAGATAATATCATTGCATTTCTAACCATCACATCAAAACTACCAACTGTGAAAGGCCTGACTAACTCTGTGCCATTTAGACTGTGAAATCGCTTGATATGAATGCGTTCTGTGCATCGATTCATATGTGGATATAGGGTTCTATCACCATATGTGTGCTCTTTTCCAATCTATAATCTACAATTCTGGATCTAGTCTGATGGGCGTTGTTGGTTCTGGTTAGTTCCATAAAGTATTCCTTGACTATGATACGAATCGTTTATTGTTCCTGTCGACTGGGCATTGAGCACAATAGTATCAAGGGACCTTTAGAGTTTTAGCTATGCCCCACCCATCTCTAGCTAAGCCCCACCCACATCCTGCTCGTATTAGGATAAATCGATCTTTGAACCCCCTGCCTATCAATTCCCTGTGGCAGCAACAGCGTCCAGTCAAATTAGTTTCAAAATTTTCAACAGCATGTTTATTAAATAGTAGACATACAATTGTTAGAACGTGTCGGACTATTAAGAGTTAAAGATGGACCTAATAGAATCATTTATGGCATAATGATTATGACGTCATCCTACGCGTCGCTTGGCTGATTATGACGTCATATGACGTCATTACTCTGGGAAGGTCCATTGATGGCCCCTGATTTGTGAGCTAGCGCCGCTTGCAAACTAAACACTAACCACTTGCTATGCGTTTGAACCAAAATTAAACCTTTGAACCAGGAAATGTCCATACATCATCTTTACTAAGAATAGCCTTATTTAACATAGCATTGGGCTTCTATCCCACCCCAACATGCCTACCATCCCAGACCTCTGCGGTATCTGACATCAGGACATGCGATATATCGATAATTCACGATATTTCCGCACGCTGTTTCACGAGTCATGCATATAATCCTGCAGAATAGCGTTCCCAAATAATGTCGGCTAACAAGTGACGTGTTTGATTATGACGACAGATACTTGAATGTTATATTGGCTCCCTGCATTCCTTCAAAACATGTAATAACATATAACCTAGACCTATCCTCAGGGTATTTATAAGTTTATGGCAGTAGAGTCCAGTCGAATTGGTATCAGAATTTTCAACAAAATCTTTAGAAAATTCTAAAAGTAATCGAAAACATAGATATCACACCCATTCATGACAAACTCCGACACTTTCCGAACGGGCATACCTCATCTTGCTTTTGATGTCGGCTATAAAATGGCGAATTTGAGTATGACGTCCGAGGCAGCATACTTTATATTTAAGGTATAAGTTCCTGCCATATTAATCGAGTAATCCCGTTTTAGCTTTGCCCCGCCCATCTTTACTTAAGCTCCACACACGCTTTGCCTTGTTTGATCTATTGAGCATCATTCATGATGTAATTGATTATGACACCAGCCTACATTGTGACGTAGTTGATTATGTCATCATATGTTTGACTGAGAAACTGAATTTTTTCATCTACTGTATTATATATATATTTATATGACGTCATGGCAGAGTTATGGAACCAACCTAACAGGCAAGAGTTTACTATGCACATGATTGACGGCTGTTCATATTAAGCCTGATATTTTCTCTCCTGATTAATCTTTCACGACACCGCATGCTCGAAAGTGTTTCCACAGGACAATGCCAAAGACCCTGAGTTCTGTCTCTGGACTCGAGCATTATGTATGATTAATAACACGTGAGTGTGGGCCTTCTCTCACTCATTAATATGCCGAGAATCTGAGCAATTCTGAGCAATTTGTCCACGCTTGTGTATCCCAAGATTACTGCCGCTTTTCAATCGGTGCCTCAGCAGCTGGTCCAAAGACATCTTTCTGCGTTATGGTAGGCCGAATCGTATCAATGATGCGCTCGTATCTTCAACCTTAACTGATATTTTACAGATTAAATTATGTTGACAGGTGAAAGCTGTCCCCATTTAAAATAGTAAGATCATGAGATCCCTAAAACGCAGGTTACTGATCCAGTCCTGGACGAACATCAGGTCGATATTGCCCAGTAGTATCCCGGTAACATGCATTGTCAGTGACAGTTGAGGCCAGATTGTGCGTGCAAGATTTAGCGCCTCTCTCGCGCTTTATCTTTATAATATTTCTTGGCTCAATTGCACATCAGATCAGTACTATACAGAGCTACCTCGAAATGCACCACATGCTTTGACATGAATAAACTATGAAAACATCATTATATATGTAATGCATTGTAGCAATACATTATAGTATATGTTAATTCATCCAAATGTCTAATCAACTGAGTGTTTATCAGAGTTTTGCTCTAATGATGTTTTCATAGTTTATTCATATATATATATATATATATATATATATATATATATATATATATATATATATATATATATATATATATATATATATATATATATATATATATATATATATATATATATTTGTTAAATTCTCGTCTACATCCGTGATGCTAATGATGATAACTCTAAATACTGCTGATCATATTGAACATCTGATGCTAATGTCTTTTCACTGAACGAATTCCATCTGGCATCAACGACTTTTCTACAAATCTTTCTGAAATAGTCAACCAATTTAATAATCAATCCAATGCAATGATCTGATGGAGCTTAGAAGTATATAGGTTCACTTAAGCTAATAAAACTGTCACAATAGCATTACAGTTAAATCTGGCCATTTCAACTAAGCGAATTACCGTAATCATTGTGTCGTCAAACACTTAATGTACCATCGTTAATTTTAATGCAGTGATTTTAACATAGGATTTCAATTGTTTATCAATGCTTTAGGTTGACTAGCCAAATACCCAAATACGCGTCATGCCTCGTGTAGTGTTGGCATTCATAGCAGCAGTTTGGTTAATTGCGTCCTTTACAACGTTTCTTGCGATGTACTTCTTTGCTCTTTTGTACATAGAAGACCGGCTCGTCTGTAGTGTGGTAAATGTTGATAAGTTACTCTCACTCTGGGTGGCAGTGCTGTTTCACGTACTACTCACTGTGACTATTGTCTTGCATAGTTGCTTTCTTTACATTGTATATGCCAAACGTGTAAACATTCGAACACATAAAGTTGAATTCAACTATAAAGCACTCTGTACAGCCTCAATTATTTATTGGCGTATTTCTTGTGTGTTGGTTACCTACGTCTATGTATACGGCAGTGAGTGTAGTTTGCCGTTATTCTCTGATTCTTTTTTTTCCTTACATTTGTGGCATTGTTAGCGTTCAGTAAGTCTGCTATTAATCCAGCCATATACGCGCTGTCCAATGGTGATTTCAGATATGCTTTCAAAGACAGCATCGTGATGATAAAAACTGTGAAATAAAGCAACAGCCAAATATAATGTAGGTCATGCAGTTTGGCATATGGTCGATCTGTGTGTCTGTCGGTCAAATGCTTGCCATTTTCGTAAAGCTTCATAGGTCACTATTTCTACATGGAAAGTTATTCTAACATTACAATCAACGGGCAAATTGGCATTTTGCTTGATCTTTTCTAAACAGAATTCTAAATCAACGCATTCAAATTTCAGAACACTATACAGGTAAGCTGTCCAGTCTAATTAGTTTCACCATATTCGACATAATGTTTATTAAATAGCAAACATACAATTCGTACAAGGTGTCGGACTATTACTCGTTTAAGACTAAATCGAGTCATTCATCCTGTAATTGCTGATGAAGATATCCTACAGGTCACGTGGTTGATTATGACATCATATGATGAATGGATACACTGGAAAGGTCCATTACGCAAAAGCTCAATAAACGGTTCCTTCAATATACGATCGCATCCTTCAGTCATATGACGCTGTTTTCTTACTATACGATCGCATCCTTCAGTCATATGACGCTGTTTCTTAATATACGGTCGCATCCTTCAGTCATATGGCGCTGTTTTCTTAATATACGGTCGCATCCTTCAGTCATATGGCGCTGTTTTCTTAATATACGATCGCATCCTTCAGTCATATGACGCTGTTTCTTAATATACGGTCGCATCCTTCAGTCATATGACGCTGTTTTCTTACTATACGGTCGCATCCTTCAGTCATATGACGCTGTTTTCTTACTATACGATCGCATCCTTCAGTCATATGACGCTGTGTTCTTAATATACGGTCGCATCCTTCAGTCATATGGCGCGGTTTTCTTAATATATGATCGCATCCTTCAGTCATATGACGCTGTTTTCTTACTATACGATCGCATCCTTCAGTCATATGACGCTGTTTTCTTACTATACGATCGCATCCTTCAGTCATATGACGCTGTTTCTTAATATACGATCGCATCCTTCAGTCATATGGCGCTGTTTTCTTAATATACGGTCGCATCCTTCAGTCATATGGCGCTGTTTTCTTACTATACGATCGCATCCTTCAGTCATATGGCGCTGTTTCTTACTATACGATCGCATCCTTCAGTCATATGACGCTGTTTCTTAATATACGATCGCATCCTTCAGTCATATGGCGCTGTTTTCTTAATATACGGTCGCATCCTTCAGTCATATGGCGCTGTTTTCTTACTATACGATCGCATCCTTCAGTCATATGGCGCTGTTTCTTAATATACGATCGCATCCTTCAGTCATATGACGCTGTTTTCTTAATATACGATCGCATCCTTCAGTCATATGACGCTGTTTTCTTAATATACGATCGCATCCTTCAGTCATATGACGCTGTTTTCTTAATATACGATCGCATCCTTCAGTCATATGGCGCTGTTTTCTTACTATACGATCGCATCCTTCAGTCATATGACGCTGTTTCTTAATATACGATCGCATCCTTCAGTCATATGACGCTGTTTTCTTAATATACGATCGCATCCTTCAGTCATATGACGCTGTTTTCTTAATATACGATCGCATCCTTCAGTCATATGACGCTGTTTTCTTAATATACGATCGCATCCTTCAGTCATATGACGCTGTTTTCTTAATATACGATCGCATCTTCAGTCATATGGCGCTGTTTTCTTAATATACGGTCGCATCCTTCAGTCATATGGCGCTGTTTTCTTAATATACGATCGCATCCTTCAGTCATATGACGCTGTTTTCTTACTATACGATCGCATCCTTCAGTCATATGACGCTGTTTCTTAATATACGATCGCATCCTTCAGTCATATGACGCTGTTTTCTTAATATACGATCGCATCCTTCAGTCATATGACGCTGTTTCTTAATATACGATCGCATCCTTCAGTCATATGACGCTGTTTTCTTAATATACGATCGCATCCTTCAGTCATATGACGCTGTTTCTTAATATACGATCGCATCCTTCAGTCATATGACGCTGTTTCTTAATATACGATCGCATCCTTCAGGCATATGACGCTGTTTTCTTAATATACGGTCGCATCCTTCAGTCATATGACGCTGTTTCTTAATATACGATCGCATCCTTCAGTCATATGACGCTGTTTTCTTAATATACGGTCGCATCCTTCAGTCATATGACGCTGTTTTCTTACTATACGATCGCATCCTTCAGTCATATGACGCTGTTTTCTTAATATACGATCGCATCCTTCAGTCATATGGCGCTGTTTTCTTAATATACGGTCGCATCCTTCAGTCATATGGCGCTGTTTTCTTAATATACGAGCGCATCCTTCAGTCATATGACGCTGTTTTCTTAATATACGATCGCATCCTTCAGTCATATGACGCTGTTTCTTAATATACGATCGCATCCTTCAGTCATATGACGCTGTTTTCTTACTATACGATCGCATCCTTCAGTCATATGACGCTGTTTCTTAATATACGATCGCATCCTTCAGTCATATGACGCTGTTTTCTTAATATACGGTCGCATCCTTCAGTCATATGACGCTGTTTTCTTAATATACGATCGCATCCTTCAGTCATATGACGCTGTTTTCTTAATATACGATCGCATCCTTCAGTCATATGACGCTGTTTTCTTAATATACGGTCGCATCCTTCAGTAATATGATGCTGTTTTCTTACTATACGATCGCATCCTTCAGTCATATGACGCTGTTTTCTTAATATACGGTCGCATCCTTCAGTCATATGGCGCTGTTTTCTTAATATACGATCGCATCCTTCAGTCATATGACGCTGTTTTCTTACTATACGATCGCATCCTTCAGTCATATGACGCTGTTTTCTTACTATACGATCGCATCCTTCAGTCATATGACGCTGTTTTCTTAATATACGATCGCATCCTTCAGTCATATGGCGCTGTTTTCTTAATATACGGTCGCATCCTTCAGTCATATGACGCTGTTTTCTTAATATACGATCGCATCCTTCAGTCATATGACGCTGTTTTCTTAATATACATATGGCAAAAAAGAAAAGTGAGCTGTGTTGCTGATAAGTGTAGGGTAAGAGTTTGTACTAAGAGAATATGATTATATTTCTACCTAAGCTGCTACCTCAAAACCATCAGCTTATCAAATGTCTGACTGACGTTGCGAAACGGAGGAGGCCAGTTTATCAGTCAGTCATATGACATCATAATTAACTATGCCACATGTAGGCTGACGTCATAATCAATTACGTGATGAATAACGCGATATAAGTCCCTTAATAGTACGTCAAGTTGTATGAATTGTTTGTCTTTACTACTTAATATACATTCTGTTGAATAAGTTGAATCTAATTTGACTGGGCGGCGTTGCAACATAACCCGGCCAAATTAGTTAGAAATATTCAAAAGCAAACCTCTATATTTTTCTAGAAATTGATATTCAGAGACTGCATGGGTTGATCGATCCCTACATGGGCTAGAGATAGGCGGGGAAAACAACTATATCCCTAATTAAAAGACGAAAATTCAAAGGTCAAAATAACATAAACCTTTGATAACCTTGTGATTGTGCTGCTTCACATTGCTATACTCAAGCAGGTGTTCAAATTTAGTTGGAACTGGGCTGACTGATTCTGGCATATAGTGCATTATAATAACGTGGCGAAAAAAGGTTATATTTAGAAAAAAACTAGTTGAAATGTCAAAATATGTGACCCTTGATCTTGTGTTATCGCTGGCATCACATCGCTCGTCCACCTCCTATATGTATTCGTTGTACACACTGATGTGACAAAATGTCCTGAACAGTCCTGAAATATAGGGCAACATAGGCCTAGGCATGTTCGATTAATCGATATTGCATCGATAGTCGATTATTTTCCCTGGCGATTATATAATCTAGTGTAAAATAAAATAATTGAAAACTCGAAAATATTGATTACTCGAGCAGAAATCTATTATTTATTTTAATCAGGCTTACTTCAGTGTTTAGTTGGGTAACACAGGTAATGCATTGATGGTTTGATTGTTCTAGCAAGGTAGTTGTACAAACATCTATTCCCGATGCTCAAGCCCGCACCTCCCCAGTCATAATCCATGTACGTGAATGTTTATATAAGTAATCACGTGATAAGCCAGTGATCGGATGCATTTGATTGCTACTGTTTAATATCCCCATCTGAAGGCCGTAGGCTGAATTGTTGGTAAACATTTTGCGAAAAACTGAAAAAAATTAATTACTGTTTTTCATAGTAAATTCACAAAATTTCGATGCGAATTTTCACAAATTCTGATCATTGTTTTGGATCTAATTTGACTTAAGACTGTTGCTTGACAGCAAAAACTTGCAGTCAAATGATTTTCAAAATATTCGACTTTTCTAATGCTGGGAAATAGGGAAACGCTGTGGATAGGAACTGCATTCGAAATCTATATCATAATAAAAGTAAAAATAATATGGCCATTTCGCGAACAATACACAAAATTGACTTCGTAGTAAATTCACAAATATTCGATCCAAATTTTCATAAATGTTGCCGATTGTTTAGTAACTAATTTGACTTAGAGCTATTGCTCCACCTGCAGTCAAATGATTTTCAAAATATTCAGCTTTTCCAATGCTGGAATATAGGGGAACTTCGTAGACAGGCGTTACGGACGAGCTCTATATAATGAAAAGTTAATCTCGCTAATGTTAAAATTAAATTGGCGCCTATTTACTGGCTTGAAAATCTGAACACACGGGCCGGTTTCTTAAAACCGTTATCCAATGGGAACGAGTGAATAATGGATTCCAAATTGACTTCATTATACTGGGCGTGGTTGCTCCTCATGTTCAGCCAATCAGAGGACTGGTTGATATAACCTGTCCTATTGAGCGTCGTGCAGTATTTTCATAGACCTAATTAGGTCAGTTAATCTAAACCTTGCTAGGAACCAATTTACGAAATTGCGTATTCTGTTATCTTGATAGAAAATCAGGCATTTTTATTTATTTATTTATTTATTTATTTATTTATTTATTTATTTATTTATTTATTTATTTATTTATTTATTTATTTATTTATTTATTATTATTATTATTATTATTATTATTATTATTAGTATTATTATTATTATTATTATGAATTTTAAGAAAGCTATACTCTCCCCTCTCTCCCCTCCCCCTCCATCCCTCCGTCCCTCCCTACCCCTCTCTCACTCCCTCACTACGTAGTTGCTACTTATAAAGTTCCAAGATTAAATAATCAATTATCCGATTTAATCTATTATTTATTTCCATAATCGAACAGCCCTAAATAGGCCTAACAATGTTAACCAAAACAAGTAACATTAAAGGAACCAAGTTCATATGGGCGGGGCATAGTTAAAAAAGGAAAGGTCCATTCGAAAAGAAAATTATGTGGAGCTATGTAAACAATAAAGTAGCGCATGCGCAAGATGACATCCTGAGAATACCATCACAAGTTATCTTTAAGCGAATGACAGGACATAAATATATAACAAGCCGATACGGGGCGATCACTGTCAGCATGATAAGAACTAAATGAAGGATTATTGTGTAATATGGTAATACGGTCTAGTCAACCTAAGACACAAGATAGCCTCATACAAGACAATTTGCAATAGTAATTCATGTGGCTCATTTTGCTCATTAGAGTTGTTGTCATGACAATGGCATTGCATACTTTTGGTGAAACCTTGTTTTTCGTGTATTTTCATGGGGTTTTCATGGTCGAAAAATTATGGGATAGGTAAATTACTGCTTAAGCTGGCCAATTTGGAATACGGATTAGGTATGTGTTTTGTAGGTACAAATGTCAAAGGTAACGTGGAGTTAATGATAGAAATGTATGAGAGTGCTAATTTCCATCGCAGCTTGCAGTCGTAATCATTCATGTGTATCTGTTCATTAGAGACATATCATGACTTATCAAATAGCTAATGTTATATATTAAATAATTCATGGTCTTAAATGGATTTAAATCGGAATGTCTGGGACTGTTACATTTCAGTTTGTCCGTTTTCAGGACAAATTACAACCATAATCAGTTCTGTGTTTTATTCATTAGAGGCATCTCCATGGCCTATAGCAGCGGTCATGTGTTGTGGCTCATTGTGAGGTATTGTCATCATATACCATAAAGGTAATTTCATTTATTTGATGGATCATGGTTTGTATTTCTAGGAATTTAAGGGCCTGCTAGATTCCAGTTTTGCACCAGGACTAATGAATGAATCCATTTTAGCTATGCCTCACCCATCTCCACATAAGCTCCACCAACGATTTGCCAATATTGGGACAAATCGCTCCCTGCACTCCGATCCTTAATTTCCAGAAAACTATACAGGTAAGCTGTTGAATAGTTTGAAACTATATTGACTGGGTTATGTTTCTGTCCATGGAAGCAACATTAATTTGTATAATCAAAAATTAATATAAAAATATTCAACAACATGTTTATTAAATAGTAAAAACATACAATTCGTACTTTATGACGGACTAAATCTTGCCATTCATGACGTAATTGATTATAACCTCAGCCTACATGTTGCATAGTCTGTGAGGACATCATGCGATTGCTCGATATACTGGACTCCTCTATATTAATCATAATCAGTCATAATTTTTATTTGTTTATTAGAGGCACCTTCATGATATATCAACAAGATAATTCTATATAATTGGTGAAATATGATTTTTTTCATGTTTCTTTCATGGTCTGAAATTCTGTATTTGACTATGTGTTTGAAGGTACTGGGCAGTAATGGATAGACTGTCTTGCTAAAGATATCTCCAGTTGCGATATAAGCATTGACATCACGTGGGCTAAGAATACTTTCATCTGAAACACCACCCTCATAACCTGTAATATACATACATTAAGTGTAACCGAAGTGTCTGATTATTGACCAAGATATAAATATAAAATGCGTGGAAGGCCCACAAACCCAGAAATTTCGACCATAAAAACCATGAAAAGCGGCATACCATTACATTTTTTTAATATCTGCTGCATCACGAAGATGACTCTAATGAGCAAAAACATGAATGATTATCATTGCAATTTTCCCTTGTGACAAACGGTAATCTAAGAGTCCCATAAATTCCAACCATGACAAAACAAAGAAAACTAATAAAAAAAACATGTTCCATCAAATATATAAAATTACAATTTGGATATGGCATGAAGACCCATAACACTCTATCGTAAAGAAAACATGAAAAATACTCCAGTAAATAAATATAACTACATTTTTATATATCATGAAGATACCAATAATGAATATGAAACGTAAATCTAGTATAGTATAGAAATTTGTCATCAGGCAAACTATAAGTTACCTGGATTACGCAATACATATGCTGTCATCGCATCCCCTGTTACCGTCTTTGCCACAATATGTTCCATTGAAGTGGGACCACCAACAAAGTGTGTGCACTCCTCAAGTATATTGGCTGGAGTACAAGTTGATAACTTATCATTTCATGGGGTTGAAACTTTCTCTGTGTCATCAGAATTTGGCATCCATTAACAGTGCAACACGTGGCATGCATCACCATCTTACATGCTCGGCATTTTAAGTCATCGTATCTCACACCGGACATGTTCCATGGCTAACCAGAGGCTGAGGCTCATCCTGCCAGCAATCCTGGCAGTGTTAGCATGAACACACTCCTTTATTAGCATTTTGTCAGTAATAACAATGCACTGTTGACAAATTTGACGCAGCTGTTAAAATTCTTTACAATTTGAGCTCCGTTTGCTTAATAACTCCAATTAATCTGGATATCTCATATATAGAGGTGATTACAAAGAACATTTTAGTGATCTATCATTATTTTAGGCTATAGAGAGGTAATTCTATATTAATTTAATTTTTCAGTAACCAATAATTGCATTTTTCTGCTGTTTTCTGAAGTGGCATTCTATCAGTTGCTATAACAACTTTCCATAACTAAATGAGCATTGACCTTTTTAGATTTTAGCAGACAGATGTGTGGCCTCTTGATGTCTGGTGACGTAATTACTCAGTAATGTCCACATAGCATATGACCAATCATGGGTACTTTAAATAGTAACATTTCGTGTGGTTATTTGCTAGTCTACAACTACCCATTAATATGATCAGCTTCGTTCTCGCGCTTTAGAAAACGTTATATAGCGTAGAGTGCAGGTAAATTGCTGTTATTATTGTCAGAAGTCGAGTCAGACATTGGAGGACGTTGTATAATTCAAGAATGAGCACAGGTGTGTTCGATAAGCCTGACAAGTAAAATAACATGATGATGGTTCACAACAGGTGAACAGCTTGAAGCTCCGCGGAGAGATGTAATGATGACATCTGACATATATCCCATGTGCTCTTTCACAGTCTGCATTCGCCAAATGGTAAAGATCACGAGGCAATCAATAGTCATAAGGACACTAGGCCTTTGAAAGAGCAGACACTATAATTGCCCTCTGATTTCTATTGACATTTTATGTATTCGTGCCAAAAATGTTACAGATTTGACCTTATAAATTGGATACAGATTGTAGAATCTAAGCTATTCTATTCTAAGCGTCAAATAGACAAAACGATAATCATGACAGACACTAGTTTAGTACATGATGACTCTGCACTCAGAGAGTCAGTCGTAGTCTGCCTTGTAGATTACACGGTCCGTGATCCATTTAACTCCCAGGTTGGCCAAAACGGCCTCTACAGTATGCTGGTGAAATAATAACGACAAACAGAGTCAGGAATTCCATTAGCGAAATTTCCTCTCCTGTTCTGCAAAGAAAATTCCAATTTTCTTGAACACATTGGAGGAGAAAATGGTTACTTTGGATCATTAATTAAAGCCAACGTTGGCCAGTAATTTGATATATGTGTATGATTACTGTATTCTGCGGCTGCATTAGTAGTAGTAGAATACAGCTGCAAGCAGTCCTTCTTCGCCTTGGTCCACTGTGTCGTGTCCTCAGCCGAAATCCTTAGCTTCCTCAGGTCCATTCTTGACTTGAGTGTACCGAGTTCTGCTTTCTTGAGGTCACCTCGTAGCACGCTTAGAAAATGTATGCAATGACACCCTTTCCTGGCTTTGTATTTGCTGGCTCCGACTAAGGCGAATTTCAAGGCTCTCAGTGCTGGTGTCTCTTCTGGCATACTTAGCACACGGCCAAACAGGGACCATCTTTGCTGAGCGACTTTTTACAGACAGCGGCGAAGTATTACACATCTGGAATAGTGCATCGTTGGAAATTATGCTGTCTGGCGATCGATGTCCAGTTATGGTGCGTAGGTATCTGCGGTGGCAGGCATCGAGTTTGCCTAGAACTGCCTTTGGAGCTGCCCGGCTGTTAGTTATACAGCATCAAAGATACGCAGGTTGCATTGCATAAACGTAGCCTTTTTATCAAGGGAATCTTTGATCTACGAATCCAATGCTTCCAGAACGACTGTAAAGCTATGTTCCCCATGACGCAGCATGCAGCAATGTCAGCAGTACTGCAAAGCAGTTAGCCCCCGATTGTACTTTTCCTTCATGGTTCGTCGCCTCGAAGTTGATCGTCATTTTCTTTAGTTTCCTGCTTTGTAGATAGGTACATACGGGTGAACTCTGTTTTCATAAAGAGATTCTCAGTTTTTTAGTTTGCTTGCATCTATTGGGAGAAGTTCGTTAAAGGCCCCGGGGTGGGGTGGGGTGGGGTGGGGGGGGGGTTCTTTTCCTCGGCATATTCCATCTCTAGTGGCATACCCAGTATTTCCACTGGGCGTTTGGTCTTCTGAAACTTTCCCACACGGATTTCAATGCAGAAGCAAGGTAACAGATGAAAAGCACCGGAGATAGACCATCTCCCTGTGGGGAGCCGATTGATGTCGCAAACTCTACAGACTTCACTGACGTGTCTCCTAATCTCAGCTTGGTGTCTGCAAGCAGTAGTTTCACTAAAAAATGTACCATTGTACCGCTGTGTTACCGAGCCAGTCATTTCAGTGGTAAAATTTCAAAAATAGTCTTCTCTTGGCCTGTAAATGGACATTATTCGAAACCACTACAGAGGCCGGTTTTGGCCGGTTTCGTCATGAAAGGGTTAAACTATTCGGTCAACTGACAGATCTGTCTGCTCTACTCACGGACAAATCGATATTGATATATTCGCTGGAAATGGCATCAACTGACCCGGCCAATTGACAAGTTTAACTCCAGCCTCTCCAGTTCTCGTGTCACAATACATAGAGGACAATTGAGGAAGCCAGTCTCTCAGTCAATCATATGACGTGATAATCAACTACGTCACACGCATGCGTAATGAATGACGTGATTGAGTCATTCGTACACGCTTAATAGTCTGTCAAGTTATACGAATTGTATGCCATTAATATACGTAGACATAGCGGGGCATAGCTAAAACTGGATTCATCCATTGACCAGTTTAACTACAGCCTCTCCAGTTCCCATGCCACAATAAATAGATGGCAATTTGCATGAGATCCAGTATGTGCCATTCAGTGTAATTTAACCATCGTATAATGAGTGGATTCTATTATTTGTATTGCCTAATGAATTCTTACACAAAACATGGGTGTACTCATGTGTTAGGTCTTCTATTTGTATAGGTAAAATAAATTGGGTGACGCTTATACCGCCCCCTAACACCGCCCCAACCGCCTCGCCCCCCACCCCACCCCCGATAAGAATGGTAAACTGTTAAACCTGCTGCGGCCAGTTGACGGCATTGCTTAGTTAATTAGCCATGATTTGGCTCAAGCGATATTTGAAAGTGTACACATATATCCATGTGTGCGTACGAGCGTCCATGCGTGCGTGTTAAAAATGTCTGCGTGAGAAGAAATTGTCATCATCTGAGTAAATTGAACTCGCTAAAATGACGAACTTCAATCTTAATGATCACATGCATGGACGAGTAGTTTTACACTGGATTTATCCTGCAGGTTGTATTATCACTATTCACCTCGCCCAAATTCAAGAAATCGAAAATCGTGCGAAACTAGCGCGGCCAAATATATATAATCTTATTCGCTTCTAGATGCTTCAATATTACCAGGATAAATTACGCAGTTGTTTACTTTGAACAAGACCATACACAATTGCGCTGTCTTCATTAATGATGATTACGTGCTGAGACACCATACCCGCCATAACTCCTGGCGCGTTCATGCATTAACACTACTGTTAAGTTATTGAGATACTTACCGATCTCAAAATGAAAATTGCATTATGATGAAAGGAATATTCTGTTAAAAGATTTTAAAACTAATTTGACTGGGTGGGTGGGAGGGAGGGCGGGGGAGGGGTGGCGTTGGTGTGTTCTGCCTTTTCAAGAGCTTTCCTGTATATGTGTCTTGAAATTAGGACGCTGATATTTCGATGGTAAAACAGCTAAAACCCATGATAACGCAGGCTTCTGGGCTGGTACTGGGCCAATGAGGCCCAGCACCAGCCCAGCAACCTGCGTTATTAGCGGATGTGCTTAGTAAACATATATTTACTACAGACAAACATTATACTATTTCTGGGGCGTGTCTACAATTAGAAACACTTATTTTATTGCCTACCATCCATATTCGTAGCGATAACGACTGACTGGTCTTAGACCATGCCATGCAGATGCCATACCTGCCATTAAATTTACTCCCATCATGGCCTATGGCAGTCTCATTTGCATAGTTAATCACTACAATGATGTATACACTCCTGACTGGATCGTGCGTTCCTATTTAATTTGGGAATTCCAAAACAACGTCACCTCACACGCGTGCACACACGCACGCACATACACACACGCGCACATACACACATACACGCACGCTCGCACACACACACACACACACGCACGCGCGCACGTACACACACGCACACACACACACACGCACGCACGCACGCACACACACACACACACACAGTTTCTCTCTCTCTCTCTCTCTCCTTCTTTCCTTCTCTCTCTCTCTCTCTCTCTCTCTCTCTCGCCCACACTCAGACAGTATAATGCCATTTCCAATATCACCACCCTTCGTTTCCAAATATGTTAAATCGAAAGGGAAACGAAGAGTGGGATCCGGTCTAAGTATATAAACCACTCAAGGTCAACACTCCTCGCTTTCGAAATAGCGGGTCGAAAGAAAAGCGAGGAGTGAGACTAGGCTGCACGCGCTCACACAATCACTTTCGCTCGCACACCTTCACAAAGGCATGCCTAGAAATTAACAATTGAGTTTTGAAACGTTGATTTGTTTCTTTCACATCGAAAGAGGACCACTCTGACACTCCATCACTGGAACCACTGGATTGGTTATCGAGCCAGTCCTTCCAGTAATAAACCATCAGAATAGTATCGCATTCTCCAACGTGACGGGGATGGTTTGGCTGACTCCCCCATGTAATGGCACGAGGGCATTAGTTTAGCATTTATTTTAATAAATAACTTTCTTGGTTCCTCTTAGGCTGCGTTTCCACAGAACCTCACGCCTCACGGCTCACGCCTCACGTCTCACTCCTCACATCTCACGCCTCACGGCTCACGTTTCACGTCCGTTTCCATTAACAGGTTCACGTTTCATTTCGGACTACGTTTTTGTAGCAAGAAGATGGATTCTTCTGACGAAGAAACGTTCGCACTAATGCTACTGTTAAAATGCCAGCAACGGAAACGAAAACGAAAATTAAATAAGCGTTCCATGTGGTGTCGTGAGCATTATTTATTACGCAATGAATTAGGAGAGTTTCATCGAACATATCGCCATGTGCTAGACCATCCAGATGCGGATTTATTTTTTAATTATGTGCGAATGTCCTACAAAACTTTCGCTGCACTCAAGTCTTTAGTTTTGCATCATCTTGAGCCAACAGGTTCTAACTGGAGAACACCAATATATGGAGAAGAGAAATTAATATTAACTCTCAGGTAAGATAGATGGATGCATGCGCGCAGTGTAGCATACTACAAAAACCTCTTAAAGTAAAACAACTAAATACAGTATCCTATACAAAAACAAAGCAAACAGATTACTGTTTTGCAACGTTATTGCTCTTGCTCATTGTTGATGGTAGTATGCCGAATCATATGAAAATGGATGGAAACCATGTTCGCCACTATTCTGCCAGGATAATGGAGTGGTGTTGCCAGTGCTCCATTCGTGGGTCATAGTGTTTATTTCTGGAGGTGCATATGCGCCTGAGTACCATGATGCCGGGATGCTGGACCTGGTGCTCCCCTCGAAATGCAAAAAAGATTGGCCAGATTGTGGGGTGTTTGATATGACAATCCCATCGGGAGCGACAAAAGATTGATCAGATTGTGGGGTGTTGGACTTGGAGTTTCCATCGGGAGCGACAAAAGATTGATCAGATTGTGGGGTGTTGGACCTGCTAGTACTTTGAATATTGTGCTCATTTGCAGTGTTTGCATTCGGCAATGGTACACTCTTCAATAGATCCAATACGTTAATGTGGAAGTCCAGGAATTGGTCGTCTGTCAGCTTGTCTACCTTGGGCATAATGGAGTTAAAAAAACTAAGGCGCGGTGATTTATCCTCCAGACGTTTCTGCAATGCATTCATGAGTCCCTGCTCATGTTCCTCAAGACTGTCCCCTCGCTTTCGTTTACGCATGCGCTTCTGTCGTTCTGTATTTTTACATTGCATTTCTTCTTTGTCAGATCCCTCGTCAACAATGCTGGATTCATCCACTATTTCCTGGAGGATGGATGGGGACTCTTGACTTATGTTAATCTCCTCTTCATCACCCAGACTATCGTGACTGTCTGGGTTCTCATCAAGTGTGTCTAGGTTTCCAGTTGTGCTCCTCTTCTCCTTGACCACTACAAGGAAGTTCATCGCTTCTTCGTACTTCCACGGCCGGTCAGCTGCCGAAACCCTGCTCCCAGATCTTTTCTTTCTTCGATTGATAGCATTGCAAAAGCTTCTGGTTAAGGAATTCCAGGTCTCCTTGGCAGATACACCTATAAAACACCAATGTGTGAGTGAGTGAGCGGTCGGGTGGTTTATTATTATTATTATTATTATTATTATTATTATTATTTTTATTATTATTAACATTGTGTGCATGTTTTTTAGTGTAGGCATCTCGCTACTGGGTCGTCGTTCGCCTCCATGAGTGTCCCGTTTCATATGTCAAAAACATCGATCAGTCGTCATGTGTTAGCAACTTGCCAAGTTCTCTGGGATGTACTGCAGCCACTCGAGTTACCAATACCAACGAAAGAAGACTGGCGAAGACTGGCAAAACGATTTGGTGATCTGTGGGATTATCCATTTGTTATCGGAGCTCTAGATGGGAAACATATTGCATTAGTAAACCCCGCCAATAGTGGTTCAATGTATTACAACTATAAGGGCTTTCCAAGCATAGTGTTATTGGCACTGAGTGATGCAGACTCATGTTTCATACTCGTGGACTGTGGGCAATACGGAAGAGTGAGCGATGCGGGCGTTTACCAGGATTCAAAGATTTCCAAGCTCTTACAAGGGAACAGGTTGAATATTCCAACAGAAACCTTCAAGGTTAACGCAACTGATGAACATATACCATTTCTAATTGTTGGCGATGAAGCATTCCCGTTGAAAGCCTATTAGATGAGGCCTTTCGCTGCCAGGACACTTGACAATGATAAACGAATTTACAACTACAGGCATTCCAGGGCTAGACGTACAGTGGAATGTGCGTTTGGCATCTTATCCCGGAAATTTGAAATATTCCAACGTCCTATGTGGATCCAACCGGACAATGCAGTTATTATGACGAATGCGGCAACAGCTCTTCACAATTTCATTCGAAGAAGAGATGGACATCTGTTGGATCGGACATCAGATTTAACCTATGACAAGTTGGAAAGCACAGGTGATGGACTGCTGCCTCTTCGCCGACAGGCTGTGGGAAGAGTACCTGATGCAGCAATCGCCATACGGGATACTATCACTAAGTTCTTCAATGACCCGGAAGGAGGTGTTAGCTGGCAAAATGAACACGTGTTTCGAAACGTGATGCCACACACCCAAACAATTGGTGATTAGCCATTGGATTACAGAGATTCAATGTGCTTGGACATCATACAAGCGTGCGTGCGTGCGTGTGCGTGCGTGCGTGCGTGCGTGCGTGCGTGCGTGCGTGCGTGCGTGCGTGCGTGCGTGCGTGCGTGTGTGTATATACGTGAGTGCGAGCGTGTGTGTATATACGTGCGTGCGTGTGTGTGTGTGTGGGTGGGGGGGGGGGGGGGGTTAAGTCAATGGATGAGTGAATTTATTTAACCTTTTTTGGGAGGTGGCAGTATTTTGTCAATGTGTTCCCATGATTGTGTCCGTTGATCTTTATTCTTGTAATCATCGTGGGTCGTGTCCCAGATCAATGGAAAATCTTGTACGACGATAATCAATCGTGTTTTGTATTCCTCCATTCAGGAAATATTGCTGAAAAATAAATCATATGGCTTTATCATCGATTCGTTGGGTCAACGTAATATTTATTTGTTGATTCAACGTAGTTTTGCTCGTGGACATAACGTTGGGTCAACGTAGCATTTATTTTGTACACTAGTGTTATTATGCTGGTTGGTTGATATGATGTTACGATGGCACAATGTTAGACTTCAGTTGGTTGGCTGAAGATAAGTTTGTTACGTTTGGCCAAAGTTGTATTTACGTGTGAAAACAACGTACACCGTTGGGTCAACGTATGATCAACGAGCAAAACTCTGTTGGGCCAACGAATACGCATTGAAAGGCCAGACGTTGGACCAACGTAGCATTGTTTGCAGGGATAGCGTCCTACGTTAGGAACGGGCTATACAAACACATACCTTTGGATTTTGATTGCAGCTAATTATATATTTTCTATATGTAAAGGCTATTCCCAGTACACCGGCTACACTGGGGGGGGGGGGGGGGAACAGCTAGAAGTGGTCTTTATAGACAGGGGCACTTTATACATTATGGAGGTTTTAAGTATTGCTGCAATGGACTTGGGAATTGGCAAAGTGGCCTTTACATAGAGGTGGTCTTTCGAATGAGATGGACGAGCATGTTTTATCTGCCAATAGGTTTGACTATAGCCTATATAGTAAAATCTACACGAAGGTCCACCTCTATATAAAGGCCACTTTTGCTAATTCCCGAGTCCATTGCAACACTACATTCGAACCTCGATACAAAGACCACCTGACCATAAAGGTGTATTTATATATGCCGACATAAGTAAAATATGAAATTACCTGTATCAGGACAAAAGTTTTTAAATGATCTCTATACAGGCTCTACTACGGTTTCACCTCATGTTTAATGAACATGTACATTCATTGACTCGGGCGTGAGGCATGAATCGAAAGTTAACGTGACATGAGTCGGCCTATGGAAACCGCCGTATTGGTGTTCGTATGTTTATTTCTCCGTTCACGTGTGGGACGTGAGGCGTGAAGCGTGAGGCGTGAGGCGTGAGGTTCTGTGGAAACGCAGCCTTATACACTAATGCTCATGTCCATATACGCTCACGCGTTCTCGTGGTCATCCACGCACGCACGCACGCACGCACGCACGCACGCACGCACGCACGCACGCACGCACGCACGCACAACAAAGGCACACTCACGCACGCACATACATATCCACTTCCCATGCATACAGACACACCATCCACACCCTCATACACCCGCATGCTCACACAATCGTACCGAATTGTTGAAAATTCAAAACTCTTATGTATAACTTTTACAATGGAGGCGAAATAGCCACTGGTTTAGTAAAGATTTGTATATTGAGAGCTGAAATCGTGCCTGTGATGAGAAAATGCATTCTGTTAAAAGTAAGAATTATTCTCCAAATTGGCATAAAAGAAAATGCGATCGATTATAGTGGAGAAAACGCAATTACGTTCGTTCGTCACGTAATAGAAACGCATTGATAATAAAACGGCTAAGTAGGTAACACGCAGACTAGGCACGCGAGTGATAGAGCTTGGCAGCGCTTGTGCTGCTGAGACGGTATGGGGAATGCCTGTTCCCGTTATAGGCAGCAACAGCACCCTGTCAAATTAGTTTCAAAGTATCCAACACCTTACCCGTATAGTTTTCTGGGAAATTGATAGTCATGGAGTTCATGGATCGATCTATTCCAATACTAGCGAAGTGTGAGTGGAGCCTAACTAGAAATGGCCGGCATACCTACCACTGTATTCCTCCATATTAAGGCAGGCATGAGTGTGTCAGAAAGCATCAGCTTCCTGAGCAAATAGCCTCGAAATAGCGAGCACGCGCGTCCAATAGTGGGATCCTTTTCTAATTACGCCCGCCCATGTCTAACTAGGCTCCACCCACTTTATGCACACATTGGAATCGATTAGAAATTTGGAATTTAACTGATTTCCTAAAGACTAAATTGTATGGCAATTATACAAGTACGAGTTAAATACTTTGAAACTTATGTGACTGTAGGTGACTGGAGGAAGTCAAATTACTTTCAGGTTATTCAACATAATTTTTATCAAATTATAAATTCATCAACAACATAGTATGCGTACACTTTCGTCATGGACTTTTCGACTTTCATGGCAGAGCCGCGTCATTTTGAGTGTGACGTCAGCTAACAAGTGACGTATTTGATTATGACGTCAGATAGTTGAGTGACAGTCCGGATCAATCCATAAATTATTCATTAAAATACGTCACGCCGGGCAGAATGCTGAGCATTTCAAACAAAAGTTCTGCACCAAGATGAGCCGTGTTACCAGAGACGTCATACTATGGCGACACCTGTAAATACGAGTAAATGAATAAATAAATAATCAATCGATTTCATTGATAAAATAATTTATGACGACGTCTATGACGACGACGATGTGATGATGATGATGATGATGATGATTATGATGATGATGATGATGATGTAGTGCCTTCTGCGGTTGCAGTAAGTTGAAAACATTCTGCAGCCGCAATTAGGCCTTCTTTTTTCTTTGGCCATTGTTTGTTAGCCTCCGCCACAGCCCTTACTACAGCCACTAGGTTCTTTTTGGTTCTCTGTGTTCCCAGTCAATGAAATCCATTGTTTTTTCTATGCAGCACGGTTTACAGGTTTGTCACCTGTAGGCTGTGTACACATATGCAGCACATTTTACAGGTTTGTCACCTGTAGGCTGTGTATACGCAGCACGTTTTACAGGTTTGTCACCTATAGGCTGTGTATATGCAGCACGGTTTACAGGTGTGTCACCTGTAGCCTGTGTATATGCAGCACGTTTTACAGGTTTGTCACCTGTAGGCTGTGTATATGCAGCACGTTTTTACAGGTTTGTCACCTGTAGGCTGTGTATATGCAGCACGTTTTACAGGTTTGTCACCTGTAGGCTGTGTATATGCAGCACGTTTTACAGGTTTGTCACCTGTAGGCTGTGTATATGCAGCACGTTTTACAGGTTTGTCACCTGTAGGGCTGTGTATATTCAGCACGTTTTACAGGTTTGTCACCTGTAGGCTGTGTATGTGCAGCACGGTTTACAGGTTTGTCACCTGTAGGCTGTGTATATGCAGCACGTTTTACAGGTTTTGTCACCTGCAGGATGTGTATATGCAGCACGGTTTACAGGTGTGTCACCTGTAGCCTGTGTATATGCAGCACGTTTTACAGGTTTGTCACCTGTAGGCTGTGTATATGCAGCACGTTTTACAGGTTTGTCACCTGTAGGCTGTGTATATGCAGCACGTTTTACAGGTTTGTCACCTGTAGGCTGTGTATATTCAGCACGTTTTACAGGTTTGTCACCTGTAGGCTGTGTATGTGCAGCACGGTTTACAGGTTTGTCACCTGTAGGCTGTGTATATGCAGCACGTTTTACAGGTTTGTCACCTGCAGGATGTGTATATGCAGCACGGTTTACAGGTGTGTCACCTGTAGGCTGTGTATGTTCAGCACGGTTTACAGGTGTGTCACCTGCAGGCTGTGTATATGCAGCACGGTTTACAGGTGTGTCACCTGTAGGCTGTGTATGTGCAGCACGGTTTACAGGTGTGTCACCTGCAGGCTGTGTATGTGTTGGCGCCGACTACAGCCAATGGATATTTCCCATTTATCTATCCATCAAATGACGTCATATGACGTCATAATAAACTAAGTGACGTGTAGAATGACGTCAGAATTCATTATGGCCTGAATGACTCGATTTAGTCCGTCTTTAACGCTTACTACTCTGACACGTTGTACGAATTGTATGTTTTTTACCATGTAATAAACATTCTTGTTGAATATTTTGAAACTAATTTGACTGGGCGCTGTTGTAGCCATAGGCAGCAACAGCACCCAGTCAAATTAGTTTCAAAATATTTAACAGCTTTTCTGCATAGTTTTCTGGAAATTGATAGGGATTTCAGGGAGTTCACTGATCGATCGATTCAAACACGAGCGAGGTGTGGGTGGAGCTTAGCAAGAGATAAGCCATTTCAAGGCCTTTTGTGCAGGTGTGTGTAGTTATATTGGCAGAACTTGACCTAGCATAGACTATCATTGCTGAGCCACTTTGTTTGCCAGCGGGACCGCATTGCGCAGGACGGTAACGCGTCATTTTAGACTATGCTATCAGGCCAGCGATGTTGGGTGATAGTACAGGAGGTCTGTACGGTGGCATACAGCGAGCTTACCTAGACCTGTATGTTTAGCATGAGCGATACACAGTTTGCGCCATACAAGTGTATTTTTGTCCAGGTCAATCCTTGATCCGCGGATTCACAGTTTTCAAACAAGAATGGAACATATGCTTCCACTGATCGACCGTACAACAATACAGCTGGAGCTGTACACCGGCGAGTCGATGATTTCGCTCGTCTTCCAATTTCAATTTCAAGTTTATTCGGTAACTTCATCAGAAGTGTACGAAACATATGTACATGAAATATACATATAATGGCGGTTACATACGGTCTATGCACAATAAAATCGTGTATGTGTTTATGTTTTTTAATGATATAAATAAAAGTGATGATAGTAGTGGTCGTAAACTAATGATGATGATGATGGAGATGATGATGATGACGGCGGGTAGTATGAATACTATATAGTTACTATTACTACTACTACCGTCACCGCCACTCGCTGAGACGTGCATAAATTTGTGGGAGCAAAAGATATGGCAAGCTTTACTGCGCCGGTAATTACATAATCTGTTATTTTTTTTCTTTTTAAACTTATTCATAATGATGTCAATATATTTACAGAGAGCTATTATTGTTTTGCGGGTTTTTGTATTGAAAAGTTGATACATTTTATGTGTATTTGGGCAACGTGTATAATATTTAGGAGGATACATTCTTCTCTCTACATTTATTTCAGGACATTCAAATAAATAGTGGAATTCGTCGCCTAGTACATTTAGGTCACATAGATTGCAATTCCATTTCTTCATAGTCTCACCGGGCGAAGCGCTTTTGTCGCTGACTCAGCCTATGGCTGATAGATCTACATGGGTAACATTGTTGTTGTTTTCGTTCATTAAGAAATGTTCTCCTTCTTGAACTGTTCTGCTCCTATAGGGGCACGCTTATCTAGAGGCGTCTTTTAATCATCTACGAAGTGTGTGTCCTCATACTACACCTCTAGGTAGAGGTTCAGTGTAGGCCTGAATTCCCTTACCTCCAGGAGATCAGCGCCCACAATGCTTAAGCCTCTACTTCCGTTAATAGGGTCATACTAGTCACGCCCTGAGTGTCCTTACCTCCAGGAGATCAGCGCCCACAATGCTTAAGCCTCTACTTCCGTTAATAGGGGCATACTAGCCACGCCCTGCGTGTCCTTACCTCCACGAGATCAGCGCCCTCTACATCCGCGTATGATCTCCAAACCCTGAATGCTCGTCAATCCTCCTGTTTCTGGGGTACCTGCAGCGAATATACAGCTGCAAATATTATCACATCCGGCCAAACTTTGATACATTTTCAAAACCTTTCACATCGTAAAACCGCAAACTATTAAACAAACTCTGGAAATTTATCAGAATTATCACAAACCAGTTTCCTACTACAACGACGACGACGACGACGACGACGACGACGACGACGACGACGACTTCTATATTTGATAACGTGTGATGAAAGCATTAATGCCTGTAACGACCTTGCCAATACCGATGCCAATATTAACCCTTTAACACTCATATCAGCCATAAGCGGCTTCTGCAGTGGTTTTGAGAAATGT
>CM067371.1:9699614-9727114 GCA_034401795.1 Chaetoderma sp. LZ-2023a
CACGACACGACGATGTTTGATTGCAGCTAATTATATATTTTCTATATGTAAAGGCTATTCCCAGTACACCGGCTACACTGGGCGGTGGGGGGGGGGGAACAGCTAGAAGTGGTCTTTATAGACAGGGGCACTTTATACATTATGGAGGTTTTAAGTATTGCTGCAATGGACTTGGGAATTGGCAAAGTGGCCTTTACATAGAGGTGGTCTTTCGAATGAGATGGACGAGCATGTTTTATCTGCCAATAGGTTTGACTATAGCCTATATAGTAAAATCTACACGAAGGTCCACCTCTATATAAAGGCCACTTTTGCTAATTCCCGAGTCCATTGCAACACTACATTCGAACCTCGATACAAAGACCACCTGACCATAAAGGTGTATTTATATATGCCGACATAAGTAAAATATGAAATTACCTGTATCAGGACAAAGATTTTAAATGATCTCTATACAGGCTCTACTACGGTTTCACCTCATGTTTAATGAACATGTACATTCATTGACTCGGGCGTGAGGCATGAATCGAAAGTTAACGTGACATGAGTCGGCCTATGGAAACCGCCGTATTGGTGTTCGTATGTTTATTTCTCCGTTCACGTGTGGGACGTGAGGCGTGAAGCGTGAGGCGTGAGGCGTGAGGTTCTGTGGAAACGCAGCCTTATACACTAATGCTCATGTCCATATACGCTCACGCGTTCTCGTGGTCATCCACGCACGCACGCACGCACGCACGCACGCACGCACGCACGCACGCACGCACGCACGCACGCACAACAAAGGCACACTCACGCACGCACATACATATCCACTTCCCATGCATACAGACACACCATCCACACCCTCATACACCCGCATGCTCACACAATCGTACCGAATTGTTGAAAATTCAAAACTCTTATGTATAACTTTTACAATGGAGGCGAAATAGCCACTGGTTTAGTAAAGATTTGTATATTGAGAGCTGAAATCGTGCCTGTGATGAGAAAATGCATTCTGTTAAAAGTAAGAATTATTCTCCCAAATTGGCATAAAAGAAAATGCGATCGATTATAGTGGAGAAAACGCAATTACGTTCGTTCGTCACGAAATAGAAACGCATTGATGATAAAACGGCTAAGTAGGTAACACGCGGACTAGGCACGCGAGTGATAGAGCTTGGCAGGCTTGTGCTGCTGAGACGGTATGGGGAATGCCTGTTCCCGTTATAGGCAGCAACAGCACCCTGTCAAATTAGTTTCAAAGTATCCAACACCTTACCCGTATAGTTTTCTGGAAATTGATAGTCAGGGAGTTCATGGATCGATCTATTCCAATACTAGCGAAGTGTGAGTGGAGCCTAACTAGAAATGGCCGGCATACCTACCACTGTATTCCTCCATATTAAGACAGGCATGAGTGTGTCAGAAAGCATCAGCTTCCTGAGCAAATAGCCTCGAAACAGCGAGCACGCGCGTCCAATAGTGGGATCCTTTTCTAATTACGCCCGCCCATGTCTAACTAGGCTCCACCCACTTTATGCACACATTGGAATCGATTAGAAATTTGGAATTTAACTGATTTCCTAAAGACTAAATTGTATGGCAATTATACAAGTACGAGTTAAATACTTTGAAACTTATGTGACTGTAGGTGACTGGAGGCAGTCAAATTACTTTCAGGTTATTCAACATAATTTTTATCAAATTATAAATTCATCAACAACATAGTATGCGTACACTTTCGTCATGGACTTTTCGACTTTCATGGCAGAGCCGCGTCATTTTGAGTGTGACGTCAGCTAACAAGTGACGTATTTGATTATGACGTCAGATAGTTGAGTGACAGTCCGGATCAATCCATAAATTATTCATTAAAATACGTCACGCCGGGCAGAATGCTGAGCATTTCAAACAAAAGTTCTGCACCAAGATGAGCCGTGTTACCAGAGACGTCATACTATGGCGACACCTGTAAATACGAGTAAATGAATAAATAAATAATCAATCGATTTCATTGATAAAATAATTTATGACGACGTCTATGACGACGACGATGTGATGATGATGATGATGATGATGATGATGATTATGATGATGATGATGATGATGTAGTGCCTTCTGCGGTTGCAGTAAGTTGAAAACATTCTGCAGCCGCAATTAGGCCTTCTTTTTCTTTGGCCATTGTTTGTTAGCCTCCGCCACAGCCCTTACTACAGCCACTAGGTTCTTTTTGGTTCTCTGTGTTCCCAGTCAATGAAATCCATTGTTTTTTCTATGCAGCACGGTTTACAGGTTTGTCACCTGTAGGCTGTGTACACATATGCAGCACATTTTACAGGTTTGTCACCTGTAGGCTGTGTATACGCAGCACGTTTTACAGGTTTGTCACCTATAGGCTGTGTATATGCAGCACGGTTTACAGGTGTGTCACCTGTAGCCTGTGTATATGCAGCACGGTTTACAGGTTTGTCACCTGTAGGCTGTGTATATGCAGCACGTTTTACAGGTTTGTCACCTGTAGGCTGTGTATATGCAGCACGTTTTACAGGTTTGTCACCTGTAGGCTGTGTATATGCAGCACGTTTTACAGGTTTGTCACCTGTAGGCTGTGTATATGCAGCACGTTTTACAGGTTTGTCACCTGTAGGCTGTGTATATTCAGCACGTTTTACAGGTTTGTCACCTGTAGGCTGTGTATGTGCAGCACGGTTTACAGGTTTGTCACCTGTAGGCTGTGTATATGCAGCACGTTTTACAGGTTTGTCACCTGCAGGATGTGTATATGCAGCACGGTTTACAGGTGTGTCACCTGTAGCCTGTGTATATGCAGCACGTTTTACAGGTTTGTCACCTGTAGGCTGTGTATATGCAGCACGTTTTACAGGTTTGTCACCTGTAGGCTGTGTATATGCAGCACGTTTTACAGGTTTGTCACCTGTAGGCTGTGTATATTCAGCACGTTTTACAGGTTTGTCACCTGTAGGCTGTGTATGTGCAGCACGGTTTACAGGTTTGTCACCTGTAGGCTGTGTATATGCAGCACGTTTTACAGGTTTGTCACCTGCAGGATGTGTATATGCAGCACGGTTTACAGGTGTGTCACCTGTAGGCTGTGTATGTTCAGCACGGTTTACAGGTGTGTCACCTGCAGGCTGTGTATATGCAGCACGGTTTACAGGTGTGTCACCTGTAGGCTGTGTATGTGCAGCACGGTTTACAGGTGTGTCACCTGCAGGCTGTGTATGTGTTGGCGCCGACTACAGCCAATGGATATTTCCCATTTATCTATCCATCAAATGACGTCATATGACGTCATAATAAACTAAGTGACGTGTAGAATGACGTCAGAATTCATTATGGCCTGAATGACTCGATTTAGTCCGTCTTTAACGCTTACTACTCTGACACGTTGTACGAATTGTATGTTTTTACCATGTAATAAACATTCTTGTTGAATATTTTGAAACTAATTTGACTGGGCGCTGTTGTAGCCATAGGCAGCAACAGCACCCAGTCAAATTAGTTTCAAAATATTTAACAGCTTTTCTGCATAGTTTTCTGGAAATTGATAGGGATTTCAGGGAGTTCACTGATCGATCGATTCAAACACGAGCGAGGTGTGGGTGGAGCTTAGCAAGAGATAAGCCATTTCAAGGCCTTTTGTGCAGGTGTGTGTAGTTATATTGGCAGAACTTGACCTAGCATAGACTATCATTGCTGAGCCACTTTGTTTGCCAGCGGGACCGCATTGCGCAGGACGGTAACGCGTCATTTTAGACTATGCTATCAGGCCAGCGATGTTGGGTGATAGTACAGGAGGTCTGTACGGTGGCATACAGCGAGCTTACCTAGACCTGTATGTTTAGCATGAGCGATACACAGTTTGCGCCATACAAGTGTATTTTTGTCCAGGTCAATCCTTGATCCGCGGATTCACAGTTTTCAAACAAGAATGGAACATATGCTTCCACTGATCGACCGTACAACAATACAGCTGGAGCTGTACACCGGCGAGTCGATGATTTCGCTCGTCTTCCAATTTCAATTTCAAGTTTATTCGGTAACTTCATCAGAAGTGTACGAAACATATGTACATGAAATATACATATAATGGCGGTTACATACGGTCTATGCACAATAAAATCGTGTATGTGTTTATGTTTTTTAATGATATAAATAAAAGTGATGATAGTAGTGGTCGTAAACTAATGATGATGATGATGGAGATGATGATGATGACGGCGGGTAGTATGAATACTATATAGTTACTATTACTACTACTACCGTCACCGCCACTCGCTGAGACGTGCATAAATTTGTGGGAGCAAAAGATATGGCAAGCTTTACTGCGCCGGTAATTACATAATCTGTTATTTTTTTCTTTTTAAACTTATTCATAATGATGTCAATATATTTACAGAGAGCTATTATTGTTTTGCGGGTTTTTGTATTGAAAAGTTGATACATTTTATGTGTATTTGGGCAACGTGTATAATATTTAGGAGGATACATTCTTCTCTCTACATTTATTTCAGGACATTCAAATAAATAGTGGAATTCGTCGCCTAGTACATTTAGGTCACATAGATTGCAATTCCATTTCTTCATAGTCTCACCGGGCGAAGCGCTTTTGTCGCTGACTCAGCCTATGGCTGATAGATCTACATGGGTAACATTGTTGTTGTTTTCGTTCATTAAGAAATGTTCTCCTTCTTGAACTGTTCTGCTCCTATAGGGGCACGCTTATCTAGAGGCGTCTTTTAATCATCTACGAAGTGTGTGTCCTCATACTACACCTCTAGGTAGAGGTTCAGTGTAGGCCTGAATTCCCTTACCTCCAGGAGATCAGCGCCCACAATGCTTAAGCCTCTACTTCCGTTAATAGGGTCATACTAGTCACGCCCTGAGTGTCCTTACCTCCAGGAGATCAGCGCCCACAATGCTTAAGCCTCTACTTCCGTTAATAGGGGCATACTAGCCACGCCCTGCGTGTCCTTACCTCCACGAGATCAGCGCCCTCTACATCCGCGTATGATCTCCAAACCCTGAATGCTCGTCAATCCTCCTGTTTCTGGGGTACCTGCAGCGAATATACAGCTGCAAATATTATCACATCCGGCCAAACTTTGATACATTTTCAAAACCTTTCACATCGTAAAACCGCAAACTATTAAACAAACTCTGGAAATTTATCAGAATTATCACAAACCAGTTTCCTACTACAACGACGACGACGACGACGACGACGACGACGACGACGACGACGACTTCTATATTTGATAACGTGTGATGAAAGCATTAATGCCTGTAACGACCTTGCCAATACCGATGCCAATATTAACCCTTTAACACTCATATCAGCCATAAGCGGCTTCTGCAGTGGTTTTGAGAAATGTCCATTTGCAGACCAACATAAGACTATTTTCGAAAATTTACCACTGGAATGACTGAATCGATAACCGAGCAAGTCATTCCAGTGGTACATTAAAAAAAATAGTCTTCTCTTGATCTGAAAATGGGCATTTTCTATGAGAAAATTTGATTTTTTAAAACAGATTTGAGTGTTAAATGGTTAAAGTGTCAAGAAGAATGTGATAATGGTAAACAACAATGTATCACATAAGTTATTGATGAACACGATAATGGTGATAGTAATTATAAAAAGTAAATTAATAATAACTAGAAGGTACAGTTGCAAGCAACTGTAAATCCGTGTGCTGAAGCTGTTTTGACAAGAGTAGCATATGAAATGGTCTCCCTACTGTCTCTCTGTATGATTTTGTCACCGTATGACAATAGGATGCCAAATTGTGGGAGGGGTCTAAATATCCTGAGCAATTTTGAATGGTATGGAAAACAGAATACCATCGATGGTCATAAAATATGAAATCATCTCTAACCTCTCTGTATGATTTAGGGGAGGTGGGTGGGGTTGAGCCCTGAATGATGTCATTGATAAGTTTGAGCAATGGTATTTGTGCCATTACCCAGTAATGAATGGTATCAGAAACAGAATATCATGTATAGTTCTGTGATGCGGAATTCTCTTCCTAACATAATTCTGTTACGGTGGTGAGTTTATTGAATTGGATGGGAATCAGAACTTTGGGGATTTAGTTACTTTAGTGACAATTGGTTGGAAATATGGGGCAGTCCAAATATCATGGGTAATTTTGAACCATGATATTGACGGAAACTCTCTACTGAATGGTAGGTGAAACAGAATAACATGGATGGTTTTGAGATATGAAATGCTCTCCTTAACCTATATCTGCGTGATGAGTGTGTCCCCTTGGTGACAATAGAATGCCAAATTGGGGTGGAGTGTCAAATGTCATCTATAATCTTGAACCATGATATGTGTGCCCCTCTCATTGAATTGTATCGGAATCGGACATATTTTATAAATTTGTAGCATTCCCAGAATATACGGTTTGTTTTCCTCTTAGTTGTTCACTCCAAGGACTCAATTATCAGTGTTATTAGCTCACCTGGCTAGAATGGACAAGTGAGCATATGCCATGGCGAAAATCTGTTGTCCGTCTTTTCGGCATCCGTCCGTTGAATGGATCAACTTAAAATTTATGAGTCAGCGTACAATCAAGGCAATATAATATGTAAACGTTCACCAATTTTCAAGTCGATCGGGGGATAATAAGAAAGATCCTGAGTAATTATAATAATCTGCGATATTTTGAGCGAAATAGCTCGGGCAATTTTTGCAGATGCTCGACCCCATTTTTCGCAATTATTGAAAATTTAGTTTTACAGTTTTTCGAATATCTCGAGAACGGATGGACCGATTTCGATTCCGTAAAGTGCTGAATGGATGCGCCGAAGAGAACGACACTTCAAACATGGGTGAGGGGGGGGGGGCTATCGGTGGTTGAAATTTGAAAGTGAAAATGCGCGTTTTGGCTGTTATAGACAGGTTTTAAGAGATCTTATGATTTTTCTGCACCAATCAACGTAGTTCGCAGTTGGCAAACGATGTTCCAAAATTTGACCGTGCATTGACATTCCTGCCAAAAACGAAATCCGGTAACGTTTAGCACAAAGAAACGACCTTGGTATTTGATCATTCGCCCCAAAATGATAGAAACTCTTTGAGAGCAAATGGCTAACATCCTAGCCAAGTATGGTAGTGATCCCATCAAAACTCTAGATCTAGTCACACTTCAAAGATAAATATTGATAAACTCCATACATTTCCTATGGGACATTTTATTGCCCACTCAAAGGTTGGTAGCTCGAAAATTACTGGTCAGATCCAAATCGATTTCGCCAGGTGTGCTAGGAGTTGACCAAGTCTAGAGTTGATCGCATCAAAACTGTAGGCGGTGATACGTCCTAAACTTTTGGGAGAAGAATCACTCCCTCTCTAAATGCAAAGGTCAAATAGTGATCTTAGAAGGTATATCAAAATGCCAAGTGACTAAGGGCCAATAACTCCTAATTGTGAGTTGAATTGTTAGAGATCAGGAGGAGTTTCCGCCCTTGTTATTGCATTCACTGCTACAGGATAAAGAGAATTAATAAAAGTAATACCTCGACCATCGCGTGAGATTTTTGAATTCTGTAACGAATTCATGACATAGACGGCGCTGCGAATAATGATGATGATATTACTATGATAATGATAAGTACAATAACGCAAATATGATAAATGAATATGATACTGTGAAATGATGTGGATGTAGTTATACTGTTGTTAGTGAATGAAGAGAATCCCTGTGGCAATGGGTATATCAATGATGACGACGACTTTAACAATGACGACTGCGTGGCACTATACTGTTAACACTGTAATGGCTACATTTGGTCAAGAATGTAAAATTCTTTGCTTATTGAATGTCTGCTTTGGGAGAAAACTGATTTTCGGGGATTTATAGTTGGCATGACTGTTCCGTGGCTCGGGTAGCGTGGCTTGGGTAGCGTGGCTCGGGTAGCATGGCTCGGGTAGCGTGGCTTGGGTAGCGTGGCTCGGGGGGAGCATGGGTTGAGTGGCAGGCTCAGAGAGCGTGGCTCTGGGAGCAATGGAGCGGGTAGCATAGCTCGTGTAGCATGGCTCGGGTAGCATAGCTCGTGAAGCGTGGCTCAGGCAGCGTGGCTCAGGGAGAGTGGCTCGGGTAACGTAGCTCGGGGAGCATGGCTCAGGGAGTGTGGCTCGGGTAGCGTAGTGGCTCGGGTAGTGTGGCACGGGAAGCATGACTTAGGGAGCCTGGCTCGGGTAGTGTGGCTCGGGTAGCGTGGCTCGGGTAGAGTGGCACGGGAAGCATGGCTTTGGGGAGCATAGTTTGGGGAGCGTAGCTAGGGCAGCATGGCTTGGGGAGCGTGGCTTGGGTAGCGCAGTTCGGATAGCATGGATGGACGCAATGGAGGAACCTAGCATTAGAGATGTCACACCCATCTCTAGCCCATCTCTAGCTACAGTTCGCCCATGGCGGGATCGATCGATCCCTGAACTCCATGACTATCGAATTCCAGAAAATTATACGGATAAGGTGTTGAATATTTTGAAACTAATATGACTGGGAGATTAGTCAAATTAGTTTCAAAATATTCAACAGAATGTTTATTAAATAGTAAAGCCATACAATTCTGACAATACACTTAGTTAAGTGATCGTGACGAACTTATCACGGCCATTCATGACGTCATTGATTATGACCCAATCCTACATGTCACGTAGTTCATTATGACGACATATGATTGATGGATAAACTGGAAAGTTCCATTGTGCGGTTTGAATGTGAGGTTAGTTGAATAATAATCACATGCGTCAATGACAGGTGGTTTAAAGTTACCATATAGATGATGAAAGGTTCCGGAAACACACACCTCTTGATGGGATCAAAGCTAATGCCAATATATTGACTGACCTGTTCCCGGTGCGAATGAGGGATCCAGACCATCGATGTCAAAAGATAGATAGACTGGACGATCACCCATTTGCTCCCGCACCTCCTGCATCAATGGTTCCAGGGATTTATAATAACAGTCAGCAGCAAGAACCACACGGAAACCCTAATAATAATAATAATAATAATAATAATAATAATAATAATAATAATAATTGGATTGATCGGTCGATGACGCGTCATTGCAAATCCCCACATTCACCACTTTGAACCTTTCACAGACCCAGCGACCCACCCTCCGAGGGCGGCACCAAATGTAAATGTTATTTTACACTGCACAATCATATGGGTAACTCACATACCAAATTTGCTTGAATTTCATCCATCCGTGTCATAGGAGTTGCATTAAATCAATTTCATGACCTTGGACTCCATCCCACACAACCCAGGGGTTGGGCCCAATGTAAATGTGCTCATCAACCCCACATTGATATGGGTAAGTGGCTTACTGAATTTGGTTGAATTCCGTTCAACGGTGTCAGAGGAGTTGCATTACGATCAATTTCATGACCGTTTGACAAACACCCCCCCCCCCCCAACCCCCACCCCACCCCTGGTGCGGGGCCAAATGTAAATGGGCTCAACCATCCACAATGAAATGGGTAACTCACATACCAAATTTGGTTGAATTCCGTCCAATAGTTTCACAGGAGATGCGTTACAATCAACTACAGCAAGTTAAAATTTGAGCCTTTGACACCCTCGTCCCTCTCCCCCCCCCCTGGTGGTGGAGCCAAATCTAAATGGCCTGCTGCACTCCACAAACCTAAGGGTGCCTCAGATATGAAATCTGGTTGAGTTCCGTCTAGCGATTTCAGAGGAGTTGCCTTACAATCAATTTCATGACCTTTAGACCGCATATCCTACACCATTGGGGCGGGGCAAAATATAAATGTGTTCATCCACTTCACATTGATATGGTTAACTGACATACTACATTTGCTTGAATTCCGTCCAACAGTGTCAGAAGAGTTGCATTACAATACATTTTTTACATTTTGACCCCACCGCCACCAACCCCTGGAGGCGGGGCCAAATGTAAATGAGCTCATGTACTCCACATTTATATGGGTAACCCACAGACCAAATGTGGTCGAATTCTATCCAATGGTTTCGGAGGAGATGTGTTACAATCAATTTCCGCAGGTGAAGGTTTTACCTTTTGACCTCTCACACACACACACCCACCCCCACCCCACCCCACCCACCCCCTGTGGGCGGGGCAAAATCTAAATGGCATCTTGCACTCCGCGATCATATGGTAACTCAGATATCAAATTTGGTTAAGTTCCGTCTAACGATTTCGGCGGAGTTGCGTTACAACTGATTTGATCTTTTGACCCCTGCCACGCGCACCCCCACCACCCCCCCCCCTGAGGGCAGAGCCAAATCTAAATATCGGCTTGCAAAGCGGAATCATATGGGTAAGCCACATACCAAATTTGATTTAATTCCACCAACTGGTTTGGGAGGCGATAGCGTGGCAGACGGACGGGCAGACGGACAGACAGACAAACAGACAGACGGACGGAGGTGATTACAGTACCCGTGACGTCTTTTTAAAACGTGGGGATAATAAAAATAATAATAATAATAATAATAATAATAATAATAATAATATCATTTTCATAAGCAGTAGTTGTGTTCCTGCTGACATCGAGAATCATGATTTATGATGAAGATGATAATGATGATGATGATGATGAATGATGATGCTGATGCTGATGATGATGATGATGTCGATGATGATGATAATGAAGATGATAATAATAATGATGATACATTACCTGTTCCTCTCCCCAGGTGTGTTCAGCAGGTTCGGTTATCCAGCCTCTAAGTCCTATCTGCACAACCCCTTTGCAGTCCACCAAGTCTTCCTCTACCGCCAGACGAAATGGCGAGCCATGGTGAATCTTCATTCCATACAGTTCATCAAACGTATCGCAATGCGCATCCACGTGGATTAAACCAACTTTACCATATTTGTTCTGAGAAAATTAACATCGATGTCATGCGTAGCATAAGAGGCTTTATTGGACAGATTAAATAACTCTACACGAAATATTATAATGCATATTTTGAAATTAATTTGACTGGGTATGTCCAGCTTTAAAGTTTTAAGACGCACTACACCGCAAGGGTGGGCTAGCAATGCACCTCTCCAGTTTATCCATTCATCATATGACGTCATAATCATCAACGTGGCGCATAAGATGGCGTCATAACGTTTTGAATGGCATAGATAAGGACGTCACGAACGTATACTTGGTGACGGGCTAGGCGATGTTTTACGAAGTGTATGTCTTTACTATTTAATAAAGAGGCTGTTTCTTAAATTTTTTAAAACTAATTTTACTGGGGGATGTTGCTGCCATAGGCAGCAACTGCATCCAGTCAATTTAGCTTCAACATATTCAACAGCTTACCTATATAGTTTTCTGGAAATTGATAGTCAGGGATTTCGCAGATCGATCGATACCCACACGTGCCAAGTGTGGGTGGAGCGTAACTAGGGCATATCTAAAATTAGAAAGGTCTATTGACTAGTTCCACGTGAAGACATGGCGCGGGAAATCGTGGTCTGTACAGAGAACTGATTCAACTAATCTTGCATCCAATATTTACAACGAATAGGGTGTCATGACATTGGATGCTGGGTAAATTGCATACAAATAAACAAGCATTTCATATCTAAAATAAGTACTTCCCTAGTTAATTGGACATGGGAACCTTAACTACACTACACGGTAGCTATCCAAGGCATAGGCGTTAATATAAATAGCCAAACCTTCATGGCCTGTAGAATTGGGTACGTAATCATGTGATCGCTACCTAGCGTCAAGGTCCGACAACTATTCTCGATTAGCTTTGAGTAGTGCTCTTTTATCTCTTCACACGCTTTTTGTAGATCTAATTGATTGCAGTAGAAATCTCCAATATCAGCAACTCGCAACGACTTCAATGGTTGAGCGCCTGAAATGCACAACAGCTCCAGATCATTTACCAAATTCAATTTATTGTATGTGTAGCGTAGATCAACAGAGAATATACCCAGAGTAGAGGGTAGATATAAGAAACGACACGACAGATACTATAATACGCAAAATAATGTTGGAAACAATTGTTCTGCTTTTTAAAGAAATGAAATCAATAACAAAGAAGAGATACAAGCGAATACCACCAGGAACGTCGCCACTAGAAACACCAGCACCGCAACAATAACGACGACGACGACGACGATGGATAGCGGAGGTTCGCATTGACGAGAGTTAATGCTTTCCTGATATGAGAAATAGAATCTCCTAGGCTAGCCAAACAGTGGCCGAGGTTAAGCCTCCGTGTAATGGCCGAGTAAATCCCGCTGCACATTGCGCCGACGCGACATGACGACGACGCAATAGAAAGCGATGGGTTATAGCCACGTATCGCTTTCTGGTTTCGTCCTATGGGCGTCGTGTCCTAATCTGAAGCACATCGATGCCACTAGATAGTTCGCCCTTGCGACGAAAGACGGCGTGTTTATATTCGATTACTCACGTGTATATCATGTGACTCGGAGCACGTGTATGCCGGGTATAATTCATGTTACCAAAATGGCATGTGCTAGTTCGTCAGTACGCGTGAAATCCCTTTTAGTCATGTATATGCTGCTTGAAACTGAAGAGAAGCCACCAATAAAACGTAGATGGTGGATTCGGGACTGGATTCGGCGAAGGCATGTGCAAGGAGCATATGCCAATCTATTGCGAGAGATGCAGGTAAATGTGTTTATGCACAGGCACGTGGAACGTGTACTTGGCATGTGATTTAATTAATAATAGCGATTGGTCAGTAAACCAATCGCCGTTGGCGACCCGATAGCGACAGAAAAGTATTTCAAGCATGTTTGAAAACAAGCGACGAGAGGCGATTCGCCGAATCTGTCGTTTTAGTATCGCATCGCCGTCGCATCGCCGTTGGTTTCGGGAGCGCATTGTGGCGACGAGTAAGCGATAAAATAAAATCTTGTAGCCGCCTCGTCGCGTCGGCGCAATGTGCAGCGTCCTTTGCACTATACGATTTTCTAGCAGATTGGTCGTGATTTTCTTGTCTTGCGACAAATCCTGAAATTAAAAACACGTTTGATTTTCACGATTTGTTGTATGCGATTTCGTGCAATTTCTTGCAATGTAAATAGGAAATCGGTTATCGCGATCTGTTGTACAATCATTCAATGCGTTCTTACCAGTTAAATAAAATAAAATATATGAAATTGGTAAGCGAGAAATTGTCGCGTAATCTAAACAGCGTGGTCTTCTATGATGGTCTAGTCAGTTGTCGTGAACGGTTAGATCGCACACGATCAATCGGCTATATTGAATTGAATTGAATTGAACTTTATTACACTCAGATCAATTTTACATTGATACATGAGGGAAAAGATATTAAATAAATATTTTACACTATAGAGAGTTTATAAGTAATTAAATTATCGTCTATTATTATTATTATTATTAGTAGTAGTAGTAGTAGTAGTAGTAGTAGTAGTAGTAGTAGTAGGAGTAGTAGTAGTAGTAGTAGTAGTAGTAGTACTAGTAGTAGTAGTAGTAGTAGTAGTAGTAGTAGTAGTAGTAGTAGTAGTAGTAGTAGTAGTAGTAGTAGTAGTAGTAGTAGTAGTAGTAGTAGTAGTAGTAGTAGTAGTAGTAGTAGTAGTAGTAGGCCCCCTATCGTCTATTATTATTATTATTATTATTATTATTATTATTATTATTATTATTATTATTATGATTATTATTATTATTATTATTATGAATATCATCATTATTATTATGAATATCATTATTATTATTATTATTATTATTATTATTATTATTATTATTATTATTATTATAGAATCGTGTAATGTAAATCGGCCTTTGTGTTGGTGTACACACCTATATAATACAGATACCTGACCTAGCACTAGTGTTAACACCGAGTTAGCACATGCTGTTAACACCACATGCCAAGTTAGGCCCGATTTATAAGTCGAACTTCTCTTGTGCCGTGCCAGCTAAATCTGCCTGAAAATGACAGAGTCCACCATATAAATCAGACAGTCATCATTAGCGCGGCGCGACAGAAAGTTCGACTTATAAAACTGGTCTTAGTATTAATATCAGCCCATGCTATTACCGTTAACATCTTTTGTGTCAACAGCGCCTTAAAGCGATCAAAATGCTATTTTTATAGTAAATATTAATTAACCATTTAATGGTCAAGATTTGTATAAAAAAAAAATGTTCAGTGAATGCAATCCATTTGGAGGGCAAGAGAATACAATTCTAAAAACTTACCAATGGAATTTGTAAAAATGTGTTTTGTTTTCCTGTAGATGGATGCCACTTGTGGGCAGCTTGAACGTTCAAACATCAAAAGAATTCTAATGTTTTCATAATCAGTGTCCATTTGCAGGTCAAGTCAAGACTATATTTTGAAAATGTATCGCTGGAATGACTGAATCGGTAACCGAGCCATTCATTCTAGTGCTAAATTTTTTAAAAAGGTTTTCTCGTGGCCTGCAAATGGGCGTTTCTCGACATAATTGAAGGAGCCGGTTTCAGCGTTAAATGGTTCAATTAGCACAGAAAGGGATAGGATAACGTAGATCCGCCAGGAACGTGGACAGGTCCGTCGAAAAAGTGCCTGAATCGTATGTCGCTGGCGAATAGATAATTTAATAAAAATGATGTTGAATATCTGGAAACTAATTTGCCTGAGATTTGTTGCCGTGAATATATTATTCGCGTGTTCTTCAAATTCCTCAAGGTTTGCCGTTACCTGTTGCCACATTGAACCATCCCAAAAATGAGGATTCTTTTCGAATTTCTCTTGGTCCGAAACGTGCGCCTGGACGATTAAGCGTGCCTGTATCCAGAGGGATTCCAACAAAACAGGCATCTAAATCTGAAGAACAAGAAGAAAATTCCTTTTTTATCTTAAAAAAGCGTTATCGAAAATCGTGTTCTATCATAGGCAGTACTGTTCATACACTCAAGAAGGTCTGTATTGATGATAATGGCTGATTAATAAGCAACTAACACCATATATTGTCAATAGTCATTTACACAAGTTTCACAAAATTTAAGTTTTGTTCAGTTGGATAAACGCCACTTCCACGGTGGTAGAGGTATTGCAGCACGATGCATGGGTGGGGGGGGGGAGGGGGGGGGGCGGGAGGGGTGATGGAGGGGCGCTAGCACAAAAATGGAAATATGAACGGTCAAGTTACTACTCTGATTTTCACTACAGATAAGGTAACGACCAGATTTGTGGAATCTTAGTGCATCGTCCAACCATTTTTTAAGTTACAATTTAAGACAAATCAGACGAGAAGTTTCTGATATATTCACAGATTTGGAATTTGAACCTATCTGGATCCAAGTTATTTTAATCCACAGCACATGCCATCCACTTTCAAGGTAACACCAGTTATTGAAACACAGCTGCGGACAGACAGACACACGCACTCACACACGCGCGCACACACGCACGCTTACCCCGCCAGACCGCCCGCCTGTCCGCCCCATAGCCTCCTTCCCGCCAGCCAGCCCACTCACCAGCAGTCCCACCTGCCCAGCCTCCAAAGAGCCCACCCGTCCGCCGCCCGCCTGCCTGTCCACCCGTACACCGCCCCGCGCGCCAATCCACCAGCCCGCCCACACGCATGTAGGCACGCACGCACGCACTTATAGTATAATTCTAATTTAAGATTAATTAATTGTATAATTAGAATGCATATTAAGAACTAATTCGGTATTTCTAAGCCCACCTTTTGTGCTTGTTGCAGATGGTACATTTGACATGGTCTGCTGATTGGCTACCGGAATACCTAATACGGTGTGTTGATAATCTGCCCCTGGCTTCAAGGGATTTCCTCCTTCCATTTTTACCGCTCTAATGACGTCACGACTGTTCAGCAATCCCCCAATTCTCCGTAGGAGGTGCGCTGCGCGAACATGCATGTTCTCCTACCTGTATTTGTTAGATGCAGTAGTAGTACGCACACCTGAGCCGTTTATAATACAAACTGAGACAACTGATATATGTGTTAACCCTTTTAACCTCAAATGTGCTAAATCTTCAAAAATACTCTTCCATTGGTCTGTAAATGAACATTTCTCAAGCTCGCTGTAAGATCCTTATGGTCAGTTTGAGCGTCAACAGGTTTAATGTCTAATGTAACGCAGGCATACAGTGCGCGACTGGTTATTAGGTCAAACATTGTCTCGGGTCAAAAACGAGATCGGGCTATACATGTACCTTGCCTATAACGAGCACATTTATGCTCAGTATACCGTGGTTACTGAAGACAAGATAAAGCGTAATACAGAGCATTTAACTGAGGGAATGGATTTTAGAACCATAACCTCACGGTACTTTAAGACGGATGCCCGTTATAGGCAGGTGTAACTGTAGCTATTAGAGTACCGCGCATTCTGATGCAATAATAGGGCCTATTGCTCAAAATATCTAAAGAAAGGGTTACTACATTGAAACTACTGCTAATTTTCTTAGAACAATTTTGCTGAAAGTTGTTGCAACAACGATTCTCAGTCAAATCTCTTTCTAAATGTTAGCAAGAGACTAGCTTTTTCTGCTGAGGATTTCGCGAACAATTTGAAGGAAAGATGTTCACCTTGGATGCACAATGACTATCATTAACATTAGGGGAATGGTTTAATACTGACCCTTGCGCAACCAATGCAGTGGGACGTGTTGGCATATAGAGTACCGTGAGATAGCAATGCAGAAAGTGTGCCACGTATTCATAAATGTTGTATATATGTTACTTAATGTAAAAACCAATGTTGGCATTGTACCGTCCTTTCAATTTTAGCTAGCCTCGCCCATCCCTATCTATGTTCCGCCGACACCTCGCTCGTTTTGGGATCGATCGATCACTGAAGGTCCTAACTAACAATCTCCAGAGAACTATACAAGTAAGCTATTGAATATGTTTAAACTAATTGGACTGGGTGCCCAGTCAAATTAGTTTCAAAATGGGCAACAGCATGTTTATTAAATAGTAAAGACATTTAATTCGTACAACGTATCGAATTATTTAGAGTTAAAGACGGGTCATATGTATTATATATAAACATTTATGAAGTAATGATTATGACGTCATCCTACACGCCGCTTAGCAGATGATGACGTCATATGACGTCAGATGAAAGATAGCTAGTCTGGAAAGGTGAATTGTTAGAATTGTCCAATTTTAACGATCCTGGTATCCATTATTATGTTTTCAAACGTGTGCAATCTCACTCAGACCTATAAAATGCACTAACAGCAATGCCTAGCCGAATATTGACAAAATATAGATTTAAAAGTATTATGATACAAATTAAATAGCATCATGAAATGCCACAACAGTTAGCAGTTGGTTTGTCAATGCATTGGACAACAAGAAGTAAGAAAATTATCAAAATCCTACATGGCCTTGGAATGTGTCCTGATTATTCCATAATTTTACGAGTTGAAACTCAATTAGCAGAAAGGGTACTGAGGCAGATGGCTCTCAACGATGGCTTGTGTATTCCATCCAGTATAGATTCTGGTTCGTTCTGCTTTTTGCTCTTGGCAATATTGATTTTGCAGAAGAGATATCCCAGATGGAAAGAGAACCGTTCTTTCAACAACCGCCACAATCTATCAGAAAGCAGAAGAATGGCAGTGCATATCAACTCAGGCTTGTTCAGTTGGGGATCTGGCAAACACCATCACGCAGTTTATGGATTCTTCAGATACAGTTAAAACCGCCTTAACTGGTTCCTTCATTAACGATGCAAAGCGAAAGGTGTTTACATATCAGCCTTTCAGAAACCGTGTGGTCTCTTGAAAATCCTGGGTTAGAGCTGAAGTAGATGCTGCTCAGACGGCAATGGAATGGGAATATTCAGGTGAAGGAACAGTGGTAATCCGAATCGAGCATGACGAATATGATAATGCAAATAATAATAATAATGTGGACAATAAGTAACACCAGACCGGAAGACAAACAGTTTCTACGAATATCCCAACTTAGTCTGAATATCAGTCGGCAATCAATACAGTGATTCCTATAATGAAAATAAGAACACCTCCACTACTTGCAGCACCAGCGCAGAAATGGCAAACCTTATTGGCAGTGCTCTTACAAGCTCGAGGAACTAACGCCAAAGTCTTAGGTGATTCGAGAAAAAAGCAATTTTTCTTCATCTAGGACTTTACAAAGGACCTGCAGAAGACTCGCCAAGCTATGGACAAATTGATTTCTTGGGTAGATCAAATTCATATTGTGATGACGCAATTGAAATAAATTGGCACCTATGTTGACAACATTGGAATTGATCTGTGCTGGGTTGAAGCACAATTGCATGGCCTCTCAAGCAAATTCTTGATGTGAAGCATGTGACACGATATCAGGCAGCCCATGTTGTGATTCTTCAAGCGCTGTTTGCTTTGCATTACACTTTTTATCTTACAGCATCCACAGTAGCTAGCCTTCTTTGAGGATGCTATACATGGGCTTGCCAGAGTATTTTAAGAAGCCAACAATCAGCAACCCCGTAAATTATATACATTCACAAATGATCCATGCCATTGAACAATGTCACATAACAGGAAAATTTACCAGATTGATGATTTAATGTAAACGCATATTTACCTGTTCGTTGTGCTCCAGTGCATGCAGATGAATGTTAGAGATGTTGGTCTTTATCAGAGAAGTATACATCGGCGACTGGGGTACACATTTGATTGTCTTACAGATATTCACAAACTACATGTTTGCACATGATCACCTCAGGTATGCCATATTAACAGATCAGCGAACCTGTTTGGTGGGTTAGTAGGCATTAATTTGAATGCATTCTCAAGAACTCTCCAGAACACCCATGGCTTGGTCCAGCAGCTCAGGAAAGGATCAGGGTGAATTTATCTACGAGGACACAACACCACTTCAGTCTATTGTTGTCCTGGAACGCCAGAAAAGGAAGATTTGATATCGCACAGCAACAATTAGAAGCCTCCCAACCCTTTCTAAATTGGAACTGATGACTTAATCAATTTGGTCACCAAATTATTTGCACCAAAAGTAATTGTAGAAGATCTTTGCAAGCAACGTGGCATCGGCAGCAAACTGCTGGCAATACTTGTTGGAGAATGTATGCAAAAAGGAAATCAGAATCTGTGTTCGCCAATAAAGGAGCAGAAATAGGACACGTGAAAGCGTATGGCAAAATCTTAAACCAGCAGTCAAGGATAATAGTGCTGAACTCAGAAAAGATTAGTCACCATTTGCCCATTTGCAAATATTGTGCACACCATTGCCCAAAATGAAGCTAAATCATGTGATTGACAAACCTGAATCTTCCGTGGTGACTAGATCAATGTGTTCTGCTTACTGGCGCATGCTTCATTCTTCACTGAAGTGCAGCTTGATGAGTATATTTAAGAAACTACCTGCAACTAAGGATCCTACAGTCAGCGAAACTCATCAGAGTATCCTACTATCCTTGGCCTGGACAGCCAACAGACTGACAAGGTTTCTGTTGAAGAGGAATGGAAATCCGCTCTGTATCAAAGAATGCCACGGTGGTTAATACTATGGTAGAGATTCAAATGATTGGCACATGATTCAATAAAGACATGTCCTGAGCTAGCAGATCACTTTATAAACCACGTATTGCAGAAATTATATTAAAGCATTATGAGATAGGCTTGCTTTTTTGTCGGTATGACATGACCATTTCATTGAAGATGGCACCTCATGCCAAGAGACAATGCGGCAACCAGCAGTGTTTTACTGATACAACACACATTGCCAAATTTCCTATGAGAAAACAGCTTTCGCACCTAAGGACAACGCAGAAATTGACCACATACCTTGCAGATAAGCTACTGCAAACTATTCATTCAACCCACTGAATAGTCGTGGTATATGAGGCATGTGCACAGGTACACATAAGGATATGATCCATGGAAATAGTGGGCAGGATGAAGCTGACACAAAGATACAGTTGCATGCTAGGGTTGTAACAGAAACATGCGCATTCACATCCAATCTCGGGACACTGTTGCATTTGTCCTCTCGGTAAGGCGATATCCTGACTTGTGTGGGGACATTTTATTTGTGATTTGGGCTGGACAGCAGTAGGGAGTGATCCACTTAACCTAATCATTTAACGGCCAAGCACGCCAAATAAGCTTTTACAGTGGTCTTGAAGAATACCCATGTACAGGGCAAGAGAAAACTGTTTTTGAAAATTAACCACTGCAATTACTGGCTTTATAACTGAGCCAGTCATTTCAGTGGTAAATTTTCAGAAATAGTGCTCTTTGGGCCTGCAAATGGGCATTCAGTGAGCAAATATTTAAATTATCTTGACGAAATTTGAACATTAAATTGTTACATCCGGCATTACAAGCATTGCGGCAGCACAAACTCGCTGCCCTTCCAGAATTCAATTCACTCGGTTCTGCGCATAACTTAATTGCTTGGAAGGTAATCCACAAGGCAAGTGATCATATTATCACTGGCATGCCATTTCTTAGTAACTAGTAGGCCAACAAGTGAAACATTCTTGCCATTGAGAAGTTTGTCTGCTAGATGTATCTGCTGAACACATTTTGAACATATTTCCAACGTGAATTCCTTAAGATGATGCCTCTTCAAGAAGAAACGCCTTGGCCAGATAAAGATACCACCTACATCAGATGCACTGCATAAACCCATACTACGTGCATATTATCAACTAGTTTTAGCGAAGTCGTTTTTAGCGGCTCTCAGACGCATCCATAGCTACTTACAATATAACTGAATATATTGCCCCCCCCCCCCACAAGAAACGCGCCCAACGTTGACGCGTGGTTTCTATTATAAATCCAAATTGTCCAAATGCAAATTAAATTAAATTGGTCATTCTTTATATATATAGTTCGGTCCTGTGGACACTGAACACATTTTCTATGCCAGTTGAACAAACTCAGTTCAGCTCTTGCCCTAGTTGTCATTTCATGAGATTTGAATCAATCCCAAAGCAGTTTTGAAGAACATTTTTTAAGACGTTTCTAAAAAGCAGTCAAAATCTAGGATAGTGGCCTGTCAAATTGGCTGATCAGCGTTCTTTGAACAAACTTGGGTCTCTATGCCGGACGGGTGCTTACTGCCAAATATAATTTACCTTGGTGTAGTGGTTATGTAGATGGGGATTATTTTTAATTTCCCATTGCAAGGTTCTCCACATGAGGAATTACCATAGAAAACAAAGCCATTTAAGACCAATTGCTGATTAAAGGGCACACACTAATTATCTTGCAGATGTGCCGCCTGGTGCAAGAACAAACGATGTGTGTCCAACAGAAGGACCAACTGATACAAAGACCAACACAATATTGTTGCTGGAGAAGGCAGATCATCTACCACAGCCGAGTTTTATTGACCATATTGAGATGAATTTTGCTAGAACTTGTTACTTTAAACTGTTGCGTTAAGATGGTCATTCTCAGTAGAGATACGCTGTCATAGTTGTGAAAATTGATTATTTAAAACAGGATATGAAGTTTGATTTGATTGATATTATAAATAATATAATTTAGGACAACATTACTTTGAAAGCCGTGGCTTCAAGCCATCATTTCTGTGGTCATATACATATTTTAATACAGTGTGTACATTAGTAAATAACGATTGTGTACGTTACTGTTCCTAATAGGTGCATGACGTAAATATCTACAATTTATTTCTAAATATCTTCACAGGATCCCATTATGCCAATAAAATATGACAGAATAATACTCTATAAAATCGTAAGTTATATCGTGTCTATAAAACTCGTGTATTTGTTAATTCAAATATTTTATTTCTTGTATCAATTGCTCTATTTGAATTAATTCAATATATCTAATACATCTCCGTGGCACATTGTTAATTTTGTTTATCATGTGGTAGTGAAACTGACCAATCGCAGAATGGTTTGCTGGTGGAACCGACTCATTGGATAGTAAAATGCAGATATGGCTGCCTCACTGGATACCAATATGCTGGTAGGACCGGCTCATTGGATAGTAATATGCAGGTGGGGCCGGCTCATTGTAGAATGATATGCCGGTAGGATCGGCTCATTGGATAGCAATATGCTTGTGGGAAGGGCCCATTGGAGAATGATATGCTGGTGGGACCAGCACGTTGGAGTTTCATTGGCACATTGGGTAGTGAGTAACCATAAAATAATTGTTCAGGCGAATTCAAATGTTTTTTCTTTGAAATAGATATCTAGTGTGTTCTTAAATGAAACGTCTGTTGTTCCCATGTGGTACCACTCTGTTAGCGAAAAGACACTTGCGAATATCTGTGTTGCTGCATTTTATGTTGAGATTGACCTTATGACCCTGGTCTGTGTAATACTTTATCAACATTATATAGATCCCTTATGGGCTTGAATGTTCTCCTCCAAACCGTCTGTATTTCAGTGACATTAGAGTTAAGGCTTCAAGTCTTTCCATGTAGCTATACTCTCTGATTTGCGGGACGAGTTTTCTTACGCTGCGTTGAACTCGTTCTAATAGCTATGATAGCCTGTTCAATCCTGATGACCATGCCGAGTTGCAGTATTCTAGAATATGTCTCACTAGAGACTTGTAAAAGAGCGTGAATGTAGATGGGTCAGTTTTGGTAAATGTTCTCTTGATTAGTCCTATTGTGCTGTTTTGCCTTGGATACGATATTACCTGTATATGTATGTCAAAAAAGATGTTTCTGTCAATATGCATTCCCAAGTCTTTTTTAATTCTGATGCTGATACATGAAGCATATCGGACGAATCTGCCATATAGTATTTGGTTTGAGGATTATTTCTGCCGAAATGTAGGACATGTGTTTTATCTGTGCTGATTGATAGTTGTTATGTTTACGACCACTTACATAATGCGTCTATGGTATCTTGAATCTTCCTGGTAGCTGCGTTGCCATATATCTCTGTGTCGTCTGCAAATATCTTGCAGTGGCAGATTAGTCGGCCAGGTGGGTAATTTATGTGTATCAGAAAAAGTATAGGTCCCAGAAGACTATTTTGTGGCACCCCTCTGGTCACCTCTATCCAGTCTGATGTTGCGTCATTGGTCCTTACTCTCTTGGGTATGTTACATAGGTAGCTTCCTATGTGTTTTATTAAATTGTCGCCAATTCTATGTTTCTCAGTTTTGTTTGGAGTCGTTGGTGTTGTATAGTATCGAATGCGTTTGAGAAGTCTAAATATCAAGTTTGGTTGTTATATCTTCGAGATATTCTGGTGGTTGAGTTTTACATGATCTATTATTGCTGAATCCATGCTGGCACATGGTAAATAGAGTCGGTGTTTCCAGAAAGTTTACAATGCTGTCTCTTATAAAAGAGTCTAGGACCTTCCATAAGGTAGAGGTGAGACTGATTGGCCTGTAGATGCTCGGGCCGTTTTTTTATTCCTTTTGTGTATGCAGCGTGTATGCAGCATGCATTTGCCATTTTCCAGAAATCAGGTGATACGCCCTCTTCTAGAGAATTATTAAAATTATGCATAGCGGTGTATTAATATCTTTAGCAGCTTCCTTTAATAATCCCACTGGTATTTCATCTGGCCCACTGCTTTTATTGGGGTTGAATCCTTTCAATTTATTTTCGAAGGCAATAGGTGTTATTATTATGTCCTTAAGTACGACACCATTGCTTCTGGGGCTGATGATTTGTGTAGAACGAACATTTTCTGAAGTGAACATACTTTAGTCAAATTTGTTCAGAATGTTTGCTTTTTCTTTTCTTTATCGTCTGTAGTCATAGTTACTGCTAGCTGGGTTATTACGCTTGCGTTTTGATTGACGTAGGGCCGTTTTACTCTTGACATGGTTCCAAAAAGCTTTGGGGATTTCTCTTGCTTTCACTTACCATTTTACAGTCAAATGTCTGTTTTGGTTTTCTGATGCACGCTGCCACTTTGTTTCTTGAAATTTTGTAAAGCATGGAATCTGTTGTTTTCTTTGTTTCATTGTCTCTTTCCGTGATGCTTTGATGTAAGAATGTACTGCTCCTTCATTGTGATCACTTTTGTGTGTATGAAGTTCCAGACTTCTGGTGCATTAAGTTCGTTCAGATGAGTTCAGTTAGTCGTAGCTAAGTCTGTTCTCATCTCGTTATACCGTCCTTTGTTCAACAGTAGCTTTGACATAGCTGCATGTTTGTTTGTGTTTTAGCTGTCTGGATGTAGCGATATTTATAGAAGGTCATGGCCACTTTTACCGCGTGGGGGAGGGTATTTCGTGGACGATGTTTTGGTTGTATGCAAAGACTAGATCCAAAAGATTTGAAGTCAGGTTTCGTGTCACATTAGTAAGAAGGTACTGAAGGAAAATATCGGCGGTAGTCTTAATAAATGCATCTTCTTCTCCATTTGCCAAAAGTCCAGTACTCCAGTTTATCGATAGGAAGTTGAAATCTACAACAATAAGAATGTGGATGGCATTTGCCATATCAACATTGTTTGGAAGATCTAACAGGTTATTATTATTTGGGCCAGCTGATTTTGGCTTCTATATATGCAACCAACAAGAATTATTTCCTTTTGTTTTGTCAGTCATGTACTGATTCATTAAACCCGTGGCCATTAAGAATGTCACAGTGTTGGGTGTTTAACGATTCATGCATATAGATGATGACTCCTCTTGAAGGATTACTATTCAGCGAGAGATTGTACTCGTCTAACCGCAGCTCACTAATGTTTATGTTTGTGGATATTTGCAGAGGCTAACTATTTAGCTTTACCATTAAGGAAAATCAAAATGTGATTTGTACACGCACACATGCACGCACGCACGTGCGCACGCACGCAAGCACACATATAGAGAGCTGCGGTATAGTGGGTGTGTCAGAAATGTCGGTCAGACATATTGACAGACCGATGGGCGGGCAATCTGGTCAATCTAAACGCAATATTTGCTAAAACAATTCACCTTTCCAGAGTATCCATACATCATCTGACCTCGTATGACGTCATAATCAGCTCATCGCGTGTATGTTGACGTCACAATCATTACGCCACAAAGGGTTCCCTACAGAGCGTCACCAAATCTCAGTGTCCGATACGTTGTATAAATTGTATGTCTTTGTAAGTCTTTGTTATTTAATAAACAAGCTGTTGAATATTTTGAAACTAATTTGACTGGGCGCTGTTGCTGCCTTAAGCAGCAACAGTACCCAGTCAAATTAGTTTCAAAATATTCAACAGCCTACTTGTATAGTTCTTTTGAAATTGATAGTCAGGGTGATCAGAGATCGATCGATCCCTACACGAGCGATGTGTGGGCGGAGCTTAGCTAAAGATGGGCGGGGCATTGCTAAACCGGAAAGGTCAATTCTCTCATCACATGAAGTACATATTGACTTCAAATGACACTAATTCTTTACAATAGGCATTCTGCCCATCTGTCAAAAAGGACCGCCATCTCTAGGAGTCACAAGCCATACAGTCTCACGACAATGTTTTTTTCTGTATTATAGCTTCGAGTTACGTGGTAAAACAAACGCAGAAAGTATTTGATTTTCATGATTTTATTCATTTGTGTTCAGACAATTTTCACCACATCTCTCACGCAAAGGTCTTCATTTTAATTTGATCCTGCTTGGGTCGTGGATGCTGTCTCGCAAAGTGTTCCTGTCGGAAAGAATACAAGGATGCACTTAATAAGCATGAATCCAGAAATAGTTACCCTGGTGAGAGTGTGGCCGAGCTAAACGAATGAGCGATTAGAAAGAGAGAATGGTCAAGGATTAAGTGAAAGTTAAGCCACTGTGGAAGAGAAGGAGTGGGATGTCTGTCTGAAATGGATATGGATAGAAAGCGAGAGGGTGGACGAAATGGAGAAACACTGAAATAGAGAGAAAGGGGGTGAGAGAGAGAGAGAGAGAGAGAGAGAGAGAGAGAGAGAGAGAGAGAGAGAAAGGGGGTGAGAGAGAGAGAGAGAGAGGGAGAGAGATGGAGAGAGAGAGAGGGACTGAGAGAGAGAGAGAGATAGAGAGAGGGAGAGAGAGAGAGAGAGAGAGAGGGAGAGAGGGAGAGAGAGAGAGGGAGAGAGAGAGGGAGAGAGAGAGGGAGAGAGAGGGAGAGAGAGGGAGAGGGAGAGGGAGGGGGAGAGGGAGGGGGAGAGGGAGGAGATGGGGAGGGAGGGGGGAGGGAGGGGGAGGGAGGGGGAGAGGGAGGGAGAGAGGGAGGGAGAGAGGGAGGGAGAGAGAGAGAGAGAGAAAGAAAGAGAGAGAGAGAGTGGGATCAGGAGACGTGGGTGAGAGAGGCCAGGAAGATACTGATAAGGCAGTAATGCAGCACGCTGACGGCACGACGTCTTATGTGCAGTTCTGTCGAGTCGTCATCAAGGGCACTAGTCGTTGACAATGGAATTGAACTGGCCAACTTAACTAACTAGCAAGTGAGGCCATGTATAAAAGGACAGATATTCATAATAAATCAGTAATTAGATGGGAAAGACGTTTGTAAAGCATCCCCCAAGAACGGATACCAACGCTTGCCCAAAGATGGAGCAGTCTACGAGAGGAAAAGCCAGAATAGTCGAAAATACCGTGGTGAATAATCGCAATCGCTGATTGCTTTGAGAGCGAGACTGTGTTCGCGGAGAAGGTGTCGGAATCTCCCTTAAGGTATCTGTCAAGCGATGCGAAAAGGAAGCGGAAAGTAAAACAATTCACCTTTCCAAAATATCCATCTATCATCTGACGTAATATGACGTCATAATCAGCTAAGCGGCGTGTAGGATGACGTCATAAGCATTACGTAATAACTGATTCTATTTGGCCCGTCTTTAACTCTTAATAGCCCGACACGTTGTACGAATAGTATGTCTTTGCTATTTAATTAACATGATGTTGATTATTTTGAAACTAATTTCACTAGGCGCTGTTGCTGCCATAGGCATCAACAACGCCCAGTCAAATTAATTTCAAAATATTCAACAGCTTACCTGTATAGCTTTCTGGAAATTATTAGTCAGGGAGCTCAGAAATCGATTGATCCAAGCCGGACGTGGTGTGGGTGGAGCTTAGATTGAAATGGGCGGAGCATATCTAAACGTGGAATGGTCCATTTTCACCGCTGCTGTCTCACTCGTCTCTAGAGTTCTCTTGGTAACCGTTTTACGGATACTTAAAAGGCAACACAAAAACAGTACTCATGACGTCATGCGTTGTGGAGGATTCTAATTTATTCTTGAATCATATGACGTTATAATCAATTATGTCATGAATGGCGTAGCTAGGTTCGTCACGAACGCGTAATTGATGACGGACTAAGTGTTGTTGTACGAATTGTATATTTTTATTATTTAATAAACATGCTGTTGAATATTTTGAAAATAGTTTGATTGGGCACTGTTGTTTACATAAGCTGTATACTTTTCTGGAAATTGATAGTGAGGGATTTTCGGGATCGATCGATCACAACACGGGCAAAGTGTGGGGTGGAGCTTAGCTAAAGATGGGCGGGGCATAGCTAAAACTTGATTCCATACTCTATAAGACATCCACAAACAATGCGCAACTGCGGAGTTCGTCGCTGT
>CM067371.1:9729614-9754614 GCA_034401795.1 Chaetoderma sp. LZ-2023a
AATCAATGAATCAATTAATTAATTAATTAATTAATTAATTAATTAATTAATTAATTAATTAATTAATCAATCAATCAATCAATCAATCAATCAACCAATCAATCAATCAATCAATTATTCAATGAACCAATTAACAAAGGAACGAATGAACCAAGGAACGAATGAACCAACCAACGAACGAACGACCGAACGAACAAATGAATGAATGAATAATTACCAGTATATCCACTAGGACACGTGCTACTGCAGAAAGGGCCGCCCCAACCTTTGATAGAATGTAAACAGTAAGGATTAAGTTATCATAAAATGGTACTACTAAAGAATTGCTACGGATGCCTGGCGTCCAATAACATAAAATATTGAACAGTGATTCAGATCAGTATCCATACGGGCTTAACGGGTATTTTGCAATTCACCTTTCCAGAGTATCCATCTTTCAATCTGACGTCATATGACGTTATAATCAGCTAAGTGGTGTGTAGGATGACGTCATAATCATTATGTGATAAATGATTCTATTTGGTCCCTCATTACAAAATTAATAGTCCGACACGTTGTACGAATTCTAAGTCTCTCCTATTTAATAAACATGCTGTTGAAGATTTTGAAACTGATTTGACTGGACGCTGTTGCTGCCATAGGTAGCAACAGCACCCAGTCAAATTAGTTCCAAAATAATCAATAGCTTACAGTCATAGTGTTCTGGAAATTGATAGAAACTACGTTTACTATTACCATTACTACTACTACTACTACTCCTACTACTACTACTACTACTACTACTACTACTACTACTACTACTACTACTACTACAACTACTACTACTACTACTACAAGTAGTCAGAGAGTTTAGAGATGGGTGCATCCCAACACGAGCGAGGTGTTGGTGGAGCTTAGTTAAAGATGAGCGGAGCATGCCCAAAAATGGAAAGTTATCATGACAGAAAAGCGATGTCATGTATTGAACAACGAAGCGTAAAGCGCGCAGTGACAGATGTGACGGTACAGCATCTTCTTTTGGAACTTAGGCCTGACATTGTACGGATGCGTGTGTCAAGTGCCACAGTCAGGGTTTCCCGGTTACTCAGTACCTCGAATGGCCACCAGTAGCATAGATTTCAGCCTGACGCATTTGCGCGTTGTCAATCAAATATCTGAACGGAACTTGAGGTATGTGGCCCAGTCCTTTGTCAAGAATCGCCTACCGCCTAGAGGTTGGCGGGTTGAACTGGCCGAGCTAAAACGGTTGTCTACTGGTGGTCTAAAGCCTGCGCAATGTCGTCGTTTCCCAAGTAAAGGTTAACCACGCTTACACTGTGCGCTCTCATTATCATCCATCAGAGGGAATTGTGCTGCATTGCAACAGCATAGGACCGGAGAAAGGGATGGAGAACTTCGTCCTTATATCTCATTCCAGTCAGTGATGCATTCTGGATGCAGTAGACATAGGTATGGGTACCCACATAAATGCCAACCCACACCAGGACTGATCCTCCACTACGTTGACATCAGCAAATCTTTCATATATTGACGTCGCCGCACACGTGCGCATACGACCATTTTGGTGGTTCAAGCAGAATCGCAACTCGTCTGTGAACTAGACAACTTCCCATTGAGTAGGAGTCCAGTTGCAATGTTCATTCCGTCACGCAAATGTTTCAGACTTCCCAGACTGTCTGCAGAACGTCATTGCACCTGGTTCTACTACTACTGCTGCTACTACTGCTACTGCTACTGCTACTGCTACTGCTACCGCTACCGCTACCGCTACTGCTACTACTACTGCTACTGCTACTGCTACTGCTGCTACTACTGCTACTGCTACTGCTACTGCTACTGCTACTACTACTACTACTACTACTACAACTACTACTACTACTACTACTACTACTACTACTACTACTACTGCTACTGCTACTGCTATTGCTGCTACTAATGCTGATGCTACTGCTACTGCTACTGCTGCTGCTAGTGCTAGTGCTAGTGCTACTGCTACTGCTACTACTACTGTTACTGCTACTGCTACTGCTACTACTACTGCTACTGCTACTGCTACTGCTACTGCTACTACTACTGCTACTGCTACTGTTACTGCTGCTACTACTGCTGCAGCAGCTACTGCTACTGCTACTGCTGCTACCACAGCTGCTGCTACTGCTACTGCTATTGCTGCTGTTGCTGCTACTGTCACTGCTACCGCTGCTACCACTGCTCCTGCTACTGCTGCTGCTGCTAGTGCTACTGCTGCTGCTACTGCTATTGCTGCTTCAGCTGCTGCTGCTACTGTCACTGCTACTGCTGCTGCTGCAGCTGCTGCTGCTACTGTCACTGCTACTGCCGCTGCTGCTGCTGCTACTGCTACTGTTTCTACTGCTAGTACTACTACTACTACTACTACTACTACTACTACTACTACTACTACTACTACTACTACTACTACTACTACTAATACTACTACTACTACTACTACTACTACTACTACTACTACTACTACTACTACTTTTTCTTTCTTTTTTTTGAAAATCCGATGCTGACGCAGTCGGATACACTTCCCGGAGGAATTCCTTTAAAAAGGCTTGCAAACCCCCATAAAAAATCGGTTGAAATAGCAGGCCTTATTAATAGAATAACAATACAAACCTAACATGTCAAAACAGTGCAGGCTAAAATACTCTATTATCATATACCACAACCGTGGCATAACTAAATAATAAAGAGCTGATAACATAACATAATTCAACAAAGACATTGCTATTTGCACACCGTGTAGTAGTAGGCCCAAATGGCGAGCATAGCTAACCAACAAGTGGTAAAGCCACTCATCAATAATTAGCAGTAAGCTACTGCTAATCATTGATGCCATTGAGCCGATTCATGACCGGCAGGCTAAGTAGATCATATGTAGTTTAACGTAGCACACCGTATAGTAGTAGGGCCAAATGGCGAGTGCAGCTCGCCAACAAGTGGCGAGGTGACCCGTCAATAAGTAACAAAAAGTCACTCATTGACGCCAGTTAGCCGATTCTTAAATGCCCAACGGACGTAGTAGCCTTTATATAATATAATGCACAAAGCAAAAGTATACAAACTATGACTACATAGATGGCGCTCTGGGTTCACATTTTAAATTTACTTCATTGTAAGTTTTTGTAAATTACTCTGGAACAAATACACCTACAGCAAACATTTACAACAGGATGCTAATAGTGTATATGTAAGAGGTCCTACTCAGTTAACCTGGTGAACTCGAAAGTCGCATCACCTCCAGAATATTGACGCGAGGCTCATTTGATATTTAACTATACCGATTCCCAAGGTTAGGTTATTCGTCAAAATTATCATCCCCTAAGACATAAAATGTGTTAAATAAAGTCAATTAAATAAAATAAAATACCATATATCAATATACAACAAGCAGCGAGTGTGCTAGCTTATACAAGTTCTGCTTCTGCCATTTTTAGATATCCATGTTCAATTGATACTAGGCCAGTTTTGCACCATATATCTTTAAATCTACTTTCTTTTCCATGTTCCACTAGCCTGTAAAATTCACAATGAATGCAGTTTATCAACAATGATCGAAATATAGCTTGTATGGCTCTTTGGTGGTTGTTTCCTGTTTTAACTCTAGCCTCTGAACACCGGTGCGTCCTCTACCGATAACAGGGTTACTAACAATTCTTTCTCCTTGCTATTAATGATTCGTCCGATAGTTGAGCAATCTTTGAACAAAATTGCTTCAGCCATTAATTTAACATATTTGATTCCAAATTTAGCAAGGAGCATATTGATATATACCCAAAAGCCTGTAGCTATACAACAGTGTGGAAACAGATGGTATATTGTTTCCTCCTCAGTATTACATAATAAACACCAGTCTGTACTTGTTATTTTGCACATATAAGTAAGATGGCCGACCCATAGCCTTCGATGGAGTAATCGCCATGCCAGGTCCCGTGCGTTTGCTGGTAGACAAGGTAGATGTATTGTTTTCCACACATTTTTCCAGTTCTTTGGCGTGCATCCTAAAGTGTGTCAATGCCTAACTGCAATAGGAGTCTGTCTCCGACTTTGCATTAGCATTCCATATCAGGCTCTAGATGCCATGTTGTATTTTATATGCTCTGACTTAAATACTAATGTTGGTTGCAACATATCTCTGTTGCCACGTGATTTCGGCAATTTGAACCATTCACCAGGTATTGCATTCTTTATTCTAAGAAATACGCGTTGGGCATCAATATGCCTCATTGATGTTGCTCTTGCTACATCCTGCATCACAATCCATTTGCGAGATTTTGGATGAACTAAATCACGTAAATATTGAATGCCATTTTTGGCCATAGAGGACAAATACAATACAGCATCATTAGCACGAATCAACTCGTTGCCCCAAATACGTTGCTCTAAGGCATCTTCCCAACAACTGGGTTGTGGCATTGATCGTGTAAATATCTTTAAAGCTTCGAGCTGTTCTTTATATACATCTTCTGATGGTTAGCTGGCAGTTTATTGCACAAAACTAAACTTTCTACTGAAAATGGATCTACGTACCTTTGTAGAAGTGTCCTTGCAACACTTGACCAAGATGAGTTTGAAGTGAGTAACTTATTAAAGAATTTCAGTTTTAGCGAAGCACACTTTGCTCAAACATTAACCAAATCCATGCCTACATCATGCTTTTCATTGGTGAGGATGGACTGCGATACTAAATGGGCCATAAGAAGGACAAAAGTAACCTGTTGATCTTTGACTCTACTGATTTGGGCATATGAACTACAGAAGCGGTATACCACAGTCCAGATCAAATTAAATTATTACGGACAAATGTACTGCTAAATAGAGTTAGGCGACGGCGTTTCCAATTTACTAATGCACACTTTAGCTTGGATAGCCTTTCTTCCCAGTTTATTATTACATCATGTTCTCTACTAAAATAAATACCCAAAATCTTTATGACATCATCTCACCAGTTAATATCCATAACATTGTCAGTTCTATCCTTCCAAGCGCCCAACAATGATCCCTTGGATTTGTCTCTATTGACTTTAAACCCTGATGCCTTTTGAAAATCTGATAATACTCCATTTAAAATTCTAAAATCTGAATTTTTACCTGTAAACAAAGTCGTATCATCTGCATATTGAGACACCTTTAGTGGCCTTTCTATGCCACGTATACATATTCCTTGAAAATCATTACGTTGCCTCAATGTGGCCCCTAACGATTCCATAGCTATGACGAATAGAAGCGGAGACAATGAGCAACCCTCTCTGACACCTCGTTCCAACACTACAGGTTCAGATAGATGATTATTTACTAAATAGCAACTTGTAATATCAGTATATAAAATATTGACCCATTTAATAAATCTGAAACCAAAGCCAATATGGTCTAAAGACTTACACAAGAAATCACATTCAAGCCTGTCAAACGCCTTCCCGTTATCAAGTGCTATTATTGCTGCTGGGATGCAATCCTGTTCAACTAATTGAATAAGGTCTCGTATAAGCAATGTGTTATTTAATATTGTTCTTCCTGGTACAGAGCACGTTTAATCACCATCAATTACTTCGCCTAGTACTGCACCAAGTGTTAATGTTAGTGCCCGAGTAATAATCTTATAGTCTACACAGAGTAGAGAGATTGGTCTATAATTCTGTATTTTATTTCTGTCACCCCTCTTGTACATAAGCCGAACATATGCTTGGGCCATCGATGGAGGGAGATGCCCTTGCTTAAATATTTTAGCTGCTATTTCTTCTAATACGGGACCAAATATGTGCCATAATATTTGATAAAATTCGACTGGAAGTCCGTCGCAGCCAGGAGACTTTTCTAACTTCATACCCTTGAGGGATTTTGTCAAATCATCAATTGTTATTGATTGGTCACAACTTTCGCGACATGCATCTGGAAGTCTTTGCGTTATATTAGCTAAAATATCTCTAGTTCCAGCTGCATCGCTTCCCTCAGATTTATACAATGATTTGTAAAATTTGGATACTGTTTCCATCATCTCTGCATTCGAGGACACTGATACACCATCATTGGTCTTCAGTGAACGCATTAATGTATCTATACCTCTTGCTTTTTCCTAGTTTCAAAAGTAACGTGTATGCTTTTAACCCTCGGTGTGCATTTGTGCTTTTGCCCTTATTTTGGCCCCATCAAACTGATATTGCTCTATTTCATTTAGTCTCCTTTTTAATTTAACTAATAGTTTGTAATAATTATATTCTCCATCATTAATTTTCTTATTAATTTTACACACCGACCGCTGAAGCGCCTTTTTACGCGTTCGCATTTCTCGTGCCTTCCTGATGGAATACTGCCTTGAAATATGTTTCAGGTCGGATTTAACATCCTCCCACCAGTCTGGTATACATTCATACAAACTTCTCTTTTCATCCCAATGCCTCCAACAACTTTCTACACATTTGCGATAGCAACTATCTCGTAACAACGCTACATTGAGTTTCCAAAATCCATCTCCTCGTTTGATCCAGGCAGCATTGTCTAATGTGATGGAAAACATATTGTGACCAGAGAAGGTTACTGGATTTATGTTAGTTTTACACATGTAACCTTTCAATGACCGTTCTACATAGATCCTGTCCAATCTGGATGGTTTCTGTCCATCGGGTGAAAACCAAGTAAAGTCCCTGCCCCCTGGATTTTCAATCCGATAAGTGTCTAACAAGCTTTTATATTCGCAGATGTGTTTCAAAATATTATGAGATGTGTCATTGAAATTAGACCTAGCGGTTCTGTCTTTAACTTCATCTAATATGCAATTAAAGTCACCGCCCATAATTAGGTTTTCAGGCGTTCTGTCTTGAATTAGTGTGGAAACATCATTTAGAAATTCACGACGCAATTGATGAGAGGTTGGCGCATAAAGGCACACCAAATTTTAACTTGTGTTTAGTACATCAATTGATACACAAATCCATCGTCCATTTTTATCTGATGACGACGATATAACATCAAGATAGTTGAGGCAGCGGGGCAGGATAAGAATGGCCACTCCCGTGCTATTATCTTGTGATAAAGAATAAAAAATCTGCCCTTTTGAAATATCTTTGAGAAATTCATACACTTCAATTTTTTGAATGTTGGTCTCTTGTAGAAACGCAATATCAACTCCCTCATTTGCTAATTCTTCAAGCAAGTGGCGCTGCTTGAATTCGGTATTTAATCCTCTGCAATTGATGGTGCAGATAATCATAATTTGTAAAATGATGTTTACAACCGCCATCATTAGATTAATTTGATTTGGTTTTTGAGCTCGTTTCTTAGACCATTTACCTAATTTTCCTGCGAATTCACCGTTTCCTAGTTCTACCACAGACAAATATTCATATATGGAAATATCAGAATCATGGCGCAGTAGACGATATTTCACGCCTCTCGCCGACTTCAACCCGTTCTGATCGGTACATTACCATTTCATCTTTCATCTGTGAACTCTGTGTTTGAATGGACACATCTGATTCTGTAACTGATATTGTATCATCACCCATATCATTTACTTCAATCTCAGATTCTGAGCTATTCTCTTCTTTATGATGCGTATTGCTACTTAAGTTACATTTAGCAGGAGGGTCATTTACCATATCTTCAAGCTGACTTAAATCAAGTGGGCTTAGCGGAAAATCGACTGAGCTTTCCGTCTTCTGAGTCCTAAACTTATCTGTCCTAGTTTTAATTCATCTTCTAAGGAATTGTAAACTGGCTTTTCTGTAAGATCATCATTTTCCTGCGTGTCTTTTACAGCCACGTTTGGCTCCACTGCATTTTGATTATGTTCTTGACCGAAGGTTATACCCTCCTCTAATACATGAATTTCATCAACTGTAGTTACTTTAACAGGATTTGATGATTTGTTTGTGTCATTTTCAGTGGCATGAACCATAACAACAGCTTCCGTAGTGATTTCTCCAGAAGCATTTGACTCAGTTGCATCCTTTAATGGGCGATTATCTCCTGATACTGAGGGCTTGTTTTGATTTTTTGGACAGCGCCATTTAAAATGGTCAACTGAACCACAGAGTAAACATTTGTTTCGATTGGGGCAATCTGTTGCCAAATGGTCAGTACTTAGGCAGATCCGGCACTCTTTAATTTGCCCTCTATACAATAAGGGCAGGACAAAGCTGCCATCAAGCGTCAATCTGTTTGGTAAAGGGATATCCACTTTATCAAACCAGATGCGTCTTACACCGTTTTCTAGCGTTCTGTCAAAGGGATACGATTCCCGTTCAATCTTTTGCACTTTGCCATACTTCTTGAGTTCATTCATGATTCTGTCATCTGGAATTTCTAGTGGAACTTTCATCTTCACTAGCAACCTATCTGACTCGATTTCCTCTACGTTACAAACTTCGCCTTTTACAATAAGAACATCTTCTAGAAGCTTTTCCTTGACTCCCTCATTTGACACTGTTATATTCCATACAGTTTTAGAAACATTGACAAGCCTTGACAAGCCCCTGCAAAGCAGCAGGTCCCGCCCCAATGATGTTCTTTAATCCATGATACACGTCGATAGCCGTGACACCCCACCCCTTAGTTGTTATTTTAAGGCTTAGGGTACGCTTATAGGTTGCCATGGTGGTTTATCAAAGGAGGAACCCCATACTACTACAATATATAATACAAATATATAACACCCAGACGACGAGGAAAGAGCTAAACACTAAATAAATAGTGTCCCCTTTTGAAACCCTGACGTCTACCAACAAATATACGAATAGAGAGTACAGTCGTATATTTGTTATTTTGAACCACTTACTATGTGGTTCACTAACACATAACCGATTAAGGTGGTTCCCTAATGCATACTAACATATTACAGACATATACACCTGTGCAAAAGTTAAGCACCACCCTATTTTTACGCACATGCGAGGGTATATTCATGTGCTATGAAGAAAGCAATAGCATAAACATTTATGTACCCATCCATCTTAGTGCAAGAGGTAATAATGCAACTAGAGGAATGCTGATTATGATGGTGGGGAAACACTGTATGTTTTTGTTTGAACTTGAAAACGAGGCCTGAATATGGTTACGTTGACACAACTGACAACTATTGCCTACAGTTGACACACGTGGCTAGATTGTCATTAATGGTGTCTGAAAACGAAGTTTAACATCTGTGCACGAGTTTGAGACTGTCATTATTAATACCGGGTATATCCACCTTGTGCCTGGATGACGGCCTGGACACGACGTCTCATGCTGGTCACCAACCGACTGATACGCCATTGTGGTATTCGTTGCCATTCAAGATGGAGTGCGTCTGTTAATTCCTGTAGGTTCTGCACAGGAGGATCCCTCCTTCTCACCATGTTTCCCAGAATGTCCCAGATATGCTCAATAGGGTTCATGTCAGGGCTCCTTGCTGGCCATGGTAGGGGTTCGATGGCATTCTGGCGGAGGTATTCATGCACAGCTCTAGCACGATGTGGTCGGGCGTTGTCATCCATGAATATAGGGTGGGTTCCAGGTGCATGATTTACAAAATGAGGGACCACAACTATATCCAGTATGGAATCTTGATATCTTTGTCCATTTAGTGTTCCAGGTACAGTCAACAGATCCAGCTTACAATCAAATGAGATGCACCCCCATATCATAACGGAACCTCCACCAAATGGAACTTCTTCCATGATGTTACGTTGGTCGTACGCCGTGCGTCTGGACCTCCATACACGAGTTCGACCATCTGTGGCATGAAGCAGGAACCGATTTTCATCGGACCAGTGTACCCGTCTCCAGGATCTCATGTTCCAGTGTCTTCTTTCGTTGCACCACCTCAGACGCTCCTCTTTGTGGTGTGCAGTGAGGAGAGGACGTCTGACAGGTCTCCTAGCTTTCATGCCAGCAGCATACAGTCTCCTTTTGACGGTAGACATTGACACTCTATTGCGCGTTTCCCATTGCTGGCTGAGCACTCTGCTGTTGGTGAATGGAGATCTCCTAACAAGGCGTACTAGGGCTCGATCATCACGGGCAGTAGTCTTCTTCGGTCTTCCAGATCTAGGCCTATCCTTCACCTCGTTAGTTTGCCCATGTTTTGCAATCAAACGACTGATTACAGTATGGTTAATGTTCAGCTGTCTGCCAATCTCTCTGCATGACATACCACTGGTATGCATGCCTATGATTTGCCATTTCACACGATCACTTAACCTTCGTCTTGCCATAGCGGTTCACAATCAAGAGCTAATTCTCTCTGTACAAATAAACCACGGTCATGAACACAAAATTCCTAATCTTGTCGCCTAAATCTGTATGTAATGTTCTACACCTCAAACTGGACTTTTACATAACTGAACACGTGTGCTGTTTCCCGCCACGCACGGACATCAAGCCGCGTGAAGTCGTGCATGCATGTGCATTTCGTACTTGGAATTATGTCAGCTAACGCGGGGACAAAAAGTATGGCAGCCTAGTTGTACCATCATGTTTCTACGTTCTATTGTTTTTGCTGGTGCTTAACTTTTGCACAGGTGTATATATTTGTTAGTCTGTTCGAGTTGACCGGGGACAGCCAACTGACTATAAAGATTTATATAATCAAAGTACTAGGCTTGCGCTTACAAATGACAAAGGAATTAAATCCACTCACTCAAGCGTTCTTGCCAAATATAATGCGCTAGCCAACGAGCTATAGAAATAGCATACTGGCGCGGGGAGAAAAGTATTGCATTGGCCACAGTAAGAGGAGACCTATTAAATGGCTGAAACCGCCAGCTAAGAGGAATGCCTTTAGAAAATGGAGACACAAAATGCGCTCCAACCAAGACAAGAATTTTTAAATTAAACATAAAGTTTGAAAGGAAATACTAATACGAAATATATGTATAAAATTTTTCTACAAAATCGCGCTAGAAACTAGCAAATTCGGGCAGCAATTGCAAAGCTAAATAAACGCGTGCGTTCACTTCGACTACTACTACTACTACTACACAGTATCTACTTACCGTTCAGGCAGAGTTTGTCACCGTTGTCCGGATTGCAGGTATAATGGCCAGTGGTGTCATCAGTTTCCAGACAGTATGTCTCACATCCGGGGCCATAATAATGACCGTTACATTGTACAATCACCCTGAACTCGACGCTGATATAAGAAATACAAACATACGTGACAATTGCTTTTTTTAGCTTAACATAACACATTAATTTTAATTTTGATAACGAACAAATTTGCAATAAAATGGCGTTTAAGCACCACGCACTTAAATTTTTTAATTAAGTCTAAATTATTCAATAATCTGTTGCCATCCTTGCGTTCAACAGGGAAAACGGTTTAAAACGTAAAACGTTTCCCAAAATCTGCAAATTACGGCAACCTGCTGTTTTGGGATTAATTACATCGTATATTATACAAACTGAAAAAGACGATTTTGCACCCACAGAGCGCTCTGGGATGTATTTCCTATTGCACGCAAGGCAGTATTCGCTATGTGGCTGTACTTATTTGCTGAATGTATTTCTTTAACCCATCTTGCGTCAAAATTCTACGTATATCAATATACTCTTTAATGGTTAAGATTTATTAAGAAAATAATAATTTTTACAATAAAGTTTGCAGAAATAACTCTGTTGTCGTACAGAGGCATTACTCAAGACCACTACAGGTGCTGTTTTTCACGTGACCATGAAAATGGCCAAGAAAATCCAGTTTTCTCTTTCTAGTCTCTATTTGCCGGCTGGGAGAAAACTATTTTTGAAATTTTACCGAGCCAGTCATTCCAGGGGTAAATTTTCAAAAATCATATTGTCTTGGATGAAAACTGGACATTCCTCAATACCGTTTTTTATAAGCCATTCTATGCTATAGGTAATCCATTTCATATCGATATGTTGAATTCAGTATTTGACAGCTCATCAAGCTGAAAGATGACAGATTGTTTGTCGATCAATATTCTAGTGTCATGGTGAAATGTACAGCATTTTGATGACTATAATATGACATAAGCCTGTGCAAAACACTCGTATAACTAATGTTTTCATTGGATAACGCTTGCACCCAACTCATTATTTCTAACAGCAACAGGTTATTATTTGAAGTTTAAACCATGGATTTTTAGTTTGCAAATACTTGATTTTGATTTGAGTTTTTCCACTTTCTTGTTTATTTAATCACGTGCAATAATCTTAAGTTATTTACTTTCATTTGATGAGGTAATATAGTCATAATCTTTTACGCTGTATATGTACATATCCCATATGTCATTTTATCATATAAGCCTTCTAGCACGTTCCATATTTTTCGATATGAGCACACGTGCCATATTCAACGGAGTATTTTCATTGTCTGTTGGGTGCGCAACCCATTTAAATCGGTCAATTAAAACATCGATTGATGTGAGCGTGACGCGTAGGGAGTATTACTACGTGGTACTGTTTTACTCCGATTTGTTTGCTACGATTTGTCATTTATGAAACGTCATCCCAAAATGTCATCGTTTGACAGTTTATCAGTCGGCAGCGAAGTAACGATTACTGGCCACGGCTCCGCGATAGTCTTAGAAGAAAAGTGTAGTTTACGGCTGACATCGCCAGATTTTGTGTTTATGATTATATTCTACTGCGCATTCAGTATCTGTTATCAAGTAGTGGTGCGTCACAGCGACGGTATCGATTTCACGAAAATCAACAATGAGAAATCAGATAAAAGTCACATCAGCAACTATTGGCAAATATTTCAAAATTACAATTTATATGATAAATAAAATCTCAAACTCGGTCACTTTTCATATCACTATTATGAACCTCGTTGAAAATTATCAATTTTGCACTCGCTAAAGTTCGTGCAAATTGGTAATTTTCAACTCGGTCCATAATAGTGATATGAAAAGTGACCTCGTTCCAAATTCTCTATATATGACGTCATAATCAACTAAGTGTCGTGTTGGATGGCGTCATAAGTAATTTTTTTGAATATTTTGCAACTAATTTGGCTGGGCGCTGTTGCTGCTTTAACAGCGTATCTATATGTTTTTTCGTGAAATTGATAGTCAGAGAGTCCAGGGATCGATCAATCCCAACAGGAGCGAGGTGTGGGTGGAGTTTAGCTAGAGGTGGGCGGGGCTTAACAAAAACTGGAAATGTGCATTTGGGACTTAGATGAATGGGTCTGAAGTGATTATTATGCATATTGATAGAGAATATATGTATGATGGCTCTGCAATCTTATCTGCTTCAAACAATTTTACATAGAACATTGATTGTGGTCTAAGATCACCCCCTAGTTTATCTGAATTCACACGCCAGTTTACCTGAATTCACACGCTAGTTCACCCACGATCACACGCTATGTTACCCGAAATCACACGTTTACGCGAGTCACACACTAATTTACCTGAAATCACTCACTAGTTTACCTGAAATCACTCGCCAGTTTACCTGAAATCACACGCTAGTATACTTGAAATCACACGCTAGTTTACCTGAAATCATACTCTGGTTTACCTGAAATCATACGCTAGTTTACCTGAAACCACATGATAGTTTACCTGAAATAACTCGTTAGTTTACCTGAAATCACACGCTAGTATACGTGAAATCACTTGCTAGTTTACCTGAAATAACTTGCTAGTTTACTTGAAATCACATGCTAGTTTACGTGAAATCATACGCTAGTTTACCTGAAATCGCATGCTAGTCTACTTGAAATAACTCGTTAGTTTACCTGAAATCACACGCTAGTTTACCTGAAATAACTTGTTAGTTTACCTGAAATAACTTGTTAGTTTACCTAAAATAACCCGTTAGTTTACCTGAAATCACTCGCTAGTTTACCTGAAATAACCCGTTAGTTTACCTGAAATCACTCGCTAGTTTACCTGAAATAACTTGTTAGTTTACCAGAAATAACTAGTTAGTTTACCTGAAATCACAGGCTAGTTTACCTGAAATAACTCGTTAGTTTACCTGAAATCGCCTTTCGTTATTGATTTCATCTCCATGTTGCCCGAGCGAGCGACGATTGTGTCCGCTAACGTGACCACGTGATCAGAGGTTCGTCTGGTGTCTAGGTCAGTGACGTCAAATATCATTCGAAGTTGACCCTGCGAGAATAAATGTATTGTACATGATATCATGAATCTGCTCAGCGTGCTACGAGGTGACCTCAAGAAAGCAGGACTCGGTACACTCAAGTCAAGAATGGACCTGAGGAAGCTAAGGATTTCGGCTGAGGACAAGACGCAGTGGGCAAAACCGAAGAAGGACTGATTGCAGCTGTAGGATGTTTCTACTACTACAGCCGCACAATACAGTAATCATACATACATGATAGTCGTCTATAGAGGACATTTGAATTTGGGCGCACATAGATGGTTGATCTTTAAGACGTGTGGTCGTAAACGCGGGCCACACCAATACGACGATTCCAGATCCGACACAACTCACCGGTCATGTGAAATCGTACACTGTTTTAGGAGTTGCCTGTCCGTTTTCGATTTTACGCTGCCACACGACCACGACTTGACACAACAGTTTTGGAAAAGCAACGCTTGAAAATACTTTGATGAATGATAAAGTTATCCGTGTAGCGTAGACATCTATGAAGTACTATATTATAAAATGCTAACGAACAATGCTAAATATTTTGATAATCATTTGAGTAAAAGTTGTTGTTGACTGTAATTGATTATTTTTTCAACTAACCACAACTGAATTTTACCAAATATTTTGAGAACTTGTTTCTGATTATTTCAGTTTAAAAAATATTATTTAGATCTATGTGACACGGGGCCTATTGATGAACTTCCAGTTGCCACCGAAATAACCACAAAAAGGCATCACAGACACCCCTAGAAGCACATACATTTGTTTATGATTATTTCAGTTTTACTTCGTTTCACAACACTTCGCGAAAGCGCCACATGGATTGAGGCATGGCTCAAATACATCAAGTTGTAAGCGGCCAGTTAAACTAAATACAAAGCAAAAAAACCAATACCTTTGAAATTCATTGCATTTCCGAGACTAACGTAAATTGCTGTTGATTTTTTGTGTTTATTTGCTGATACATGTAATAGGTGCATAATAAATAGGTCATTTTACATTGTTGAGTCCAATATGGATTGTTATTGTACGCGTCCACATCGTGTTGAAAAATGCGTAATTCAATACCGATTTCAACATAACGTGGACGCGTACAATAACAATCCATATTGGACTCAACAATATAAAATAACCTAATAATATTGCACTGGACGATGATTTTTAGTGGGAATTTGCCTAACTCGCCATAAACCATGGAGTGTGGTGTACTTTGCTTCAATTTTATTAAGACATTTATATAACACGCCATGCCACACCAACACGATTATCGGCAAAATACCGTTAAGTTGTGTCGGGTCGGGCGTCGTCGTATCGGTGTGGCCCGGTTTTATAGACAACAGTAAAACGTGAGTTACGGGGTGCTACATTTCCTTAAAAGATCTGCTATATCTAGTGGTTCTGAAACTCGGTCCCAATTAAGATTATTATTATCAACCTCGTCGAAGATTATCACTGCACGAGCTTTATAAACTGATTTTTTGACATAAATTATTTTCCAATGGTTACGCGTGTAACATTTATATGATTTTTCATGAAATAGACACCTTCATGAAATAGACACCGCTGCCTGGAGTCCACCAGCCATTGTTTTAATTGATCATTTTATGTAGGTTAGCACGTCCAATAGCCAATGAAAATCTTACGTTGAATATTATGCGTGTGTTTGTACCGAAAAATATTAAACGGACGGGAAGCCGTGTTTAAATGATAAGTTTAAGTTTGCTTAATATATCTTCGATTAAATGCATGATAATATTGCCAACCAATATCTATCAATATTTCCATTGAGTCAAGTTTCCTCGCGTGACTGGGTCTAGTTGGTTTCCAGGTTCCGGGTCAGTCACATTTTGGCCGGCTTTGCACTCGAAGACACGTATGTTACCCTAATAAAAGCTGTCTTGTGTTAAGCGCGCGTTTTGTTATTTCAAAGCCACTTTCACGGCATATTTAACTTAATAACCTAGCGATTAGCAATTAAATATGTAATACCACTCCATTCGAGCGACAATTTTATGTGTCAATCCAAAATACACATTTTCAGTTTTTAATATTCCTTACAAATCTGAGACATAATCAGGGAATAATATCTGGAGATAAATATTGAAGAATCATTAAACTAATTTCTTGTAAAGTTTGAAAAGAAAATTGATAGTTTATTTTGTGTTATTGCTTTACAAGCAACAAAAGAATCGATGTCTAGTTTCGGATCGTGTATCTACGACAATTGCTAAATGTATAAGCCCCGCTGCGTGATCTATCGAGTGGCAAACAGTTTAATACGATGGTGATAATTTAAGTTTACAAAAGGAACCGGGGTCTATGCGAAACTGAAGGACAATTACATCTGTTGATAACATAAGTGAGAGCCAAGCGACACTTTCAGTTTCTCCATCAATCATATGACGTCATAATCAACTATGTGACGTGAACGATGACGCCATAATCACTTACGTCATGAATAACGTAACTATGTTCGTCACGAACGATTAATTGATGACGGACTAGGCGTTGTTGCAGGAATTGTATGCCGATACTATTTAATAAACATGCTGTTGAATATTTTGAAACTAATGGGCATAGGCACAGCACCCAGGCAAATTAGATTCAAAATATTCAATAGCTTCCATGGATAGTTTTCTAGAAATTGAGATTCAGAGAATGCAGGGATCAATCGATCCCAACACGTGCAAAGCGTGGGTGGAGCTTACCTGGAGATTGCCGGTGCATAGCTAAAACCGGACTCCTCCAGTGCTACTACAGCCTATTAATGCTATTATATACTGCCCACTCTCGCTCCATTCGTTCAACTCGCTATCACATAAGCCACCTATCTCGGCATCTGGAGTATTATATAGGCGTAGACATAATTGAGGAACACAGTTTTAGCTATGCCCGGCCAATCTCTAGCTCAGCTCCACCAACCTTTCACCCGTACTGGGATCGATCGATCCCTGAACTCTCTGACTATGAATGTCCAGAACACTATACGTAAGCTGTTGAAGATTTTGAAACTAATTTCACTGTTTAACAGCATCTTTATTAAATAGTAAAGACATACAATCCGTACAGTAACGCTTAGTCCATTATCAATTCACCTTTCCATTTTTAGCTGTGCCCGCCGATCTCTAACTAACCTCCACCACACCTTGCGCGTGTCGGGATCGATCAATCTCTGAACTCTCTGACTATCAATATCCAGAAAACTATACAGGTGAACTATTTAATATTGTGAAACTAAGTTCACTGGACGCTGCTGCTGTCTATGGCAGCAACAGCGCCCAGTTAAATTAGTTTCAAAATATTCAACAGCATGTTTATTAAATAGGAGAAGCATACAATTCGTACACTGTGTCTGACACAAGAGTTAAAAACGGGCCAACTCATTTATGACGTAATGATTATGACGTCATCCTACACGCCACTTAGCTGATCATGGCGTCATATGACGTCAGGTCATAGATGGATACTCTGGACATGTGAATTAAGCTTTCGTGACGAACTTATCTACGCCATTCATGACGTCATCGATTATAACGGCATCCTACATGTCACGTAGTTGATCATGACGTCATATGATTGAGTGATAAACTGGAAATGTCCATTCAGGGGAGGATCTAGGAATCTGCATTTGTGGAAGGGGGCGTAAGTGGGGTAGAGCCAGGGAGTATATGAGTATACGAACGGGCGTGGCTGTGGGTGTTAATGTGCTCAACCACGCCCCTACCTCACGCCGGAATTATTTTGAAAATAAGATGCTTTGAAAAGGAGATATAGATTTCAGCAATCGTTAATGGCAATTGCCATAATAATTGTCAGTGTGCAATAAGCATCAATATATTACAATTACAGCAGTTACTCATGAGTAGGCGTATATATTTAGATGTTTATTTCCCGCTTTAAAATGATGGCAAATCACGCCTCTCCATCACCTCTCAAACCCCGCCAACACATCCCCATCCCCACTCCTATCCACTCAACCCACACCACCCCCCCTACTACATCCCACACACTGATCACATAATTCCGGTTAACGTCAAACAGTAGTGGGAAGGTGGCTGAAGACAAAACATATGGCCACTAAATGATGACTCATTATGTAGAAGTGTTATCAGAAAGGTCACGCATGACGCATGAATGGTCAGATTGTTATCATCACGTGCATGTGTAATAAAATGCTATCATTAATGTGTACACGTGTTACCGGCCATAATTCTAGTGACATATCAACCAATGCGATTTTAGATTTCAACCGTCGATAATTTACTCCATTAAATCGTACTTTCACTGAAAGACTTGATGATCCGATCACTTTGCACCAGAGCCTAAATTCTTGTTTTTCCCTTTTTGACCCGTCACACCTGGATTGGTATTTGATATTATAACCGATTAGTTAGTGTCATCGAGTCGGATTCTAATATAAATACCGGGCCATCGAACCATTAAGCAAATTTGTGCCGTGCCAAGTTTGACACATAGCATCCTGGATTTTTAATAATATGGGGATGGTCCATCACACCTAATAAACGACAGCCTGCGTCTTTGAAAAAATATTGACATTTTCAGGTTTATCTATGCCTCGCCCACCTCCAGCTAAGCTCCACCCACACTTCGCCGTGTTGGGATTGATCGATCCCCGATTGACCTAACTATCAATTTCGTGAAAACTATACAGTAAAGCTGTTGAATATTTTGCAACTCATTTGACTTGGTGCTATTACTGCCTATGGCAGCAACAACGCCCAGTCAAATTAGTTGCAAAATACTCAACAGAATATTTATTAAATAGTAAAGACATACAATTCGTACAACAACGCATAGTCCGTCTTCAAATATGCGTTCGTTACATACTTATCTACGCCATCCATGACGTCATAATGACCTCATTCATTATGATGTCATTCTACACGTCACGCTGTTGATTATAACGTCGCATGGCGGATGGATACGGTGGACAGGTTCATTATGGACTATAATTTGTACCGACAACACATAATCTGATACCATATTTGCGATTGACCTTGCTGATAGCTTTGGAATATTTCCAGTTATCTAGATTCAGCCCATATCTGACCAAACATGTGTCACGCGTGACCTCTCTGATAACACCCCTACATTATTATGAGCAGCAACTTGTTGCTCATATTCAGTCTCCAGACAACTTCCCATAATTCCTTGCGCGTACTACTGTTTAACGTTAACCGGAATTTTAAACAGTAGTAAGCTCAAGGAATTGTGGGAAGTTGGCTGAAGAACAAATCAGCCAAATCTGTGCCAAAATCAGGGATTATTCTCATAAGTGTCCTTTTATGGGAAGAGACCCCGAAAATGCAACTTGAGACCACCAAGAATAGTGGCAGTGGGTCCTATGGGAGACACTATCTAGCATATGGCAGCCATAATTCATACCTGTGAGTCGATGGTGTTTTCTAATTTTAGTAGGCCTATGCGTGAAAAAACTGCATTGGAAACCCGGATTTTAACTTGCGACCCCTCCCCACCCCCCACCCCAGATCTCAGGGTGTGGTGTCCATGGGATGTCCAAAATTTAGATGACAAGAGAGACACTGGTAACACTACTTACCGGCCATCCATGAGGAAACGCAACTTCAAAGTGATTATGGTCTCCTCGTCTCACATATTGATCAAAATGCACAGATTTCGCGTTCATGAGAGGCCGGTACACCTTCTTACCATAGGAACAGAATGTCGCGTTGTTGGAACTATAAATTAGCAGAAATTGTAGCGTAAAACACAATATCAACACTACATTTGAAGCGTAAAGAATAACATATTGATTATTTTGAAATTAATTGGACTGGGAATTAGTAATACGTATAGAAACAAAATTTTCATGTTTTAATATAATGGATGAATCGAATTTGAGCTATGCCCCGCCCATCTCTAACTAAGCTCCACCCACACTTCGTCCAGTCAAATTAGTATCAATATATTGAACAGCATGTTTATTAAATAATAAATACATACAATTCGTACAACAACGCTTAGTCCGTCATCAATTAAGCGTTCGTGACTATCTTATCTCCATCCTTCAAAACGTAATTGATTATGACGTAATCCTACACGTCACGTAGTTGATTATGACGTCATACAGTTGATGGATAAACTGGAAAGGTCCATTGACATCTTACCTGTATGACCGATTGAGATTATATACCATCATGGTATTTGAATCACAAAAGCAAATTTGGCACTTTCGGCTAGTTAATATATATGAAGTTTGACAACGAACGCCAATATTTCCGACACAAATATGTTCACGGTCTTAGGACTGTTGCGCGTGTACATGTGATATTCTACTTGAAACCTATATTAGTTGCATCTATTGTATTATTTATTTTCTGCCAATTACGATTACAGATGCAGAGGCAAAATAAAACTTCTCTTGAATTCAAAAGTGAAAAAAAAAATTAAATAAACAATCTTAGCGCCTGTGATAACTACAATATGAAATTATTAAGGGTCTGCGGGACGGCGATAGCCCTTAATCAGTTCTTGTAACTACAAACAGTGGATACATTGGTGGATTATTCACTTACAGTAAGTCTTGATCCAGACAAATTGTAAATACATAATCACATCCTGTAACACACACAGTCAGGTTGCTATCGCAGCATGTGCCATCGGCCTTGAATCCGTTGTCATTGTGAAATGATACTAGCCGAATCTCGAGATGTCCCGAGCCACATACTAGCTGAAACAAATATAGCAAACAAAACTGAACCAAACATGGCAACAAAAACTGCACCAAACACAGGAATTAAAACTGAACCAAACATAGAAACTAAAACTGCACCAAACATAGCAACTAAAACTGCACCAAACATAGCAACTAAAACTGCACCAAACATAGGAATTAAAACTGCACCAAACATAGGAATTAAAACTGCACCAAACATAGGAATTAAAACTGAACCAAACATAGGAATTAAAACTGCACCAAACATAGGAATTAAAACTGCACCAAACATAGGAACTAAAACTGAACCAAACATAGGAACTAAAACTGCACAAAACATAGGAATTAAAACTGCACCAAACATAGGAATTAAAACTGAACCAAACATAGGAATTAAAACTGCACCAAACATAGAAACTAAAACTGAACCAAACATAGGAATTAAAACTGCACCAAACATAGGAATTAAAACTGCACCAAACATAGGAATTAAAACTGCACCAAACATAGGAATTAAAACTGAACCAAACATAGGAATTAAAACTGCACCAAACATAGGAATTAAAACTGCACCAAACATAGGAATTAAAACTGCACAAAACATAGGAATTAAAACTGCACCAAACATAGGAACTAAAACTGCACCAAACATAGGAACTAAAACTGCAGCAAACATAGGAATTAAAACTGAACCAAACATAGGAATTAAAACTGCACAAAACATAGGAATTAAAACTGCACCAAACATAGGAACTAAAACTGCACCAAACATAGGAACTAAAACTGCAGCAAACATAGAAACTAAAACTGCACCAAACATAGGAACTAAAACTGCACCAAACATAGGAATTAAAACTGAACCAAACATAGAAACTAAAACTGCACCAAACATAGGAACTAAAACTGCACCAAACATAGGAACTAAAACTGCAGCAAACATAGAAACTAAAACTGCACCAAACATAGGAACTAAAACTGCACCAAACATAGAAACTAAAACTGCACCAAACATAGGAATTAAAACTGAACCAAACATAGAAACTAAAACTGCACCAAACATAGCAACTAAAACTGCACCAAACATAGGAACTAAAACTGCACCAAACATAGAAACTAAAACTGCACCAAACATAGGAATTAAAACTGAACCAAACATAGAAACTAAAACTGCAGCAAACATAGCAACTAAAACTGCACCAAACATAGCAACTAAAACTGCACCAAACATAGCAACTAAAACTGCACCAAACATAGGAATTAAAACTGCACCAAACATAGGAATTAAAACTGAACCAAACATAGGAATTAAAACTGCACCAAACATAGCAACTAAAACTGCACCAAACATAGGAACTAAAACTGCACCAAACATAGGAATTAAAACTGCACCAAACATAGGAATTAAAACTGCACCAAACATAGGAATTAAAACTGCACCAAACATAGGAATTAAAACTGAACCAAACATAGGAATTAAAACTGCACCAAACATAGGAATTAAAACTGCACCAAACATAGGAATTAAAACTGCACCAAACATAGGAATTAAAACTGAACCAAACATAGAAACTAAAACTGCACCAAACATAGGAACTAAAACTGCACCAAACATAGGAACTAAAACTGCAGCAAACATAGGAATTAAAAACTGCACCAAACATAGGAATTAAAACTGAACCAAACATAGAAACTAAAACTGCACCAAACATAGGAACTAAAACTGCACCAAACATAGGAACTAAAACTGCAGCAAACATAGAAACTAAAACTGCACCAAACATAGGAACTAAAACTGCACCAAACATAGGAATTAAAACTGCACCAAAACATAGGAACTAAAACTGCACCAAACATAGGAATTAAAACTGAACCAAACATAGAAACTAAAACTGCACCAAACATAGGAACTAAAACTGCACCAAACATAGGAACTAAAACTGCAGCAAACATAGAAACTAAAACTGCACCAAACATAGGAACTAAAACTGCACCAAACATAGAAACTAAAACTGCACCAAACATAGCAACTAAAACTGCACCAAACATAGGAACTAAAACTGCACCAAACATAGAAACTAAAACTGCACCAAACATAGGAATTAAAACTGAACCAAACATAGCAACTAAAACTGCACCAAACATAGGAACTAAAACTGCACCAAACATAGGAACTAAAACTGCACCAAACATAGAAACTAAAACTGCACCAAACATAGGAATTAAAACTGCACCAAACATAGCAACTAAAACTGAACCAAACATAGGAACTAAAACTGCACCAAACATAGGAACTAAAACTGCACCAAACATATGAATTAAAACTGAACCAAACATAGCAACTAAAACTGCACCAAACATAGGAACTAAAACTGCGGCAAACATAGAAACTAAAACTGAACCAAACATAGAAACTAAAACTGCAGCAAACATAGCAACTAAAACTGCACCAAACATAGAAACTAAAACTGCAGCAAATATAGCAACTAAAACTGCACCAAACATAGAAACTAAAACTGCAGCAAACATAGCAACTAAAACTGAACCAAACATAGAAACTAAAACTGCAGCAAACATAGCAACTAAAACTGCACCAAACATAGCAACTAAAACTGCACCAAACATAGGAACTAAAACTGCACCAAACATAGGAATTAAAACTGCACCAAACATAGGAATTAAAACTGAACCAAACATAGAAACTAAAACTGCACCAAACATAGGAACTAAAACTGCACCAAACATAGGAACTAAAACTGCAGCAAACATAGAAACTAAAACTGCACCAAACATAGGAACTAAAACTGCACCAAACATAGGAATTAAAACTGAACCAAACATAGAAACTAAAACTGCACCAAACATAGGAACTAAAACTGCACCAAACATAGGAACTAAAACTGCAGCAAACATAGAAACTAAAACTGCAGCAAACATAGAAACTAAAACTGCACCAAACATAGAAACTAAAACTGCACCAAACATGGGAATTAAAACTGAACCAAACATAGAAACTAAAACTGCACCAAACATAGCAACTAAAACTGCACCAAACATAGCAACTAAAACTGCACCAAACATAGGAACTAAAACTGCACCAAACATAGGAATTAAAACTGCACCAAACATAGAAACTAAAACTGCACCAAACATGGGAATTAAAACTGAACCAAACATAGAAACTAAAACTGCACCAAACATAGGAACTAAAACTGCACCAAACATAGAAACTAAAACTGCACCAAACATAGGAATTAAAACTGAACCAAACATAGAAACTAAACTGCAGCAAACATAGCAACTAAAACTGCACCAAACATAGCAACTAAAACTGCACCAAACATAGCAACTAAAACTGCACCAAACATAGGAATTAAAACTGCACCAAACATAGGAATTAAAACTGAACCAAACATAGGAATTAAAACTGCACCAAACATAGCAACTAAAACTGCACCAAACATAGGAACTAAAACTGCACCAAACATAGGAATTAAAACTGCACCAAACATAGGAATTAAAACTGCACCAAACATAGGAATTAAAACTGCACCAAACATAGGAATTAAAACTGAACCAAACATAGGAATTAAAACTGCACCAAACATAGGAATTAAAACTGCACCAAACATAGGAACTAAAACTGAACCAAACATAGGAATTAAAACTGCACCACACATAGGAATTAAAACTGCACCAAACATAGGAATTAAAACTGCACCACACATAGGAATTAAAACTGCACCAAACATAGGAATTAAAACTGCACCAAACATAGGAATTAAAACTGCACCAAACATAGGAATTAAAACTGCACCAAACATAGGAATTAAAACTGCACCAAACATAGGAATTAAAACTGCACCAAACATAGGAATTAAAACTGCACCAAAAATAGGAACTAAAACTGCACCAAACATAGGAATTAAAACTGCACCAAACGTAGGAATTAAAACTGAACCAAACATAGGAATTAAAACTGCACCAAACATAGGAATTAAAACTGAACCAAACATAGGAATTAAAACTGCACCAAACATAGGAATTAAAACTGCACCAAACATAGGAACTAAAACTGAACCAAACATAGGAATTAAAACTGCACCAAACATTGAAACTAAAACTGCACCAAACATAGGAACTAAAACTGCACCAAACATAGGAACTAAAACTGCACCAAACATAGAAACTAAAACTGCACCAAACATAGGAATTAAA
>CM067371.1:9765353-9787853 GCA_034401795.1 Chaetoderma sp. LZ-2023a
GGGGACTTAATTCGGGCATACGTCATTCATGACATAATTGAGTATGACATCAGCCTTAGTGTGACGTTGTTGATTATGATAATTGATCGATAAAGTGGATCCATCCATAAACTGTTACTACATGCGCGGTGTATGCGTGGATTACATACCAAAATGGCAATACCAATAACACTGTCACTCGCTGATAAACAGTCAAATAAACAGACAGGCGAGCAGGGCGGGTCTATGGATTTTTAGCGAGGGGTTCTATTGGGAGTGGATAACCACGTAAGATTAGTATGTGTGTCCGGGTTCCTCCACCCCACCCAGCCCCAGGCCTGAATTTTCACCCGAGTTGCTAGACGCCAGGGTTAATGTGAGCATGAAGCGCTTCTTCTTCTCTTCTTTATCATCATCTTCTTCTTCTTCTTTTTCTTCTTCTTCTCCCTCTTGTTGTTGTTGTTGTTGTTGTTGTTGTTGTTGTTGTTTTTGTTGTTGTTGTTGTTGTTGTTGTTGTTGTTGTTGTTGTTGTTGTTCTTAAGACATTTTAATATCTCTGGTTCTACTTGACGGATTTTCGGCAACCTTTTGTGGACGCTTGCCCCTGGGGTCCCGAAGACGTGTGCCAATTTTGGGGTAAAAAACTAGCACGCAACAGCAGCATCTTTCAGCAACGTTGTTCAAAATGGGTGCTTGACATAGTTTTAATAACTCTGGTTCTATTGAGGGGCCTTTTTCAGACTGGGGTGGAGCCTCCCGCGCCTGGGGTCCCGAAGATATGTACAAATTCTGGGCTCATAAGCCAAAACATAACAGCAAGAGCTTTCGATAACATTTTTTTTAAATGTCCGCTTCTGACACATTTCTCAATAACTCTGTTTCTTAACCCTTAGCACTCTGATGTAAAAATTTCAAAATTTCTAATTAAATTAAGGGATGAACTGGTGTTCCTTTTTCAACAAATTTGGTGGACGATGGTGCTGTCGTAGACAGCAACATCGTCCACCAAAATTGTTGGAAAATGTACACCAGTTTCGTTGCTATTGACGCAGTAAAAGATAGAATATTGACATCAGCTTGGTACGGGTTAAGCAGGTTTATGAGGATGCTTGCCTGTGTGTTTCAGAAGACGTGTGCCAATTTTGAGGACAAAACTAAAAAGCAACAGCTATCAGCAGCATTTTTCAAAATGGACACTTGACATAATGTTTTACTAACTCTAGTTTTACTTGAGGGATATTCTCCAGACTGGGGTGGATGTATGTCAGTGGTGTCCCGAAGACATGAGCAAATTATGGGCTCAAAACCTAACACGAAACTGCAAGAGATTTCAGCAACATTGTTTGCAAAATAGACACTCTTCACCTCACGGTAGCCTGAGTGAAAAATATATCAACGACACCATCACGGATATTGGCCAAATTTGTCCTTATTTCTTAAGCGATGAGAATCGTTTTCCTGCATTCCGAGTAAGAAACAAGCATATTAATTCGGTGGCTGGGGGCGGGCGGGTTGGGGGGGGGGGGGGTGTTTAGGTGGGTGGCTCATACACTGTCACCACCGTGGAACACCTTCAGCCCATGGTACGATTTTATAAAATTAAGATACAAGTGAAGAAGAGTACCTCGAATGTTATGATCTATACAGAGTTAGGTAAATACTCTTTAAATATTATAATACAGTGTAATGTAATTCGATTTTGGGCGGACATCGTGAACGCTGGCTATGGAAAACTTTCGTCTATTCTTTACTATACTTGCCTACAGTATAAGGAGACAAAGAATATCAAGTTTAAATGGATAGAAAAAGTTAAGGAAATACCAACAATAACAGGATTTGATAGAGTCCTATCAACCTACCTGTTCTAAAACTGGGGTAATGGCCGGTTTAGACAGTACGGCGCCATAAATACGCCTGTGAACGGAATTCCATTAAGATTTACGGTAATCAGACCTCCATTGCTAAAATAATCGGGATAGAACTTTCCAATTTTTTGTATGTCGATAGTTCTTTGGGAGCCCTATTAACCTCTCTGGTCTAAAATCTGTGGTAATGCCCGGTTTAGACAGTACGGTGCCATAAATACGCCTGTGAACGGAATTCCATTAAGATTTACTGTAATCAGACCTCCATTGCTAAAAATAATGGAAATAGAACTTTGAATAGTTCTTTGAGAGCCCTATCGATTGATATGTATACAAATCTGGGGTAATGGCCGATTCGGACAAGATAGCGCCTTATATAGGCAATTGCGGGCGATTTTTCATGTTTTTCACTACTCTTTTGTTCGCTACAATATTATTTCCGAATTTTTTTTTTTAATATGGCCCGAATGTAGCTTATTCATATTACTAAACATCAAACGTGCAAACCCCCCCCCCCCCCCCCGTGGTCGACCGACCAGCGCGAGACTTACACCGTTTCTATTACCACCGTGTGAAAACCGAATGTGTCGAATGTGAATAAGGAACTGTGTTCAAATGACTCAGTATTTAACGCAGAAAACGTAAATAAGGCTAACATCACTAGGCAGGTAAGAATAGCTTTACAAACTCAATTCAATGAAAAATGTAGAGCTAAAATTTCCAATTCAAGCCGATTAACGTTTTACAATAATATAATGAGTGCTTCGGTATTTAAAAATTATGTTGTTGTATTGCCATATCCGACGCTATAAATCTGCGCCACTTCAGAACATTAAATCACCAACTAGACATCGAGACCAAGAGATGGGACGGAATGGATCGAAATGAGCGCATCTGTAATACATGTAATTGCATAAGGTGACGACTTACACTTTCTTTTTAATTGCACAGAATTTAGCACTGAACGACAAAGACTAATCCCTTCTTACTACCTAACCAATAACTCGATAGAAAAAGCAAAAGGCCTTCTTTCAATATGCCAAGAAAAAATAAGACACCAAGTCTATTATCTCTGTTATTAATGTAATTAGTATTTAGTTATTTATTAACCTCGTGATAATCACTGTATATTTTGTCATTTTACTCGCCATAATAATTGTTATAAATATGTACCCTCATATGCTGCCTCGGTAGCCTGAGCGTAATAAACGTGAAACTGAAACTAACCCCGCCACTTCTGAGGTGCAAACAGAGTGGCGTTCCTTTGTTTAATCATCGGTGTACTAACAACACAGTTATCAACATTTAACTACCGCTAATGTCGCTAACAGTATCCGGTATTAAAATAGGCCAAAAAGGGAGGTCAAGTGAGGTAACTCATTTTAAACTGATAACCCTTAAATCAATTAAACCTATGTATGCAAACCTATGAGTGTATTGGAAATTACGTGTTGATTCTCATTGGGAAAACCTGAAATGCATAGGAAAAAGGAAAAATTGGGAATTGTGTAACCGAGACTAATTTATATAAAGAATTTTAATAGGATTCCTGGGAAGAAATTGTGTGATGTCCGTTAACATTGTAAACATTTTAAAATACAATCTGCACCAGTCCCCGCACCAGCAGCAACTGCGATAACCGTACCGACCACGCCTGCAACATCCGCACCGGCAGTACCCACAGTATCGGCATCAGCACCATCCGCAGCATCAACATCCGCATCGACAGTGATAGCACCAATAGTGACATTTCCATTGCTAACCATTGTTACCTTTAAGGAGCATTTCATTATCAGAGAGTTCAGCCTCACCGCCAAACCTGATGATCAGTATGGACCCGGAAATAACAGAAGCATCCATCACCACATCCACTCCATCGCGCAGAACCAGCACCTAATCTAGCACCAGCATCACCACGTCAACATATCTAGCCGTCCGCAAAGCCACCACGCCAGACAGACCGTACCAGAGCTGGATTTACGCAAGGGCTGGCGGGGCTGAAGCCATGGGACCCCACTGTTTGGGGGCCCCCTTGAATTTGCACTAATTTCTTTTGTCCATTGGAATTATTTTATAATAACAATGTGTACCTTTAAAGGCAAGTAGTAGTAGTAGTAGTAGTAGTAGTAGTAGTAGTAGTAGTAGTAGTAGTAGTAGTAGTAGTAGTAGTAGTAGTGGTAGTGGTAGTAGTAGACGACGCACTGGCGCTAGGATATAGCACAGTCGATATTGGAATGTAATTTTTACATTTTTCAATTCTCGACCTGAGCGAGGTTCGAACTCAGCCAATTCTATGGCACCGGTTCACCTAGCGTTTGGGAGCTGAGTAGTCTATCCACAGGCCCACCGTACATAGGACAAAAATCCTCTTTCACCGAAAGAAGTAGTAGTAGTAGTAGTAGTAGTAGTAGTAGTAGTAGTAGTAGTAGTAGTAGTAGTAGTAGTAGTGTATATAATTTATCAGTGGCCAGAGCCCCCACCCCCGTCACCCACCCACCCCACCCCCAACCCATCGTAGTAACATACGCCCACTCACATCGCTTCGATGGACTCGATACGAGAGTGTTAGTGGGAGGGCGAGACCGGGTGATAGGACAATGTCCCAACCCCGACCATGTTATACAATCTTTATTGTCTGGAATTGATGGGGCACCAGAAAGTTAATAGTCATGGGCCCCTAGTAGGATAAATCCGGCTCTGGACCGTACTCAGGAAAACGTCGGGTCGCGCATCAACCAGACATCGTACCACGCACCACCGCCAACAAACTCATCCAGGCTGTAAAGAAGAGGAAGATGACCACCACCGGTTCAGCAACAGAACATACACGCGCCGTCACCACCTCCAGCACTGGCCGCACCGCGCAGATGACAATCACCACCGCAGCCACCACGATGATGATAGCATCCACAGACACCATCCGCACTCCGAGCACCAGCGCAGTCACACCGCACTCAGCCAGTTTTGGCGCCTCGTTAAACCTATCAGCCACATCTTCAGAGACCAGTTTGGAATCAGCGCCAGGACAGATACCCGCACTACGAACACACCCACCACGACCAGCCTACACAAACCGCGGTACCCAGACTCGCTGGCGGAACTTCACACCAGACACATGTAGCGATTTTTGTCATATGTGCAGCGGAAAGTCTTAACTTATTAAATGTGCAGTGATATGATTATTGCTTTATTTTTTAAATACTTTTCTTATTATTATTAATGTTTTAAAAAATTGAAACCCTGTCCCTAGGCTGACTAAGGTCATCCTACACAGCTGTACTAATTATTGCGTAGCTGTGAATCATGAAATAATCGTTATGGATTCCTATGCTGTAAACACGCCTTATGCAGCATACCGCAACGAATATGTCTATATTAAATCATGCCGTCCCAGCTATTTCTGGGTCTGCCTGATTGACTTGTAAATTATTATTCTACATTTTTCTTATTATTATTTTTCTTCTCGTCTTAAAAGACGATACGGATTTAATAGGTGACGAGAGTCACATGTGCGGATCCTCACTAAATTGATGTTTCTAAAGCAAATACTATTCCAGTTAAACATAGTCATTCCACACACGGCTCCACCATGGACGACGATAACGATGGTGATGATGAGGATTATGAAAATGACGACGATGACGACGACTACGATGACGACGGCGGCGGCAACGGAGACGGCAACGACACTAACACCTACACCACCGCCGCTACCCCCACCACCACCGCCGCTGGCGCGACCACCACCACCACCTCCACCACCACCACCACCACCACCACCACTATCACCACCACCACTGCCGCTGCCGTGACCACCACCACAACCACCACCACCACCACCACCACCACCAACAACAACAACAACAAAGTTAGTAAACAAGTAGGCGACAACAACAACAACAACAACCACCGCCACCACCACCACCACCACCACCACCACCACCACCACCACAACAACAACAACAACAACAACAACAACAACAACCGCCGCCACCACCACCACCTCCACCACCACCACCACCACCACCACCACCACCACCACCACCACCACCACAACAACAACAACAACAACAACAACAACAATGACAACGGCGACGATGATGACGACGGCAACGGAAACGCCAACGACACTAAAAGCTTTTTAGAAGAGCGTCATATTGTAGGATTACCTTCAGTTAGTGAAATTGCTGATAAATTATATTTATACTTATATATCATCATTCTCCTCTATGCTGATGATACTGTAATAATGGCGGAATCACCTAATGCTTTCCAAAAATCGCTAGATGTGTTTCAAACGTGCTGCGAAGAATGGAATTTGAAGGTTAATTATTCTAAGACAAAAATAATGGTTTTTGATAAACGCAAAAACCCGAATAAACGACAATTCCAGCTAGGGGGCCAAATTATAGAGACAGCAGATGAATACTTATTTTTAGGTCTGCTGTTTAAGTATACTGGTAGCTTCATTTCATGTAGAAAACGTAACCTTCAACAGGGAACCAAGGCAATGTATACATTAATACATAAGATAAAAGAAAATGATATACCAATAGACCTCCAATGTATACTTTTCGATGCGATGGTTTCACCTGTTATGCTACATGCCTCAGAAATTTGGGGTTTCGAAAAACTGATCTATTGGAAAACTGTCAGATAAAATTTTTCAAAACTATCTTACAAATAAAAAAGCACGCCTAACGTAATGCTATATACAGAATTAGGAAAATATCCATTAGATAGCGCTATTCAGGGCAATATGATTCGTTTCTGGGCGAACATTGTCAACGCGGGATATGGAAAGCTATCTTCCATCCTTTACCACATATGTTTACATCACAGCGAAGAAAAAAGTGTAAAATTTAAATGGATAGAAAAAATAAAAGCAATTCTTAACTCAACAGGATACATCACTACATTTGACACTGAAAACATAAACACAGTGCAGATAACCCATCAAATAAGAACTGTTTTACAAAATCAATTTAAAGAAATATGCCACATTGAAATAAACGAGTCAAGTCGATTATCTTTTTACAGGGAAATAAAAACCGATTTTCAATTTGAAAAGTACCTTAAAACTTTGCCTTACCGGAAGGCTATCACTCTATGCCATTTTAGAACCCTAAATCATAAATTATCCATTGAAACAGGGATATGGGTGGGTATTGAACGAAATGAACGGTTATGTGAACACTGTAATTGTATAGAAGATGAATCACACTTCCTTCACATTTGCTCGAAATACGAGCGCCAGAAATACATTCCTGAGTATTATGTTTCTAACAGTTCACCAGAAAAAACAAAAGGTCTTCTATCGATATGTAACAAGCCTGTATTAATAAAGCTATGTAAATAGCTATCATACTGAAAGAAAGCTTAAGCACTTAGTGTATATATGCAGAATTCCAATATTATCATATTAATAACACTCAAAACATATGGCATTATTTCCACTGCCACTAACTAACATTGCCACCACGACTGACACGGCCACTGGCGCTATCACTGCCACTACCAATATCACTATCACTATCGATATGTAACAAGCCTGTATTAATAAAGCTATGTAAATATCTATCATACTCAGAGAAAGCTTAACCACTTAGTGTATATTATGCAGAATTCCAATATTATCATATTAATAACACTCAAAACATATGCCATTATTTCCACTGCCACTAACTAACATTGCCACCACGACTGACATGGCCACTGGCACTATCACTGCCACTACCAATACCACTATCAGTCCCACTAATACCAGTACGACTACCACCATGGTCTATTGCTACTGCTGCTGCTACTACTACTGCTACTGCTCCTACTACTGCTCCTAATACTGTCAATACTACTAAAGCTGTTGCTGCTGCTGCTGCCACTGCTACTGCTGCTACTACTGCCACTGCTACTGCTACTGCTACTGCTAGATGGACGTCTGGCTCATCGTCCCGCTTTCACCTTTCGTAATAGGGACGAGGAGGCATGACTACTATTACAACGACGACAGCAACGACAACAGCAACGATGACAACTACAACAACAACAACAACAACAACAACAACAACAACAACAACTACTGCTGCTACTGCTGCTACTACTACTGATACTTACTACTGCTACTGCTACTGCTACTACTACTACTACTACTACTACTACTACTACTACTACTACTACTACTACTACTACTACTTACTATGTACCTATGTCCATGTACCACCTATCAGCACTATCTGCCTCTGCTGCTAATACAACCCTAATGTAAGTGCTGAGTTGCGTACGTGTAGTCTAAACCGCGCCAGCAATGACAGTTATATGAGCAATGGTTCATGTTTGCATTATAAACGTAATACCGCGATGTGTTTTAAGATAATGAAATAATGCAGAATAGCCCATGATATTAATAAGGAAGGTGTTCTTATGTCTGATATATTTGATAGTGGTGATAATTTACATAGCTGTAATATGACAACAACTTGGTCACAACATGTAAATATAGTTCTGAGTATTCAACCCGAAAATCATATCACCACATTGACTGTACCTGCTCAAATTATTGACCACAATGCTAAAATACTGAATGCTGCTATAATATACAATGAGTACAGTCCAATTGATACAGTCTCAAGATGATAATAATGATGATAATAATGATAGTGACGGTGCTGATGGGGATGGTGATGGTGATGATGAAGATAGTGATGTGGGTACGCAGGGTGGTTGGTCGGGGATAATCAGTGACGCCAGCTCATTAGCATATTAGGACAAGTCCATTCATACTTCCATGTATGGGCAAAGGGGGGCAGGGCCTAGTATGCTGAAGAGATGACATCGCAGGGTTCTCGGCCAATCACTAAGTGCGCCTACCCCGCGACATAACTAATACTGATGATAATGAAGATTATTGTTTGTGGTGATGATGATGGTGATATTAATAATAGTATTAATATGACTTTGATTGTTGGATAATATTAGTCTTAATGATTTAATTAGTATAACAAACTTCACTGCCAAGAACAGTATAATTACATATTGTTACCTCCATATGCTATTGTAATAGCCTGCATGTAAATAAAGTGAACATGAACATGAACAATTCTCGCCTATCGTGCGTCTGTGCCTTTCGATCAGCGTTGCGTTATGATTTGCCACAGGTGTCCAACTAGGAGGGGATGGTGTAACGCGGATCGATTGGTTGTGGCGCTCCAGCTGTGACGTCATGAGTAGTATAAAAGGAGCTGAAAAATCAGTTTATTTATTCAGACTGCCCTCACCTCTACCTCTATTAAGGGTACCCCGCCCCCTATGGCATGGATACACACACCCCACCCCTTCAATTCCCCCTTGGGAGTGCTGGGGGACTAATTAGAAAATTGTAAAAAAAAAAAACTACAAGCTTTGAGAGACATTTGGAGTACAATTTGAGTGGTTGGTTCTCGGGTTGCTTGCTCATTTATTATGTTTTCAGTGTTTTCATGATTCTGATGAATGTAAATCTCAGCATTCATCACTCAAGTTGTTGCTGGCTTGCTTGCATCTATCTCGAACGGGGTGTTTCGCTTTGTTTTATATTTCCGTGAACCTATATGTATTTTCTCAGTTATCGAAACAAGATTATTTTTTTAAATTACCACTGGATTCACTGGCTTGGTAACCGAACCAGTCATTCCATCGGAAATTTTAAGAAATACATTTCTCTCGGACCGTAAATGAACATATATCCTGTAAAGTATATGTATACCTGTAACCTATCAGTGATTCCGATGATTATATATATATATATATATATATATATATATATATATATATATATATATATATATATATATATATATATATATATATATATATATATATATATATATATATGTACATCCTAAAATGTCAAACTTTGTTTTATACTGTCGAGATGTGTTTTATGTCGCTGAATACTATCCTCTACCTGCGCCTCCTGACTGACAACACCGACGCCTAGGCCCGTAACTCCATAAACTGCAACACACGCACCGATCTTATTATTTCAACAGCAACAGGTTATGATTATAGGTTCAAATCTCAGGATATTTCTTCTACATACACGAGGTTTTCAGTTACATTTTTCCCGTTTCTTGAGCTTTTTGTTCACATGGCATTAACTTAATTTATATCTTCTTGATTTGACAGCGTTACTTTTGATTTTCATCTCACTTTAACATGTTTGTTTCAATTTGAGCCTAATTTACCTCCTAGATTTAATTTCACAGACTTTGTCCTCCCTCAGACCAAAACCCAAGTTATATCTTTACCCAATAAAAAGTAGCGCATCCACCCCACTCACCACCCCCCCCCCCCACCCCTCATTCACCCCCCCCCCCAATTCAAACACCACCACAGCACCACTGCCTTGCGACAGTACATTAGGACACAGCAACAATGCCACATTCATCATTTGCTTTTGTTTATTTTAGTTTTCAAACTATTAGAATATTTACATACATACACATAAAATAGAAATAATTTACGAGATTGTGTTTATTTCATCCTTTGTACGGAATTGGTCAACTTTTTTGTATTGTGATTGAATTGCTGGCGTATCATTCGGATTATGCACGTGCAGTAATTGTTAGATTGGCTCATTTCAAATATGTTAAACCACTTATGTTCTATCAACCCCATCCAAACCAAAAAGCCCACCACCAAAATCCTTCCCTATATTCTGATGGATATTTTCAAACTGGCCTGACTGGGAGCTGTTTCTGTTTATGGCAGAAACAGGCTCCTGTCCGGTCTGTTTCAAAATATTCAACAGTTTTCCTGTACAGTTACGTTGAAACTGAGATTCTGGGAACTCACAGTTCGAAGGGTTAATATGAACGTATGGGTATTGTTATGTACGCCCTAAGCATGTATATATTTATAGCGTATTATATAATTAATTGCGTATATTCTATCTCCACTGTCATAACAAATTGCCTAGTTATTTAATTCCACAGATCACATCTAGAATAAAATAAACAGATTTTAAACTTGAACTACTGCTGCTATTACTACTGTTGCAACTTCAACTCCTACTACTACTACTACTGCTGCTGCTTCTTCGATCGCTACTACTAATTTATTACGGTGAAAGCCCCTGTGCAGTACTATGCTGTTGAATATTTTGAAACTAATTTGACTGTTGCTGCTTTTGGTACCAACAACGCCCAGCTAAAAATAGTTTCAAAATAGTCAACAACTGACAGATTGGGGATGGGGAAGTGGGGTGGTGGTGGGGAAAGGTGGGGGGGGGGGTTGGGTGGGGTGGTTTCCAAAGTGGTTTCTTTTAGGCTTGAAATAAGTATAATTTCCTTGAAAAGCCTAGATGATAACTTAGCTAATTGATATTAGTAACGTTTTTGGTGCTTTGAGGCGGTTAAGATCATGGGTCTAGGAACGCTCTTTGACTGGGGTGGAGTGGTGGTGGTGGAGGTTGTGGTGGTGGTGGTGGTGGTGGAGGTTGTGGTGGTGGTGGAGGTTGCGGTGGTGGAGGTTGTGGTGGTGATGGTGGTGGAGGTTGTGGTGGTGTTGGTGTGGGCTCTACTCTATGCGTGTTACCAAAACCTAGTTACCCATATACAGTATCAGTGCTCCAATGTATATAAATTGATTACAGCGCGTTTAAAAAGTGGGTGGAGCTTAACTAGACATGGGCGGGGCGTAGATAAAAACATAAGATAGTTTGACTGTATTCAGCGCGTTGATATATTAGTCAGCTAATCCACTTAAATCTCTGAAGTATTATATATCAGTCATAATGGCCAGAACAAGAACCGTGTTTGAAAAATCAATCAAAACATTCTGGATTTATGCCAACTATTATTATTATCCGATATCTTATATCTTCGTCTATGTTTTCTTGTTGTTGTTAGTATATGACGCATAACCTTTAGCGTGTTCCAGCTCGTTAGCCGAACTTCGTCCTAAATTTCAGAAAAGTACAATGGCTACGCAGTTTAGCGTGTTCCATATTTTGTATATAATTTGACTGAATTTCAGTCATATTGTTTTCACAATAGTAATATAAATTGTAGTAAAATATTGTCTTGTAAATTTTCATTATAGAAACGCAGTCCAGAAAATGGTCAATTACGACAAAGGTTCGCGTGATTTTGTCGTCGGGTCAGGATAATGAATCTAATGGGCTGTAAAGTCTGGCTAAACAGAACCGCGTTTTGTAATAGTGTATAATTGATTAGTAATGATCAAGAGTTCTGTAATATGAATGCCGAAGTAATGTTAGTGAAGGCGCTTGTATGTAAATCATGCGAGCGTTTGTTTTGGAAGGAAGAGGGTTGTCTTTTATAGCTGATAGGCCAGGTGTGCGAGACAAGTTATTAGAATTGAGGGTCGTCATAATAATTGTATGCTATGCGCATTGACTTTGAGTAGTCCGATATACGTAGTTCGTTGTATAACAGCAACGTAATCAGACCAGTGGAAGGGTAGAAAGTTATAGTTGATCTCTTTTAAGTTTGTGAAAAATCATTTTGACTGGAAAATATAACGTGTGACGTCAATGCAGTCGGTGTATGCACCCGTTTCGTGACAACATTTTGACTGAGAATGGATCCTTTTACGATTTTGAGGTATGTTAATTAGATCGGTTAAAAACCCTATATACATCTATCCACCTACGAATCCACTCATCCATCCATCCATTTCTAAATTTATCCACCCGCCTGCCATTCGTCAGCCTGCCTGTCCGCCCTCCAGCGCACCCACCCACATGCCCGGTCACCCGCCTCTCCGTCAGTCCACCGCCCGCCCGCCCATCTTCCCACGCGCCCGTCCACCGCCAGAAGCCACATGCTTCAGTATGTCCATCCATCCATCCATCCATCCGTCCAGTATACATTGACATCTGACTATAGGTTGGTAGCTTTCAGTATAAGCTACCAGCCACATAAGAACTAGTTCATTTTGACCCCATTTCTGGATAATATAGGTCTAATGTCAATATTCCACCTTTAGCTATGCCCCGCCTATCTCAATCTAAGCTCCACCCACGCCACGTCCGTGTTGGGATCGATCGATCTCTGAACTCCCTGACTATCAATTTCCAGAAATTATACAGGTAAATTATTGAATATTTTGGAACTAATTTGACTGGGCGCTTTTGCTGCCTGTGGCAGCAACCGCGTCCAGTCAAATTAGTTTCAAAATATTCAACAGCATGTTTATTAAATAGTACAGACATACAATGCGTACAGCGTGCCAAACTATTAAGAGTTAAAGACTGGCCAAATATAATCATTTATGACGCAATTATTATGACGTCATAGTACACGCCGCTTAGCCATTTATGACGTCATATGATAGCTGGATACTCTGGAATGATAAATTCATCAAGCAGTATGTTTTGTTATCTTTGGCAATCGATATTCATGGACAGATGCATTGTAGGTCAAATTTATGTCCCGTATTTAAAAATAGGTCGCCGTGACCTAATTTCCATGGGCACATAGACATCATATGAAAGTATCACCCATGCTGTAGGTTCAAAGGTGTTTCGCATAGTGTAAACATATTTAGTGTGTGCATGCGTTGTAGGTCAACAGTGTTTCAAATGTCAAACGTCGGTCAGCGTGTTTTAGGCCGTGTCCTCATGCCGCCATTATTTCGGTAAATGCCAGGTCTATCTAAAAATGTCAGGTTCTCATTGAACTGGCTCTTGTCCCGGAATAAATACGTCACTTATTTAGAAATTTAATCCCACAAAATCGGTGGTTTATCTTCCGATATCATATATCGCTATTACTTCCCTATGTGATCGCAACCTATTCCATCAAAATTGTCCAGGTAGCGTTACCGTCAGCATTTTCTCTCACTGGACCTTGGATTTTGTTGTCACCACTGCAGAGTGAGTTTGGAATTCAGATACACCATCCTTTCACACCGATTTCTTAATTAATACTGTTAATGTCCATGGAATATGTTTTTTGTACGCATAGGGAAATATACCTTTCCACTTTATCAATCCATTCTATGACGTCACAATCAACTACGCGATGTGTAGAATGACATCATAATGATTGCCGTCGTGAATGACGTCGATAAGTACGTCACGAACGCATATTTGAAGACGGACAATGCGTTGTTTAACGAATTGTATGTCTTTACTATTTAATAAATATTCTGTTGAATATTTTGAAACTAATTTGACTGGGCGCTGTTGCTGCCATAGGCAGCAACATCACCAAGTCAATTTAATTACAAAATATTCAACAGCTTTCCTGTATAGTTTTCAGGAAATTAATAGTTAGGGCTCTCTGGGATCGATCAATCCCAATACAGCGAAGTGTGGGTGGAGCTTAGCTAGAGATGGGCGGAGCATAGCTAAAATGGAAAGGTCACTTGATTTGCAGCTACGCATGGAACAGATATAATGATTTCATATGAGGGAATTTTGCCAACATGTCGCTGATAATGTAAATCACAATATCCTAGGAATTGATGGACTATGATCCCGTGACTACCTTGTGCGTCTAACAACTGTAGCAACAGCAGATTTGTTGATGAGCGGGACGCATCAACTTAGAGGTTTCAAAAAGCTCAATGAAGTAACATTAAATGATTAGTTTATGAGAACTTAGAAGGATATGAAAAGCCAGGGCCAGACTTCTAAATCCAAGGTCAGACTGTAAAGATTGAGTTAACCTGGAAGCTGTCATACTGTTTTTTTCTGAAAGACTGGTCTGGCTTAATGCGGTCAGTCATCCGGGCTATTTCTCCCAATAATAATCCACGTGACACAATATGAGTATACATAGCATTGCAATTTGTGCGCACAGATTCCTAACATTACAATGTCACACCAAACATAACATTTGAACAAACTTTACAATGCCACACCAATCATAACATTTGAACAAACATTACAATGCCACACCAATCATAACATTTGAACAAACACTACAATGCCACATCAGTCATAACATTTGAACAAACATTACACTGCCACACCAATCATAACATATAAACAAACATTACAACGCCACACCAATCATAACATTTGAACAAACATTACAATGCCACATAAATCATAACATTTGAACAAACACTACAATGCCACATCAATCATAACATTTGAACAAACATTACAATGCCACATCAATCATAACATTTGAACAAACATTACAATGCCACACCAATCATAACATATAAACAAACATTACAATGCCACACCAATCATAACATATGAACAAACATTACAATGCCACATCAATCATAACATTTGAACAAACATTACAATGCCACACCAATCATAACATTTGAACAAACATTACAATGGCACACCAATCATAGCATTTGAACAAACATTACAATGCCACATCAATCATAACATTTGAACACACATTACAATGTCACAACAATCAAAACATTTGACTAAACGTAACAATGTCACACCAATCATAAAATTTAGCCAAACGTTACAATGCCACACCAATCATAACAGTTGACCAGACATTATGGTGGAATGTATCCATGATAATTCAAAGTGAGCACGAAGACGGGGATCTAAAATGTAGTGTATTGGCACTTGGAGGTCTTGATATGGAAACTAATCTTTCATCATTCCTCTGGCATTTGATGACAGCATCCGCTCTCCGATAACGACTGAACTTGCTGTCTGCCAGAAATGATATAGAGCATATTCTTAATGACAGAGCCATAGCACGAGCATTCATCGGACATTTAAGTGTTGCCTCATTACAATGATGTTTGATACTATTTATCATCTACCAATTTCATCCATAGAGAGGATATTATTGTACAAACAACAGACAGGGCCGAACTTACGGCAGTGTAACAAGTCCATTTGCACAGGGACCGACACATTTCCAGGGCCTCTAAAGAGTGACACAAAATATGTTTTGTCTTGATTTCTACGGCCCTTGCATAACTTCAAGTTACACGCATAGACAATGTAGCACACTTTACCAGTAGGCTATTCAAGTTACATGCATAGACAATGTAGCACACGTGACAAGTAGGCTATTCAAGTTACATGCATAGACAATGTAGCACACTTTACCAGTAGGCTATTCAAGTTACATGCATAGACAATGTAGCACACTTTACCAGTAGGCTATTCAAGTTACATGCATAGACAATGTAGCACACGTGACAAGTAGGCTATTCAAGTTACATGCATAGACAATGTAGCACACTTGACCAGTAGGCTATTCAAGTTACATGCATAGACAATGTAGCACACTTGACCAGTAGGCTATTCAAGTTACATGCATAGACAATGTAGCACACGTGACAAGTAGGCTATTCAAGTTACATGCATAGACAATGTAGCACACTTGACCAGTAGGCTATTCAAGTTACATGCATAGACAATGTAGCACACTTGACCAGTAGGCTATTCAAGTTACATGCATAGACAATGTAGCACACTTGACCAGTAGGCTATTCAAGTTACATGCATAGACAATGTAGCACACGTGACCAGTAGGCTAAAGGGTAAAGTTGATACAAGAGGAGTTAATAAGTGACTATGCATACACTGAGAGCCAGACATCTTGAGCATACACTGAGAGCCAGACATCTTGAGCATACACTGAGAGTCAGACATCTTGAGCATACACTGAGAGTCAGACATCTTGAGCATACACTGAGAGTCAGACATCTTGAGCATACACTGAGAGTCAGACATCTTGAGCATACACTGAGAGTCAGACATCCTGAGCATACACTGAGGGTCAGACATCTTGAGCATACACTGAGAGTCAGACATCTTGAGCACACACTAGCAGTCAATAATTGGAAGAGGCTAATGCACATAATGACATAGCCGGCGTTTCTCCTGGCATCTAATGTTTGGAGGTCCCACGGATCCCTAGAAATATAAGGGTCCCAACTCCCAACCTGAAATCTGGGTGTCCCAACCTGAGATATGGGGCCCAACCTGAAATCTTCGTGTCCCGACATGAAATCTAGAAGTCCCAACCTGAAATCTGGGTATCCCAACCTGAAATCCGGGTATCCCAACCTGAGATCTGGTGCCCAACCTGAAATCTTCGGGTCCCGACATGAAATCTAGAAGTCCCAATCTGGGGTTCCAAACTGAAATCTGCGATTCCCATGCGGGTTTTCTCATCCATGCTAAAATAGAGAGTACTATAGGCTCACAGCTATGAATTATTGAGGTCCCATGCTAGAGTTTATGGTTAAGTGTGTTTAAACTCTATACAACTAATTAGCGTTTAACAATCATAGACAATTTGTGGGGTCTTATGGAATCCGCTGCCACAAATTTTGGATGCGTCAGGATTCATTTTGCGGGTCCATACCCTCGAAAGGAACCGTATACGAAACCATGGACATATGATCTCTACAAAATATCAAAGTGTAGCAAGAGAGCATGTCGCGCTAATCCTTCCGACGCGAACAGGCGAATTAAAAAATGCTATTACAAATTAATAAACATCATGTTGAATATTTTGAAACTAATTTGACTTCTAGATATAGGTTGCTGACAAATTATTTCTAAAATATTCCATACCTTACATGTATTTAGCTTGAATTTATTTATTTACTTGAATATTAGAGTACAAGAATGGACCTTTCCAGTCTTAGCTATGCCCCTTCCATCACTAGCTAAGCTCCACCCACACCTCGCCGTGTTGGGATTGATAGATCCCCGAATACCCTAGCTTTCAATTTCCTGAAAACTATGCAGGCAAGCTGTTGAATATTTTGTAACTAATTTGACTGGGTGCTGTTGCAGCGCCCAATTAAATTAGTTTCAAAATATTCCACAGAATATTTATTAAATACTAAAGACATACAATTCATACAGCAACGCATAATCCGTCTTCAACTATCCATTCGTGACGTACTTATCTACGTCATTCATGACGTCATAATGGCGTCATTCACTATGATGTCATTCTGCATAGATTATTATTATTACGTCATAGGATGGATGGATAAAGTGGAAAGGTCTATTAGGGGATCAGTAGATTACATCTTTATTGAATTTTGTTGATACACTACCCATCTTGTACTTGTACAGGATCAGCCTCACCCTTCAACCAGTTTGGCGTCAGATTGATAATGAATGGCGCTTTATTGCTACCCATATGCCCCTGATAGTTATTACACCGGGTCCCGAATACACTGTTCGCCGTGATACTGGGCCCAGAAGCTTCGATCCCCGACACAGCAAATCCATCAGATGTCACAAGTGTAACCAATGGAACCTTCCATAATCGCGGATAGATTTTTGTCGGCCAGATGGAATATTCGCACTTATAACCCCACACATCCGTCATTTTGGTCGGCCAGAAACCTGGGGCGTTAAATTTCCAGCATATTATTTGCAGGGTACTGTACTAGCTACCTGCCTGCCTGCCCGCCCGCCCGCCCGCCCACGCGCCCGCCCGCCCGCCCGCCCGCATGCATGCCTGCCTGCCTGCCTGCCTGCCTGCCTGCCTGCCTGCCTGCCTGCCTGCCTGCCTGCCTGCTTGCCTGTCTGTATGTCTGTCTGTCTGTATGTATGTATATCTCACTATCTACCTACCATACTTCCCAAAGTTGAGCCCGCCCCCTTCAGCGGTTAAATTCCCTCGAACAAACTTGATTCAACTGCTCAAGCCCAAGAACATAAGTTTCTAGTCAATCCAGCAAGTGGTTTCGGAGAAACCGATGTGTTTAAAAATTTGTCAAAATCCAATATAATCCAATACTCTACACGTTGATTGTCCGCGCCGGACATGTTTTTACCTAAAAATTACCTTTGAATACACTTTAACCGCACTTCGTCCCTAATGGACGTTTCTGGTTTTAGCTCTAGCTAAGCTCCACCCACACCTCGCTAGTGTTGGGATCGATCAATCTCTGAACACCCTGACTATCAATTTCCAAAAAAACTACACAGGTAAGCTGTTGAATATTTTGAAATTAATTTGACTGGGTGCTGTTGCTGCCTAAGGCATCAACCGCGCCCAGTCAAATTAGTTTCAAAATATTCAACAGCATGTTTATTAAATAGCAAACAATTACAAAGACATACAATTCATACAACGTCGGACCATTTGAGATTTGATGACGGTCCATATGGAACCCTTTGTGAGGTAATGCGTATGATGTCATCATGCACGCGCTGAGCTGATTATGACGTCATACGAAGTCTGATGATGGATGAATACTCTGGAAAGGTCAATTACATTTCACCAATTTTGGCCTGATCTGTTCAGCGTGTCTGAAGAAGTCGTTTTCGCTAAAACCAAGTCATCCAAGATGACCGCCAAAGCATTTGACCAATCAAGTTCCTTTGCACAAACTTGGCCCAGCTGTTGTCATAGATGATGCTTCATGAGTTCTGAATCAAGTGGCTTAAGAGACGATATTTAAAGACATTTCTAAAAATCAGCCAAAACCCTAGATGCCAGCTGGCCAAATTGAGCAATCGGCGTTATTTTAACACACGTGGTCCCATGTTCCCGAAGCTATCGTTAGGCTAGCGACAGCGTTACACTCATGTTATGCTATTGGAGAAACGATATCGCTATCCTAACGATAGCTTCGGGAGCATGGGCCTTGGATCGCTATATCACAAGGTCGTGTCCGATCCAATTTAGTTAGACTCTGTCAAACTGATTCTCAAGAAGAAGACATTTCAAATTTGATATGGCTTTGGTATGGGATATTTTGGTGACTAAATTAGGATGGATACCAAATCGTGTAGACCTATACAACAGCTTTAAAAGCGGCAAATATGAAATCAACATATTCGAAAATGGTGACAAAATGTTTCTGGCAGCCTTAGCCGTGAGGGTTACTGACTACACACAGGGTACAATTCACTGTGCAGCACTCTGAAGGACACTCTATCGGGTCTAACAAGAGCAAATTGGACGCACTTAATTCGTGAATGGTTCAAGAAATCACGATCACGATGATGAATACCTGCACCCGTTTTCAGGTGAACCCAGATCATTACTAGCAACAATTAAACAGCAGAAATTGAGAAGGCATTCAGCTCCCTGAAAATGGACATGCATTCGGACGGGATGGCATGAGCAAGTGACATTATTTCACAACCCACCACGCACCTAATCAAGTCAGCATTTATGCATCCCCTTCCCATCGATGCTATCTGCCAATATACACTTATCACATTACCATGCCCATCAAGCCACCTGACGCCCACCCCACCCCAAGCCAATCAGCGACCCATTGTGCTTCTCAACAGCATATGGAAGATCCTTTCCAATGTTACTCCGCATCCGAGGCAAGATCAATGTCTTCACCGGATCATGTCACAGGGACGTTAGACGTGAACACAACTGCACAGACAGTGTATGTGCACAACACATGCTTTGAGTCAGTAGTCATGTCCAAACATTGAGATTTTCACAAATGGTCATTGACATGTCACGAGCCTTCGACACACTTAAACGCTGAAAGATCCTAGATGTTGTACAGCAGCTAGGACAGTTGAATTGAAGATGAGCTGCTACTAGTGAAACTACTACTAGCAGACACCAAGCTGAGAATAAGTGTCAAGACATTGAAGTCTGCAGAGTTATAGAGATCAATCGGCCCCCCAACAGGGAAATAGACTTTCCCCTATTGTTTTCACCTGTTGCCATTATTGGAATATGTGGGGGAAAGTTCCGCAAGGCGAAACACCGTGTCTCCATACTGGGTATATCGCTAGAGATGGAATATGCCGAGGATGTGGACTTCATAGACAGGAAAAAGAAACCCCTTAACTAACAATAGTTGCACACATTGAGAACCCCTTTATGGATGATCGAAAACAAATTCCACACATATTGACAAAACATGACACTAAAGAAAATGACGATCCACTTCGTAGCGGGAAACAATGGAGGAAAAGTAAAATCCCGGGCTCACTGCTGTGCAGTACTGCTGACATAACTCCACCCTGTGTCATGAAGAATATGGATTTCCAGTCCTTCTGGAAGCGATGCATCTGTTTATCAAAGACGCCGTTGATAAAGAAAAACACGTTTATACAACGCAACCTTCATATCCTTGATGTTATATAACTGTAAAAACTGAGCAGCCCCAAAAGCATATCTAGACAAACTGGATGCCTGCCATCGTAAACACATCCGCACCACCACTGGACAGTGGTGGCCAGACAGCATAATTTCCCGCGATCCACTATACAAGATGTGTAATACATCGCCGTTTGTCTATAAAAGTCGCCCAGCAAAGATGGTCCATGTTTGGTCATGTGCTAAGGATGCCAGAATACACACCAGAACAGTGAGCCTTGGAATTCGCACAAATCGGGGCCAGAAATATAAAGACAGGAAAGGACATCATTGCATAAATCTGTTAGGCGTGCTGCGCGGTGACCTCAGGAAATCAGGACTATGTACACTCAGATCAAGAATAGACCTCAGGAAGCTAACGATTTTGGCTTAGTATAAGACACAGTGGTCAAACGCGAAGAAGGACTGATTGTGGCTGCAGCATGTTTCTACTACTACAGCCGCAGAATACAGTAATCATACATACTCAAAAACATGTATAAAACCAATTTCAGCAAAATCCATCGGACGAACAATCCAATATGGCCGTTTTGATTGGTGGCCATATTTTTTTACATATCAAGTTCCCTTGAACACATCGTAATGGTCCTTGGTCCCGAATCACATGTCACAAATTTCAGCCGGACCAGAGCTGGAGAATACCTAGTTTTCGCGAAACCAGGTCATCCAATCGGCTGCTGAAGCATTTGGCCAATCGAATTCTCTTGAACACCTTGGTTCAGCTGTAGCCCTAGATGACGTGTCCTGATTTGTAATCTTCCATCCCCAATATCGTGTTTCCGAAGAGGATTTTCAAAGACGGTTTTAAAAATCGGTAAAATACAAGATAGCCAGCACCTAAATTGATCGATTTGCTTCATTTGAACACACTTAGATATCTATAAGCATGCTTTCTGCCAAAGTTAATTGAAATCTGCCCAGTGTTACTTAAGAACGCCTCGTTTAAAGTAAGATTTGATGGGTGTTACGGGGTAACATGGTAGCGCCACCTAGGTTTCTCAGTGAGACGGTGAAAATACAAACTAGATGAAGATAACCCGTATGGCAAATTTTCCCTCCTACGGTTGGGAATGAAAACACAGGATACAAACTGCATATCCATGAGCAAGTTAAGACAGATCTATGAGCTCCACTCGATTCAATTTCGTTAGTCTTAAGATTTAAATGAATTAAATTGTTCTTGTTTATTTGTTTTGTCATTGACCTGCTATTGGCAACGTTATTATCCGATGTGTCCACTCGTTTATTTCTTCATATAACGCAATAACGTAGGCAGACTAGGGGATCGGAAGGCACAAAACCAAATATTTTCAGTGGTTCAGGTGGCAAAACTGGAACTGAGTTAGCTCATGATGGTAACCACATTTTCGTGGAGGAGGGAGACGAATATTTGGGGTGGGAGGGCCACCTGTATACTTATAAAGCGGTACATTACAGATGTGATGGATAGGTCTGTTAGCTCGCTTCGACAGAAAGACAGACACACAGACAGACAGAAAGACAGACAGACTGACAGATGGATGGACGGACGGACGGACGGACGGACGGACGGACAGGTGGACGGACGACCAGACAGACGGACGTACAGACAATGT